>OZ023212.1:29342240-29367240 GCA_963995525.1 Escarpia spicata
TTTCTGTGTGTATGTATGTATGTATGTATGTGTGTGTGTGTGTGTGTGTGTGTGTGTGTGTGTGTGTGTGTGTGTGTATGTATGTATGTGTGTGTGTGTGTGTGTGTGTGTGTGTGTGTGTGTGTGTGTGTGTGTGTGTGTGTGTGTGTGTGTGTGTGTGTGTGTGTGTGTGTGTGTGGTGGGATGCGTGTGTATGTGTATGTGTGTGTGTGTGTGTGTGTGTGTGTGTGTGTGTGTGTGTGTGTGTGTGTGTGTGTGTGTGTGTGTGTGTGTGTGTGTGTGTGTGTGTGTGTGTGTGTGTGTGTGTGTGTGTGTGTGTGTGTGTGTGTGTGTGTGTGTGTGTGTGTGTGTGTGTGTGTGTGTGTGTGTGTGTGTGTGTGTGTGTGTGTGTGTGTGTGTGTGTGTGTGTGTGTGTGTGTGTGTGTGTGTGTGTGAACGTAGGTGTGAATGTGTGTACGTGTGTACGTATGTATGTACGTATGTACGTATGTACATATGTACATGTATATGTGAATGTATGCAAGTATGCATACATGTATGCATGTACCTGTGCATGTCTGTACGTATGCATGTGTGTATGGACTTACGTACGTACAGTTATTGTGATGTGTACAGTTATTGTGACATTCACTAATCGGTTCAGTTACGTAGCAGTAGTTATTAGGCCTGGTATTTATAGACGATGTCGCCTAGAATTTCAGCGCATTAGTCAAAGCAGCAGATATTCGATGAGCGAGGCCCGTCAGTTTAACCAGTTCGACGCTGTACGATTTCACATTTTAGATAAATTATCAATTGATCAAACCCACGTGGTCGCAACTGACACTCCGGTGTTTGTTGCAGCTAACGCGGCCTTCATAGCAGTCGGGGCGGCGCATTTTGGCATCGTGCCGGAAGAAGCGATTAATTTCGCAAAGTCGCAGCTTGAATACATTCTCGGAGAAGGCGAGCACAAGGGCCGGAGCTTCATGGTGGGCTTCGGAAAGGACTGGCCCCAGCAACCTCGTCATGTCGGCTCGTAAGTAGCTTCACCTGCGTTGTGGCGGTTGCCGGGGCGTAGTATGTACAACACCCTACCCTTAGTCGACAGAATCCGAATTGGAACACTCTTTCTGCCGTTTCGAAGGTTGGATACTTGTGTTCACTACTCGTTGTTCCCGTTCATTGTGCCGCACAATGAGTAAATGGCTACAGACGGTGGGAAGGCTCGGTGGTGTGATATATGGCTACAGACGGTGGGAAGGCTCGGTGGTGTGATATATGGCTACAGACGGTGGGAAGGCTAGGTGGTGTGATATATGGCTACAGACGGTGGGAAGGCTAGGTGGTGTGATATATGGCTACAGACGGTGGGAAGGCTAGGTGGTGTGATATATGGCTACAGACGGTGGGAAGGCTAGGTGGTGTGATATATGGCTACAGACGATGGGAAGGCTAGGTGGTGTGATATATGGCTACAGACGGTGGGAAGGCTAGGTGGTGTGATATATGGCTACAGACGGTGGGAAGGCTCGGTGGTGTGATATATGGCTACAGACGGTGGGAAGGCTCGGTGGTGTGATATATGGCTACAGACGGTGGGAAGGCTAGGTGGTGTGATATATGGCTACAGACGGTGGGAAGGCTCGGTGGTGTGATATATGGCTACAGACGGTGGGAAGGCTAGGTGGTGTGATATATGGCTACAGACGGTGGGAAGGCTAGGTGGTGTGATATATGGCTACAGACGGTGGGAAGGCTCGGTGGTGTGATATATGGCTACAGACGGTGGGAAGGCTAGGTGGTGTGATATATGGCTACAGACGGTGGGAAGGCTCGGTGGTGTGATATATGGCTACAGACGGTGGGAAGGCTAGGTGGTGTGATATATGGCTACAGACGGTGGGAAGGCTAGGTGGTGTGATATATGGCTACAGACGGTGGGAAGGCTCGGTGGTGTGATATATGGCTACAGACGGTGGGAAGGCTAGGTGGTGTGATATATGGCTACAGACGGTGGGAAGGCTAGGTGGTGTGATATATGGCTACAGACGGTGGGAAGGCTAGGTGGTGTGATATATGGCTACAGACGGTGGGAAGGCTAGGTGGTGTGATATATGGCTACAGACGGCGGGAAGGCTAGGTGGTGTGATATATGGCTACAGACGGTGGGAAGGCTCGGTGGTGTGATATATGTTTAAGCGTCCCGAAAATAAAAGTTGGTCTCATTGCTGATGTGATTACGTCACCGCTTCAGAGTGGTCTTACCATAAGCCGGTCAGACGCATCACAATTTACTGTACCACTTAGTAAATCTGTCGCATTTGTCGCATTTACGTTCGTATTTGTCAGGTCCTGCGACACAACAGGATGCAACGAAAACAGAGACGGCCCAAACCCACACCCCTTGATTGGCGCGTTGGTCGCAGGTCCGGACTCGAAGGACGAGTTTCCAGATAGGCGTCAAGACTTGGTGAGAAACCGCGTGTCGATCACGTTCAACGCCGGCTTCCAGTCGGCCGTCGCCGGTACGTGCAACGGTTGTACACATATAATGTCATAGTCACCGTGATAAGTCAATCTAACGATATGGTGTAGTATTATGTGTGCTATAATACAAACTAGTAATGCATCCCGCGTTATTAGTAACATTCTAATTGATAATAGACCCCTACATAAATTTATGTCGTTAACAGCATGTATTGGAGTGTCGAAAACAAAACTAGAGAAATGTGGATTGTGTGTTACTATGAGCATTTCTTTGTATAAAACATAATAACATAATAGTATTAATTATTAACATAATTATTATTATGCCGCTCGTACGCATGCACAGAAACACGCACACACACGCACACATGCACGAGCGCGCGCGCGCGCGCGCGCGCACACACACATACACACACACCCACACACCCACACACCCACACACCCACACACCCACACACCCACACACCCACACACCCACACACCCACACACCCACACACCCACACACCCACACACCCACACACCCACACACCCACACACCCACACACCCACACACCCACACACCCACACACCCACACACCCACACACCCACACACCCACACACCCACACACCCACACACCCACACACCCACACACCCACACACCCACACACCCACACACCCACACACCCACACACCCACACACCCACACACCCACACACCCACACACCCACACACCCACACACCCACACACCCACACACCCACACACCCACACACCCACACACCCACACACCCACACACCCACACACCCACACACCCACACACCCACACACCCACACACCCACACACCCACACACCCACACACCCACACACCCACACACCCACACACCCACACACCCACACACCCACACACCCACACACCCACACACCCACACACCCACACACCCACACACCCACACACCCACACACCCACACACCCACACACCCACACACCCACACACCCACACACCCACACACCCACACACCCACACACCCACACACCCACACACGCACACACGAATGTGAGACGTTCGTGTGCGTCAGTAAGCAATCGGATGTTACAGAAACTACTCGACTGCTGTTCCGTATTCCAGTTAACAGTCATTACCTCAATCATATATCGAGATGAACGGTGCATTACGCCATTTCTACGTATCTATGTGTTGTTTTGTTGCAGGCATTTTAGGCATCATTATGAGAGCATCCGACCCTAGTGGCAGCAGCAGCTACGCGCCGGACTTCACCCCAACGCCGGGGTATTCATACAAGACGAACGGCCCACTTGGCACGCCGCCACCTTGACAGGACAGTCCATTCAAACTCTACTAAAACCTGGACAAATCGGTCAGGCCATGGTTTCCGGGATCCCGATAATCCGTGAGTCATGATAGAGTACGTAACGAAGAATCCAGGAACAAATTACGTTTGCAGTCGATGAGCCTGTATAGATGCCAGTATCGACGCAAGTATCGACAATTGTAGAACACGTAACATCACATTTGTAAAAACATGAAACCACAATTAACACGATTGCTACCCAAAGCGATACGGCTCAAGTTGACAAGGACGCGAATGAAGTTTTCGTGAATCCAACAGTTTTTATCTATGTACATTCGTATTGGATATATATATATATTATGTTATTTTTAACGTTGTTACTCTGCTAGCGTTAACACAATCAGTACAGATTTTGTTTCACTCACTTATTCACCTCTGGCAAATCGAATACAGTAGCGTCTTATACCCAACGATCTAGGTGTTCTTTTACTAACGTTGCATTGTGTGCTATCCTTCTACTACCTAATTTGGGTTTGAAGAAAACATATCTCTAAATATCTTCGTAACTATGCGATATTAAGATATATGTTCAAGTTGATAGGAAAGAGAGAAGAGAGATCAAGTATATTTGACAAAAAATATACGCCAGAATAATGTATTACTCTATAGTGTGTTATCCTTTAAGGTGTGCTCTCATAAATTGGCAAAGTTAAAAACAACGTCTAGTATTTAGTATTAGTTCGAAACACCACGGACCCCCGCCAATACGTGATTTTAAGATTTTGAGCTATGTGAAATGGCTACTCAGTCCGGTTTTGATATCCGTATTAGCGTCAGTGTGCTGCATTGACATATGTTACACTCGATAGGTGTCGCCACAGTAAATAATTATTTATCCACAATGCATAGCGACGGTCAAATCACCACCCGCCCGTACATCTTTTGGGACTGCCAATTTTTGCGACCACTCTTAAGTGGATGTGGATAAGAAAGTGAAACAAGCAAGGTGGTTGATCAAACACCCAGAATTTTGTATGACTACCTGATGGAATCAATTTAAGTACACGTCTTACCTAGCAGACTATCGGGGTCAGAATGACTGAAACTGTATTATTTATTTATTTATTCAAAATATATCTAACAAACAGCTCGCGATGGAGGTAAAGATTATGCACCGTTGAGTAGGAGTTGAGTACTATGTATTGTCATCAAGTTGTACAATGACTGTATATTGTATATCGTTTCATATTAAAGAAATTGTTGTATTAAAGGGCATTGCTATTCAAATAATTATATTTTGCTATACTTACGGGAAAAGGTTTATGTGCCCACCAGGTATCAGTTCCGTATTGTTTTTACTAATTAATATCATTCATCAATTTGAATTAGGCCTACTTATGATTACCGACGCCACTTGCAGTCTACTACCAGAAGGCGCCACTGCACTCCACAAAGATGTTTCACAAATCTGTTTTGATGTTCCATATTAAATTGATCGTGTTTTACTCCCATTTACCGATACACGTACCAACAGTGATGGTGTTTTAACGCTCTCCAGCAATTCCGCGTAGCTTGCCAATTTGACTACATTGAGTATTTTAGTAACTCGACGGTGCACATGTACGACCTGACCTACCAACAACGAAACCTCGCCAAATCACGCGTTGTTTCAATTGTACTGGGGCGTGGCTTGTGTACACGTATCTTGGGTGGTCGCTATTGATTTAGCCCGTCGAGAATCACCTTCCTTGATGGTGAAATGTGTTGTATGAGATGTATATGTACAACATGCCGTCGGTTTAATACAGGAGTGATATGAGTATTTTGGTCAATATCATCAACATAAATTACTTCGATCCTTAGATAACTTGTGAAAGTAGAAATAAGCTGAGAGATGCATTAGTGTGTAGATTAGCAGGACATAAATTATACATTTGTACCGGTGCAGTGATAAGTAATGTTGCGGCTACTGATATATATGTGTGTGTGTGTGTGTGTGTGTGTGTGTGTGTGTGTGTGTGTGTGTGTGTGTGTGTGTGTGTGTGTGTGTGTGTGTGTGTGTGTGTGTGTGTGTGTGTGTGTGTGTGTGTGTGTGTGTGTGTGTGTGTGTGTGTGTGTGTGTGTGTGTGTGTGTGTGTGTGTGTGTGTGTGTGTGTGTGTGTGTGTGTGTGTGTGTGTGTGTATTTGAGGAGAGAGAATCTCCCCAAAAGACAACGATCAACTACCACTGTTAAGCGAAGAACTGCTGGGCAAGCCAGAGTTTTACCTGTCGTTACACGTTGATGTTCGTTTGGTTACACAGCAGTTTGTGTGCTTGGTACGCGAACGCGACACATAGATCTTGGGATGACAACTCTAAGATATTTGGTTTACACATAGCCTTTCTCGTAATTATAGTTTGCAAAATCTGTTAAAAAAAATACGCCGTGCTGCGCAAATCAAAGTGACAAAGAGCTAACATGCCATATCTGGAGAGAACAAAACTAATCTTAATAAGAAAAACCTCAATTCACGTACATACACACTTACTGTGCAAATATGTTGAAACGCTGAAAGACGTACTTAAAATAATGCCAACATGATTTATATTAAACAAATCACAATCAGTTTGAAATGTTTTTCATCGTGAAGTTCGATAGCTTTCAGCTGTGTACACGAGACTGACTCCGCTAGATGGCGACGCGGTATTCATTTTTGCAGTGTGTTATAGCGAAAAATCCTGCTGCTGAAAAATACTGCCGCACCGACCCTTAATACGCAAGTAAGGAAGTACAGTTTTTCGCGCGGAGGCGTTGGGGCTTGTTATAATGTTAGCAAGGGGCTATACTTGTAATACTTGTAATTCTTGTAATAATTCACTTTTGTTGATTAGCGTAAGATAAATGTTGCAGACTTTACCCGGTTATCGAAATGCTTATCATCACACCAAAGGTATATTCTTTTTGGTTGGCACTTGGGGGTTTCGCTCGTGATTTAGTGACATATGTGTAAACGTAGAAGGTCGCGCATTGGCACCGTTAACAGATAATCTCTACCGTGTGGATACATGACCCTCGGGCCCGTCGCAGGCAGCTGCCTCGAACCATCCACATCCTATAAGCTACATAATTTCTGAAGGTCGTTCTGGGAAGTGATCCTCGTTGTAACCTCGGCCATGTGGTAAATTCCAGTTCACGGCACACAAGACGATACGTTGTAATAGTCGATGACTTACAGGCGTCCCTCGCTACGTTACAGGAAAAACATACGTTCCCCGTCTTCAAGATTCAATGTTCCTTTTATTTGGCTGATATAAACAAAATACTTATGACACATACTTGTCAGGCCTGAGGTCAATTCCATTGCAATGTAATATATTACTATTACTTTGTTTCCTTCTAATTACTGTTACATGCTGGATTATTTATATTACTATTACTATTACATTTGAAGCAATTACTATTACTATTACAGTTTTCATCGGAACATTTTATTATATATAATGCAGTGTATGCATAAATACAATACATATGTTTGTTTGACTCACAGTCTCAACAAGTTACACAAGACGGGTGAATAAAACAAATAACTTGCTATTTATTGATACCCATGCCCAAAGTATTTGAAATAATATTTGAGAATGTCAAGTACTTTCATCATCATCATCATCATCATCATCGTCATCGTCATCGTCATCGTCATCGTCATCATCGTCATCGTCATCGTCATCGTCATCGTCATCATCGTCATCGTCATCGTCATCGTCATCGTCATCGTCATCGTCATCGTCAACATCATCGTCATCATCATCGTCATCGTCATCGTCATCGTCATCGTCATCGTCATCGTCATCGTCATCGTCATCATCATCATCATTATCATTATCATCATCATCGTCATCATCATCATCATCATCATCATCACCATCATCATCATCATCGTCATCATCATCATCATCATTATGAGGTATATGTTCAATAGCGTGAATATGTTTAAAACTAAAATTGACACATACCTCAGAAGGGTGGGATACACATAGATAAAAAGGGTTGGACTCTCGATAAGCCCAAAGGCTTCCTTGCCCACCTGAAATCTAGAATTAAATCTCTGGGTGGCAATCTTCTTAAATCTTGTTAAATAAATAGGGATGTATTGTAAAGTATAAAACAAATTCATAAATATTTACAACAAAATATATCCATATCGTATATACTATACTTAGTATAATCTACTAACTACATTGACTAAGGATAGAACATATATTATGTTCCATTTTATATTTAAATACCATACTGGAATGAAAGACACAAGAAATAGTCAATGCCACATAACTAGGTGGATTACATTACAGTCTAATTAAACCACATTGCTCTACTGCTGTTTTGTGCCTGGTGGACATTTCATTATTGGCTTAAGTTCAAATACATCAGGATGTCTTTCACACCCTCTGTAGTTTAGGCTAAATTGTGTGCACCATGGAGGCAGTCATTAAATCCATAGGCTTACTTAAAAAGGGTATAGCAACTTGGCACTTGGCAGAACTGGCTTCAAAGCAGTGAAAGTCCTGTTTAATCCCTTTAGTCAGTGCAGCAGTCACTGTACCAGTGTCTCTTGCTGTGTAAATGCTCATAAAACTCTAGGGTAAAACTTCACCAGGGCCATGCTGAAGTTGACAAGGGGGGAGCAACCATAAAACCTGGAGAAAGTAGCGGAATCTACAATCTAATCAAATGGAATTATTATGTAGTTGAAATTCTGTTTAAATGTTCAATAGTAATATACAAGTCATAGGTCAATTACTGTTACATGGCTTCCTATTACTATTACATTGAGTTTTTACTCAACCTATTACTATTCAATGTTTGTAATCGTTACTATTACACATTACTATTACTATTACCCCAGGCCTGATATTGGTATTTATTGCAAGTAGAAATACACATATATTAACTTATAATATAACTAAAACAACATTCATCTGCCTGAAGTCGTCTGAAGGAAAAAGGAAAAGAGGACGACCCAAAACAACTTATGGGAGAACTAAGGAGGGAGAACTACAGCAAGTTTCATCAGCTGGAATAGTAAGAGTTACACATATCTCTCTTCAAAACATAACTCGTGTGTTATAGGCATCAGTTAAATACGTGCTGAATTATATTACGTATTTATAGCTATATAATGTGTCTATTTGTGCTGTAGTACACACATGTTCTAAATGCTTATCATACAAGTGTCATTTTGATCTTGGGAATGTTTGTTGTTATTCATCACGCTAATCGTTTACATCCGTAATTTATTCCAGTATGACTAAGTCGAAAGAAATAGACACAGTGAAGAAGTGTTGGTGCTTATCAAAACACATCCACGCCAGTCGTGTGAGTCTGATTGCAGTTCAGTTGCTGACTTTTCCTTGTAACCCTTCCTCTCCCGTCACGATACGAAGACCATCAGTTCGGTGGCCTTTAACAGGGTTTTACTGATTCAAAGCGTAACGGCATAACATGAATAATGTGATGTATAACTATTAATATATATATATATATATATATATATGTATTACTCACGGGAAAAGTTCAGCATGAGAGGGTGAACGGTTTACGTTGCTCAGAACATTCACAGAAAAACATAGGTAACGTTGCGAATGTTTGTTGAACGTCCGTCCGTCCGTCCGTCCGTCCGTCCGTCCGTCCGTCCGTCCGTCTTACGTCCGATATGAAGACCTAAGCGGTAAAAACCCTTAACACAATAACAAAGTTTTATGAGGAAAACGTTACCATCCCCACATATGTACGTGCATGCATGCGTACATGCATACGTACGTATGTACGTATGCATGTATGAATGTACGTTTACGCACGTACATACACACATGCGCACAAGCGTGCGCAGGCCCGGACGCAATTAGTATTACATTTGAACTCGTTGACACGGTTAGTTGTGTTACCACCAGAGCTAAAAAGCAAAATCTGCTACATCACAACATTGACTCCATTGTTTCAGTCCCACGATCTGTTGAACACATAACACAAAATGCAGTACTCCGCATTACATTTCGTACGTTGCCGTTCACGGCACTGACTTCTATACAGGGACCAGTGATTCACTGTCGAAGGCAGGTTAATGACGTCAGACGTCTTTTTAATTTACTGCAAATCTTTCACACCTTGCAATTGACGCAACATTCATGATCACGACGTACCAAACGACTCGCAAATTCGGGAACATACATATTATATAACAACAAACCTATTAATTCAAAATATTACAGTGAACAACAATTTGATTGTGATGTCAAATCAGAGAGTGATCTATCTTTTATCCATTTTAATGCTCGAAGTTTAAATTTGAATAAAAAAATAAAGGATTTCACTGATACCATTAAACTAATATTAGATATAATAACTATTTCGGAGACCTGGGCTGATCCAAGCTCAACAAATGATTTTCTACTAAATGGATATGACGTGTTTCACATTGTAAGGAATAACAGAAAAGGAGGAGGTGTGGCATTATATGTTAACCAAAGACTCACTTCTACACTCAGAGCAGTAAGATGCAAGCTGATTGAGGACATATTTGAATGTGTCACTTGAATTGGATGTGAAAAAAACATAGAAACACAATTGTGAGTTGTATCCACAGAACACCGGGGCCAGATATTGACACATTTTGTGAAAACATAGGACATTTGTTTAGAGATGTTACGTATATCTATTTTTGTATGTGGTGATTTTAATATCGATCTACTAAAACAAGAAACACACAACAGAACAAAGCGTTTTAGTCCTTTGAAGGTACAACGGACTAATGCCCATCACACTGCGTCCGCCGGCCGCCGTCCGCCCTCCGCCCTCCGCCGTTAGCTGCCATATCTCATACACCGTTCAGCAACTTTTTTGTCTAATTTTGCATAGACGTATCTTAGGGTACTGCCACTATGCACGAGAATCTGATTACCTGGATCTATAATATTCATAAATTCCCTCGGGTTATCATCAACAACATTTTTGACGAGATGACGGCGCAGTCTACTTCGGACTTTATCCATATGTAGAACGTGGCTTGTCTTCTTGAAAGGACACTCCATGTTTTCAACTGTTGACGCTAGTTCCTTACTTGATGTTACAAGTCCGTCCGTCGTTTGCATTCTCTAGCTGTTTTTTTAAGTAGCAGCACTTCTTCAGATGAACTTGTCGGTGAACCAATCAGGGTTTGCTGACATTGTTGACATATTTTGTCACGCAGTTTCCTGGCCATGTATCCTGCTATGTATGTCAAGGTGTTTTCTTCCTCAATTAAGAGGTCTTCCGTCTCAACGTTGAAATAAAGACTTGTCATTTCTCGTGTTTGAGAGAAAACGGGCAGAGCATCGTCTTCAACGGCGGCGATGTGTTGACACGCAGTACTGAGAGACTTGAGAAGAAAAGTGTTCCCGTCTTCCCTGCAGTTGCTCTCTTTGCTCTGCAGTAGAATATAATCAACCATTACCTGACAAAGGTAGAGTCGGAACTGCTCAGCTGAAGGGTTGTCACTATGGCCACCCTTACCCCTGATCACAGCAAAGAGGTTCTCTAAGCAATCTTGATTTAGCCGGCTAGTTGGGAGAGGCTTTGCCTGAAAATTTATGTGCAAATCGTCCCACAGCGACAGAAGACTACGAATGGTCATCAATTATCCGGACAGACATGGCAGTTTACGCGTGCTTCCAGACTCAAGTGACAAAAGCCACTCTATGGTAGACAGAAGAAACTTCTTGTGCCTAGATGTGTTTGACAAAACATGTCTCATCTGTTGTTTGTGCTTGAATGTCTTGCTGTTGAAACTGTTGAACAGACGGTCCATACGTTCCAAGAACAGTGCTGTTTCTTCTGCATCCTCAAAGAATGCACTTCAATGTAACCATTGTAGAAATACCAGCAGCCATAGAGTGAGAGAAGACTTGGGTAGCATGTTTAACTCGCAAAGCTGAAATCGCGAGCAAGTCAATGTGCTTGTGTGTCAGTTTAGGAGTCATACTCACAGCATTTCTTGAATCGATCAGGAAAAAACTGTAGCTCCACTCAATGCTTTTCCCAACTCTTTTGAAGCCTGTTTTCTTGAGGTTGTTCCTCATGTTTTAGCAGATGAGGTGGGTCGTACACGACATCGAATTTTGTCTCGTTGTGGAGGAAGAAAGGCTTAGCCGCACTGACTCCTAGGAGTGCTTCAAGTGTCTTTCGATTATTCGACCCTTTTGTGACCACTTTGATGTCCAAAGTAATGGTAGTCAAACTGTCGACACACATTTCTAGCAGTGATTTCAGTGTGTCGCCACGGATTGGTCCGCTGGATAAAAAGTATCCAACAGTTTGTTTCCAAAGTGCGAACAGACCACGAACCATAAACACCGTTGCGTGGTTTGCTACGAACCGACTTCTTCCGAGATGTCCAAAATCCTCCAATCCTTCCACGTAGTCCTTCTCACAATTGTAAGTGACATTTTTGTTCAGGCACATCTCTTCAAAAACCAGGGAACAAACATGGCTTTTTTGGGGGAGGGCAGATATATATGTCTTCAACGCCTTCAGAATATTGTTGTTGAAGCCAGGGGAAATCTCAATGTTTTGCAATGCTTTTCGGAGTATAGTAACAGATGGCAAACTGAATACTTTGCGAAGAATCTTGTACGCCTTAGGACTTGCATGGAGCAGTGACAGTGACAACGATTTGTCGTGCTCCTCTCGGCTTCCTGGACACCATCCGCATTTGAGTTGAAATATCATTCAGAGCAGGACCAGAAGCAAATGTTGCCAATTCATCGATCAGATGCTGCTGCTTTTCTGCTAGATTTTGTTTCCTTTTCTTGTTTGAGTTCTTTATCTGTGGACCCTTTCGCTCTTTCTGACGACGGTACCTCTGCCGCAATGTCTTAATATTACCATGCAGTGCAGCTTTCCCGTGTGAAGTCTGCATGTCTGGCAGTCCAGCTGACGTTTCCAAATTGTAATGTAGCCGTTTACTACGCGCAGATTTATATTTTACTTTTGAATACATTATGGAACTTCCGCTTCTATCCTTTTCACACACGGCGTGTTCGGTAGTTATCAAACTCACAGTGAAACAACCCAAACACAACAACATTACACAAATCAACAGATGCTAAAGATGAACTTGACGGCAGACAACATCCGTCATATATAAAAGTACAGACACAAAGAAGAATACACAATACGCACTTAATAAAACACAAACACATATAAGACTATCAAACAAAGGTAAGGTAAATGATGTGGTGGCTTTTGTTCCTACGGGACAATGAAAAATACACAAAAAGTTATTTCGTTTGTTTATCTTTCCCCTTCCTTCTCTGGACTCACAAGCTTATCTCTATTTTCACAACCTTTTTCTCTCTGCTCCCCCACTCCCACTCACCCTCTCTTCCTCCCTCAAATCTCTCCGGTTCTCTCACGTTTCCTCCCTCCCTTCCCCCCCTCTATGTGCTTGACTAAAACATTAGGCCATATCCACTAATAAAAATAAGCATATCGCAAAATACCTGCCATAATTTTGTTTGGCTGATATGTAAGTGGTTGCCTCCGTCGCTTGCTCGGTGACGGTCTCTGGTGGATGCAATCCTGGTTGGCTTATTTGGCACATCAAAGAGGGTGAGGACAGCACACCAGATAAGTTGCTTCTTTTGCTTGATATTCATGAATTGTGAATCTTCAAAATGATCTTAGCAGATTAAGCAATTCTTGTACAGGTATTACGATGGCTTACCAAGAAAATCCGCCCGTCTGCTAAATTGCACCCATTTTCGGCATCCACACACAGAAAATACAATTGAATTATTTTATATTCTAAATCGTAACGGATTTTGCCCGTCAGAAACAGCGGCACCATTGTCAATACCCTCCTGTTTGAATGTAAGAAAGAGCAGACAGAAACATCTTCAAGACGTTAGGTTACCACAAGAGTTATTATAAAATATATATATGAACAAAACGTATTTACATAGATGCAAGTTGAACATCATCTACTTCATGATCGTAACGGATTCTCGTCCATTTCAAATAACGGCACTGTTTGTTTACATTCTCGTAACACCAGTTGAAGTACACAACTATCTAGATCATAGTTTATCACAAACGCCCTAAATATTGTACGTAAACTAAAAAAACAACTTGTTAGTCTCTCTCTTCCTCCACCAATTGTTACATATAGGTGAACATCCAATTCTTCCGTAGTCTGGTGAACGCGTAAGCTGGGCACGTTGAGCAAGTGAATTCTTCGATTTATTTCATCAGTTATAAAATATAAAGAATGTCAACAGTGATCTATAACACAACAATGTTCAATTGTTTGTACCTTTCAGCAACTTTCGGAAACCGAAAAAACACTTATTGGGACATTTACTTTTAGAATTGGAACAGTTCGGTGCGCTGCACCAAGTGGTGCTGTCGTGTCTCTGTGCCATCATGTAGTTCTCATAGATCGCCGTCGGAGGGCGCTGTTGCATGCCGGCTTCACTAAAAACAGCGGAGTGGTGCCTCTTTCCGTCTATTCTTTTTGATTCTGCTAACCAAATGCCCACTCGTATTGTGAAGCAGCTGTGCGATTTTCGCGCAATGGATCAGGACCGCTTTGAGGCTGATCTCTTGATGGATCTGGTATCGGTGAACATTACGATTGATGTTAGTGGTGTCTACCATAGTAGACCAGTACAAGCGCTTAATCGATGGTAAAAATAGTAATGGTACCAAAATTTAACCTATTAATGTATTATGTCACATGCGATCGGGTAAACAGGTGTTAATTATTATTGCAAGCTAAGAGCAGATATGCCTGATACATATAATGCTATACCGCCCAGATACGAAAGCTCATTTCTATGTGCATTAAAACTACGTTGTCGGTTAAAGCTAAATGTTTGCTATACTTTCTCCGTTGTAGGTACAACTTGGAAATGCCCGTACACATTAATATAATAAGGGACCCCGTTTGAGTGTATGGTATCGTAGTACCATTTTCGTAGGTCCCAATCTAACTACATCTCACCTATGCCGGCCGCAGACAAGCACAGGGTCAGTATTCTACTATAGTTTCTGTTTTGCCTCTATGTGTTGCCGACTTCTGGTCTGTGCTTATTACGCTGCTGTATAACTGTACATGTAAAATTGTTCTTTGTGCATTCTACGACATTGTTTGCTGTTGTTGCTGCTGCTGTTGCTACTGCTGTTGCTACTTATGCTGTTATTGTCGTTGCTCTTGTTGCTGTATAAACATACAGTATACATCCTCTTGTATGTGGAAATGTATTGTGCCCATTAGTATTAATGCAGTCAGCCGTTGGGTACACATTATACATATGCAGTCTTAACAAAATCTGGCAGCCAAACGAATGCTTGCGTTTTCCACCATCGTAATTCTGGTTTTTTTTCAGTCGTTCAACACATGCGTTTTGGCGAACTACCCAGAATGCAATACAAAAAATGAGACACATTTGAATTCAGTTACTTCCATTCGATACCGTTATACTGTGGCCAAGCTGCTTTATGTCGGTATGTTGTTACGTAGGTTGTGGTAGGACAAGGATTACGACTTAGATTTATGTTCTTGACAAGTAAGTCTTTTTGTGTCAGTGGAAGGCTTTTCCGTTCGGCCTTCATGACACCATGCTCCATAAGTCTGATTTGTTTCGCTTCTAACCTAGGTTTCCTGAGCATTTAGGCACAATGGAGGTTTAATTGATAAGATATTATAATATGAAATATATATTAGTTTATAGTATTGGCTATTGTTTTGTTTATGCTACGATTAATAACACTGCAAATGTTTGGATTTTCAGAACACCGAATCAGAACGCACTGGAGAGAGCTATGTTATATGTTGAACGCTACTACAGCCTGATCTGTGTTGCAAAACAGTACGAACAGTTTGTCGAGGTGCTGGAGAACGTATTTCCCACCTAATTTCGACGGGTATTGCACATACACAAAGCTCTAGGTAAGGGCATCTTTATTCATTGTAGATACAGAAATACGTGGTAGGTACATCCAGACATGCATGCATACATACATGCATACATGCATGTATGCACGCACGCACGCACGCACGCACGCACGCACGCAAGCACGCAAGCACACACACATACACACATTCACTCACATTGGTTCACATTGTGCGTTTAATTGAATGACATCCTGGCCACGATCAGTTGAAACATTATAAAATGTATATCCCCATATTTCGTCGACGGTTCTTTCTTTGGCGCATCCGTCATATTGGTATTTATGTGTCTGCCATGCTAGACTTGTCGACGTAGTGGTTTCTTAGCTACCGTCGACATGAACCTGTTGACGTCTTCGCCCGGTCAAGTGAAACATGCCAAGTCAAAACCAAGTTTGTGAAATTGTTCATCAAGTTGGAAGTATAATTAAATAGCGATTTTTTCTTATTACGCAACTATGAAATTCGATTCACAGCGACGTTTCGACCGCCTACGGATATAGAGACAGATGTGCGCAATGGATTAAGGAAGCCATCTGGGTTAGAAAGACAACGCGTGCAATGAACAGAGACAAGGGGGATGCATCTTTGCGATACAGTTATGAAAAGCTAACAGGCGCTTTTCAGCCACGCCCAACGCGCTCGTGATTGGTCGCTAGGGCAAGGAGCTTTTGACACATGTGTCATGGGCGTTTTATTTGTTGTTTTTTTCGCGGGGAGACGTCAGGGCTTGTTATAATGTTAGCAAGGGGCTATACGTACATATACTGATTTTACGAACAGGTAGGCAGGTCTATACGTACACAAACTAATTTTATGAACAAGTAGGCAGGGCTATACATACACAAACTAATTTTACGAACAGGTAGGCAGGGCCCTACGTATGCGTACATTCATCCAGATTATATTATTTAGCGTTCAATTTAGACTGATACTGATTAAGACAGTCGCGAAATCCATTAATTGTAAAAGTTGTCATACTGTTATCTTAACACACTGTAAACACGAAGCAAATAGATGCGATGTGGAACAGAAATTACCTTTGCATTTATATAATAAAATTCTAGAACATGCACATAACTAATTAATTTGACTTTAATCGAGCTAGCATATTAGGGAAGACTATTCTCAATATAGTAATATAATCGCAGTCTTCAAGCTTTATCATGAATATTTGCGATGGGATGGATGTAAAATTATTAGAATGTTGTTCATTTGGAAGAAGGATATATACGGAAATATGTATAAATGCTAGTCAACTAATGTGTTGTAAGTTGTATTCAGCACAAATAATAAACAAACTGCCAAATCACATGTTTTGTGCTAAAATGATTGAGATTTGTTTAAAGTTAATTAAAGATATTTTAGCAAAAAAATTATTCATGTGTTCTTGTAGATGTATAACATAATTACTTATTAGTTTTGTGCATGTTCTAGAATTGTATTATATAATTACAAAAGTAATTGCTGTTCCACATCGCACCTATTTGCTTCGTGTTAAGATAACAGTATGACAACATTTACAATTAATGGATTTCGCGACTGTCCTAATCAGTATCAGTCTAAATCGAACGCTAAATAATATAATCTGGATGAACGTACGTGTATACGTAGGGCCCTGCCTACATGTTCGTAAAATTAGTTTGTGTACGTATAGCCATGCTTACCTGTTCGTAAAATTAATCTGTTTACGTATAGCCCTTTGCTAACATTATGACAACCGTCGATGTGAGTGGAATTTCATAGTTGTGTAAAAAGAACATTTCGTTATTTAAAACCCAATTTGTATGACACTGCGTGCCATCGGTATTAGGTAGAGTGTCGTATATTTTCTCCGCTTGCTGCCTCTTAATTAAAGCTGCATCACCCCTACACAGACGGCGATAGCAACCAGAAGCGCCCTCAGGTCTGCTGTCCTCTCCGCACAGCCGGCCCTGGCGCTGGGTGTGCAGCGAGGGTCGACTCTACGAGGGCCAACATCGGGCGAGTCGATGAGACAGGCAGCGTGCGCCATCACGTGGAAGATGTTGTGCTGCTCATGCACGCCGTGTAGTAGGTGCGACATCGGCCCGACGGCGTAGGCAGCGACGTCAGAGCCGTCGTGGCTGACGATACGTAGAGGCACGGCCGTCGCTTGGCGGTACATGTTCGACTCTGTAACATGCGATATCACGCGTTAGTAATAGGAGTGTAGCAATACAATAGAGGGCATAGAGGAGGCGCCAGATAATATTTAATGAATGAGCGAAGAGGTTCATAAGACTGGATGGTTCGAATGAGTGACATTTGTACTCATTTCACTGTCAGTTTACTTCTTTCAGGGACATTTATTCGACTACACTCAGCAGCCTTCCTCAGACTGCTACCGATTGAGGAAGGCTACTGAAAGCGACAGACCGTCGGGGACGAAAAGTAAACTGACTGTGAAATAAGTAAAATATCACTCCTAGATATGAATGCGCAAACGTTGGAGCATTGTAACTGTATCTCCCCCGACGTCCAATCACCTATTTCTATGTTGATTTGCTTCCTTGGACCGTTTGCCCTGATCTATCCAATGGCGATGGATTTGAAAAAAAGTCGAAAAAAGCCCTAAGGTAGTTATTTAGAGTTTTTATTTTTTCAGTGAACACATTGAGTTACCAGTCATTCCCCAGACACGCACGTGCGCACATACATACACACGTACACACACGTATACCCACACACATACGCACGCACGCACGCGCACATACACACACACACACACACACACAAACACGCACACACACACACACACACACACACACACACACACACACACACACACACACACACACACACACACACACACACACACACACAATTATACACGAAGTACAATTTTGTGTATGTAATTATAGCAAGACCAACGTGTTTACAGAAGTCATGATGTTATGGTACATACTATAGTTTCTAATGTTAACTAATTAAAGGGTATCGATCAAAACGCAGTTCCCGTCAGGCGCTCCAACCACCGTTCTGCTGTTACGCTAAGACAAACAGTAGCGACGTGCGGCGGAACTAAAGTGTTCTTGACAAGTAAATCTTTTTGTGTCAGTGGAAGGCTTTTCCGTTCGGCCTTCATGACACCATGCTCCATAAGTCAGATTTGTTTCGCTTCTAACCTAGGTTTCCTGAGCATTTAGGCACAATGGAGGTTTAATTGATAAGATATTATAATATGAAATATATATTAGTTTATAGTATTGGCTATTGTTTTGTTTATGCTACGATTAATAACACTGCAAATGTTTGGATTTTCAGAACACCGAATCAGAACGCACTGGAGAGAGCTATGTTATATGTTGAACGCTACTACAGCCTGATCTGTGTTGCAAAACAGTACGAACAGTTTGTCGAGGTGCTGGAGAACGTATTTCCCACCTAATTTCGACGGGTATTGCACATACACAAAGCTCTAGGTAAGGGCATCTTTATTCATTGTAGATACAGAAATACGTGGTAGGTACATCCAGACATGCATGCATACATACATGCATACATGCATGTATGCACGCACGCACGCACGCACGCACGCACGCACACACACATACACACATTCACTCACATTGGTTCACATTGTGCGTTTAATTGAATGACATCCTGGCCACGATCAGTTGAAACATTATAAAATGTATATCCCCATATTTAGTCGACGGTTCTTTCTTTGGCGCATCCGTCATATTGGTATTTATGTGTCTGCCATGCTAGACTTGTCGACGTAGTGGTATCTTAGCTACCGTCGACATGAACCTGTTGACGTCTTCGCCCGGTCAAGTGAAACATGCCAAGTCAAAACCAAGTTTGTGAAATTGTTCATCAAGTTGGAAGTATAATTAAATAGCGATTTTTTCTTATTACGCAACTATGAAATTCGATTCACAGCGACGTTTCGACCGCCTACGGATATAGAGACAGACAGGTGTGCGCAATGGATTAAGGAAGCCATCTGGGTTAGAAAGACAACGCGTGCAATGAACAGAGACAAGGGGGATGCATCTTTGCGATACAGTTATGAAAAGCTAACAGGCGCTTTTCAGCCACGCCCAACGCGCTCGTGATTGGTCGCTAGGGCAAGGAGCTTTTGACACATGTGTCATGGGCGTTTTATTTGTTGTTTTTTTCGCGGGGAGACGTCAGGGCTTGTTATAATGTTAGCAAGGGGCTATACGTACATATACTGATTTTACGAACAGGTAGGCAGGTCTATACGTACACAAACTAATTTTATGAACAAGTAGGCAGGGCTATACATACACAAACTAATTTTACGAACAGGTAGGCAGGGCCCTACGTATGCGTACATTCATCCAGATTATATTATTTAGCGTTCAATTTAGACTGATACTGATTAAGACAGTCGCGAAATCCATTAATTGTAAAAGTTGTCATACTGTTATCTTAACACACTGTAAACACGAAGCAAATAGATGCGATGTGGAACAGAAATTACCTTTGCATTTATATAATAAAATTCTAGAACATGCACATAACTAATTAATTTGACTTTAATCGAGCTAGCATATTAGGGAAGACTATTCTCAATATAGTAATATAATCGCAGTCTTCAAGCTTTATCATGAATATTTGCGATGGGATGGATGTAAAATTATTAGAATGTTGTTCATTTGGAAGAAGGATATATACGGAAATATTTATAAATGCTAGTCAACTAATGTGTTGTAAGTTGTATTCAGCACAAATAATAAACAAACTGCCAAATCACATGTTTTGTGCTAAAATGATTGAGATTTGTTTAAAGTTAATTAAAGATATTTTAGCAAAAAAATTATTCATGTGTTCTTGTAGATGTATAACATAATTACTTATTAGTTTTGTGCATGTTCTAGAATTGTATTATATAATTACAAAAGTAATTGCTGTTCCACATCGCACCTATTTGCTTCGTGTTAAGATAACAGTATGACAACATTTACAATTAATGGATTTCGCGATTGTCCTAATCAGTATCAGTCTAAATCGAACGCTAAATAATATAATCTGGATGAACGTACGTGTATACGTAGGGCCCTGCCTACATGTTCGTAAAATTAGTTTGTGTACGTATAGCCATGCTTACCTGTTCGTAAAATTAATCTGTTTACGTATAGCCCTTTGCTAACATTATGACAACCGTCGATGTGAGTGGAATTTCATAGTTGTGTAAAAAGAACATTTCGTTATTTAAAACCCAATTTGTATGACATTGCGTGCCATCGGTATTAGGTAGAGTGTCGTATATTTTCTCCGCTTGCTGCCTCTTAATTAAAGCTGCATCACCCCTACACAGACGGCGATAGCAACCAGAAGCGCCCTCAGGTCTGCTGTCCTCTCCGCACAGCCGGCCCTGGCGCTGGGTGTGCAGCGAGGGTCGACTCTACGAGGGCCAACATCGGGCGAGTCGATGAGACAGGCAGCGTGCGCCATCACGTGGAAGATGTTGTGCTGCTCATGCACGCCGTGTAGTAGGTGCGACATCGGCCCGACGGCGTAGGCAGCGACGTCAGAGCCGTCGTGGCTGACGATACGTAGAGGCACGGCCGTCGCTTGGCGGTACATGTTCGACTCTGTAACATGCGATATCACGCGTTAGTAATAGGAGTGTAGCAATACAATAGAGGGCATAGAGGAGGCGCCAGATAATATTTAATGAATGAGCGAAGAGGTTCATAAGACTGGATGGTTCGAATGAGTGACATTTGTACTCATTTCACTGTCAGTTTACTTCTTTCAGGGACATTTATTCGACTACACTCAGCAGCCTTCCTCAGACTGCTACCGATTGAGGAAGGCTACTGAAAGCGACAGACCGTCGGGGACGAAAAGTAAACTGACTGTGAAATAAGTAAAATATCACTCCTAGATATGAATGCGCAAACGTTGGAGCATTGTAACTGTATCTCCCCCGACGTCCAATCACCTATTTCTATGTTGATTTGCTTCCTTGGACCGTTTGCCCTGATCTATCCAATGGCGATGGATTTGAAAAAAGTCGAAAAAAGCCCTAAGGTAGTTATTTAGAGTTTTTATTTTTTCAGTGAACACATTGAGTTACCAGTCATTCCCCAGACACGCACGTGCGCACATACATACACACGTACACACACGTATACCCACACACATACGCACGCACGCGCACATACACACACACACAAACACGCACACACACACACACACACACACACACACACACACACACACACACACACACACACACACACACACACACACACACACACACACACACACACACACACACACACACACACAATTATACACGAAGTACAATTTTGTGTATGTAATTATAGCAAGACCAACGTGTTTACAGAAGTCATGATGTTATGGTACATACTATAGTTTCTAATGTTAACTAATTAAAGGGTATCGATCAAAACGCAGTTCGCGTCAGGCGCTCCAACCACCGTTCTGCTGTTACGCTAAGACAAACAGTAGCGACGTGCGGCGGAACTAAAGTGTTCTTGACAAGTAAATCTTTTTGTGTCAGTGGAAGGCTTTTCCGTTCGGCCTTCATGACACCATGCTCCATAAGTCTGATTTGTTTCGCTTCTAACCTAGGTTTCCTGAGCATTTAGGCACAATGGAGGTTTAATTGATAAGATATTATAATATGAAATATATATTAGTTTATAGTATTGGCTATTGTTTTGTTTATGCTACGATTAATAACACTGCAAATGTTTGGATTTTCAGAACACCGAATCAGAACGCACTGGAGAGAGCTATGTTATATGTTGAACGCTACTACAGCCTGATCTGTGTTGCAAAACAGTACGAACAGTTTGTCGAGGTGCTGGAGAACGTATTTCCCACCTAATTTCGACGGGTATTGCACATACACAAAGCTCTAGGTAAGGGCATCTTTATTCATTGTAGATACAGAAATACGTGGTAGGTACATCCAGACATGCATGCATACATACATGCATACATGCATGTATGCACGCACGCACGCACGCAAGCACACACACACACATTCACTCACATTGGTTCACATTGTGCGTTTAATTGAATGACATCCTGGCCACGATCAGTTGAAACATTATAAAATGTATATCCCCATATTTCGTCGACGGTTCTTTCTTTGGCGCATCCGTCATATTGGTATTTATGTGTCTGCCATGCTTGACTTGTCGACGTAGTGGCATCTTAGCTACCGTCGACATGAACCTGTTGACGTCTTCGCCCGGTCAAGTGAAACATGCCAAGTCAAAACCAAGTTTGTGAAATTGTTCATCAAGTTGGAAGTATAATTAAATAGCGAATTTTTCTTATTACGCAACTATGAAATTCGATTCACAGCGACGTTTCGACCGCCTACGGATATAGAGACAGACAGGTGTGCGCAATGGATTAAGGAAGCCATCTGGGTTAGAAAGACAACGCGTGCAATGAACAGAGACAAGGGGGATGCATCTTTGCGATTCAGTTATGAAAAGCTAACAGGCGTTTTTCAGCCACGCCCAACGCGCTCGTGATTGGTCGCTAGGGCAAGGAGCTTTTGACACATGTGTCATGGGCGTTTTATTTGTTTTTTTTTTCGCGGGGAGACGTCAGGGCTTGTTATAATGTTAGCAAGGGGCTATACGTACATATACTGATTTTACGAACAGGTAGGCAGGTCTATACGTACACAAACTAATTTTATGAACAGGTAGGCAGGGCTATACGTACACAAACTAATTTTACGAACAGGTAGGCAGGGCCCTACGTATGCGTACATTCATCCAGATTATATTATTTAGCGTTCAATTTAGACTGATACTGATTAAGACAGTCGCGAAATCCATTAATTGTAAAAGTTGTCATACTGTTATCTTAACACACTCTAAACACGAAGCAAATAGATGCGATGTGGAACAGAAATTACCTTTGCATTTATATAATAAAATTCTAGAACATGCACATAACTAATTAATTTGACTTTAATCGAGCTAGCATATTAGGGAAGACTATTCTCAATATAGTAATATAATCGCAGTCTTCAAGCTTTATCATGAATGTTTGCGATGGGATGGATGTAAAATTATTAGAATGTTGTTCATTTGGAAGAAGGATATATACGGAAATATTTATAAATGCTAGCCAACTAATGTGTTGTAAGTTGTATTCAGCACAAATAATAAACAAACTGCCAAATCACATATTTTGTGCTAAAATTATTGAGATTTGTTTAAAGTTAGTTAAAGATATTTTAGCAAAAAAATTATTAATGTGTTCTTGTAGATGTATAACATAATTACTTATTAGTTTTGTGCATGTTCTAGAATTGTATTACATAATTACAAAAGTAATTGCTGTTCCACATCGCACCTATTTGCTTCTTGTTAAGATAACAGTATGACAACATTTACAATTAATGGATTTCGCGACTGTCCTAATCAGTATCAGTCTAAATCGAACGCTAAATAATATAATCTGGATGAACGTACGTGTATACGTAGGGCCCTGCCTACCTGTTCGTAAAATTAGTTTGTGTACGTATAGCCATGCTTACCTGTTCGTAAAATTAATCTGTTTACGTATAGCCCGTTGCTAACATTATGACAACCGTCGATGTGAGTGGAATTTCATAGTTGTGTAAAAAGAACATTTCGTTATTTAAAACCCAATTTGTATGACATTGCGTGCCATCGGTATTAGGTAGAGTGTCGTATATTTTCTCCGCTTGCTGCCTCTTAATTAAAGCTGCATCACCCCTACACAGACGGTGATAGCAACCAGAAGCGCCCACAGGTCTGCTGTCCTCTCCGCACAGCCGGCCCTGGCGCTGGGTGTGCAGCGAGGGTCGACTCTACGAGGGCCAACATCGGGCGAGTCGATGAGACAGGCAGCGTGCGCCATCACGTGGAAGATGTAGTGCTGCTCATGCACGCCGTGTAGTAGGTGCGACATCGGCCCGACGGCGTAGGCAGCGACGTCAGAGCCGTCGTGGCTGACGATACGTAGAGGCACGGCCGTCGCTTGGCGGTACATGTTCGACTCTGTAACATGCGATATCACGCGTTAGTAATAGGAGTGTAGCAATACAATAGAGGGCATAGAGGAGGCGCCAGATAATATTTAATGAATGAGCGAAGAGGTTCATAAGACTGGATGGTTCGAATGAGTGACATTTGTACTCATTTCACTGTCAGTTTACTTCTTTCAGGGACATTTATTCGACTACACTCAGCAGCCTTCCTCAGACTGCTACCGAATGAGGAAGGCTACTGAAAGCGACAGACCGTC
>OZ023212.1:29369740-29752240 GCA_963995525.1 Escarpia spicata
GTGAACATAGCCTAAATTACTTAGGCGCCTTTGGGTCTCATTACAATTCACCAGTTTTAAGTAACACATTTTAAGTTCCGTAGATCTTCAGGCCTACACCTCACAATTAAGTAAGTTGGTTTACCAGTAATGTAAAATACGGCGGCGGCATGTACACTTTTGTTTATTGATGCTCTCTGATGGTAACAGTCTGGTTTGATTCATCGAGTTCGCGAAGGTTTTTGAATAGGCAAAGCGCAACTAAGTCGCTGGTTATTTAGACCATTTGGCCCTGACCTAAGACCTTCAAACTTATAACAAAAGTTTAGTGGTGTAGTGCTAAATTCAGTGATGCAGCGTATGCAGAACTATTTTTACATTGAGGGTGACTCTGTTTGCATCTGTGCGAGCATAATAACGATGGGTCGAGTAGATGTATGCATGTTTTACTCTCTACCTGCTTGTGTGTTGGAGACATGCATGTTGTTCCGTGTGAGTATTGCGAGTATGTCCGGCTGATGCGTGCACTTACGTGTTTCCACATTGGTAAGGTTTCTGCGAGGATGCGCGTCCATATATCCCGGTCCATTGCCGTACACCAGTGTCGTATAGGGCAGGTTATCGACGTCTGACACATTGTTCCCGGTGTGTTCGTTGCCCCAGTCGGTGAGCCCTATAACCGCGGAGACGAACAACCTCAGAAGCAGGGCACGCTACCATCGAATAGCTAACAAACGCACATCACTGGGATGCACAAACTTAATGTTTATTGCAGTACACCTCAGTAATACAGCCACCTCGCAATTATGGTCACCCTAGCACTGTCCACAATTAGTTTCACAAATGTATAGGAAATTAGTTTCACCAATACGGTCACCTCGTTACCTAGGTCACTGTCACCAAATCCCGTCGGTTCACTTAGTAGTGAGGTTCCACTGTATCACTGTCTGAGTGGGTGGGTGGGCGGAAATTATGGGATGTTGACCCCAAAGCAAGTGGGTGGGGATGGCGGGAAGTGGGAGTTGGACTCACAAATATGAGAGGTAGTAGGTTGACCCCCAAAACAGGTGGGAGATTAAGCCCCTGTCACACACCCCTCCAAGTGAGCAAAGAATTGATCTCTTACGTACTTACATAATCTTTTATATTAATAATTGCAGCATACATAGTATTACACACGCACGCACGCACGCACGCACACACACATACACACACTCACACACATACACACACACACACACACACACACAAACACACACACACACATATATATATATATACATATACATTTGCGTACCTACCTAGTATTGGGTTGCCGCGCGTGGCGTACGAGCCTATAGAGAGAGGATGGGAGTGGTCGGCTGTCACAATAACAAGTGTGTCGTCCGTGTCCACCAGTTCGAGCGCCCGTTTGATGGCGACGTCCATGGCCAGCGTCTCCTCGAGCGCTCGCCGGGCCGTGTTACCGTGGTGGGCATGGTCAATGCGCGCGCCTGCGCAGAAAACACAATTTAGCCAAATTTAGCCAGATTTATCCACATTTAACCACATTTTAACAATATTTAACAAGATTAAACCCGATTTAACCAGATATAATCAGAGTTAACGAGATTTAACAAATTGAATAAGATATGACGACCATTAACAATGTTTAACCAGCATATAAGTGCTTCCGAATTCAGTTACGTTCATAATTTGAAAATGTAGTAAGTTACATTTCTGAATCCTTGTTTGCTTGAACAAACACGGATTCAGAAAGATAACTTACTACAGTACATTTCCAAATAATGTTTAACCAGGTTTTACAATATTTTATAGTATGTTTCCAGACCAAATTGAACCAGATTTAGCAATATTTGACAATATTGTTTTTAATATATAACGGGATGCTGTGAGGCTTAACAACACTGCCACTCGAAGCTACAATCTCCAGATGGCTGATCGAAAGTTCATAAATTTTTCATTTAACTTGCGTCACTGGTCTTATGAGATATCTGACAATTTTATTTTTAAACGTATTCACGCTTCTTTTTTAAGTTAAGTATAACACTTCTTTTTGCCTTTTCAACATTCTTCAACATTTTATAGTTTAATAATGTAGTAAAAACTATTTGAATTTGACTGTTTGTTATTGTTGTTGCTGTTGTTGTTAGTGTTTTTATCGTCGTCGTCTTTGTTGTTTTTGTTGTTGGTGGTGGCTGTGGCGGTGGTGGTGTTGTTGTTGTCGTTGTTGTCGTTGTTGTCGTTGTTGTCGTTGTTGTCGTTGTTGTCGTTGTTGTCGTTGTTGTCGTTGTTGTTGGTGGTGATGGTGGTGTTGTTGTTGTTGGTGTTGTTGTTGTTGTTGTTGTTGGTGGTGGTGGTGTTGTTGTTGTAGTTGTTGTCGTTGCTGTTGTTGGTAGTTGTGGTGGTGTTGTTGTTGTTGTTGTTGTTGTTGTTGTTGTTGTTGTTGGTGTTGTTGGTGTTGTTGTTGTTGGTGGTGGTGGTGGTGTTGTTGTTGGTGTTGTTAACATTGAGTTCCACCATCCCTCACTGTGGAGGCAAACATGCGCTCCAGTGATGATTTCGGCATAGATTACTGTTGGCAGGAGGTGGCGCAACTCCAGCAGTTGTCAAGAGATATAGCGAGCTTAATGAACGTGACCTGCATTGAAGAAGTAAGCCAACACATGCTCCAAGCAAAGCTGCTGGAAGAGCCAGTTTCCCTCCCTCTCTGCCCGAAGGAACTTATGAACAAAGAGCGTCGGTTTCACAAGATTATCAACCCAGTGCCTGCACGTCGGATGCTGCCGGGTCAATATCATTGGAGATATGCATGTAAATGGCATTGGAGATATGCATGTAATAAGATCCATGGCCGATATCTGACAATTTTATGAAATTACAAACATGCAGGCATTATACACATCTGGTGATGTTTATCTTAACTGTTGGCCATGATAACGTCAATATAGACACTTCAATTGTGACGTTAGCATGCTGCATTGCAAAAGTATTGAGGAAAATAGATTATTCACTAATGGCGGTAAGTAATTTGCATACAAACAAATCTATACATATGATAATTTTTTTAATGCCTTTATCTTAATCCTGGACCCCGAAAACATTGGCTATGATACAACTGCTGTGACATCATCATGCATAGTTGCAAAGATTTTGAAGAAAACATATTTTTCGGTAATGGCGGCCCTAATTTGTATATTTAAAAAATTACCCAATGTTGTCCCGAGGATAACGAAGCCGAATTGCCCCAGGGACCCCATGGGGTAGCAAATCCATAAAAAGCCGTATACTATAGACCATTCATAGTTCCGCTGTTGAACTCATATGATCAGCAAATGGATTAGTAATGGAGCGCATCGATCTAACCGGCTGACACCCATAATGTCCACTGTTAAACGAAATAAACTTGCTATTGCTGCTGCTGCCACACCAGAAACACGTGTTGGCAGCATTACGTAACCATGCCAGGTGTCGTGAAAGACATATTAATATATATCTTAATAGGCCTTTGGTATCACCCAGTACAATTCCAGGTGATATTCCTCTGTGGGATACGCTTGATGTTAACAACCTGTCAGAAGTCGCGTTAGTTCGCGTTATGCAAATGCCAGATGTTTTTGAGCCAACGAAGGCGGCTGTCATCAACAATTAACTCCAGCAGACTCCAGACATTATAAATAGAATCTACACCGAATAGTTTGCTGTGCCATATCCTCACGTACAAATTGTTTGCCTAGTGTGTTTTTTGTTAGTGGTTGTGTGATGTCAAAATTACTTACCTTGTTTCTGTAAAATGGTGTTAGAAACAGGTATTTATTAACAACAATGAAAAGAATTCTCTGAGATGTTTGACTACCTATATACTAAATAGTTAGTTCAGATTTTTATTGAAATAAATTCGATATTGTATTTTGATATCCGATCGATTTCTTGTAGACGTTAGTGTATATGCTATATGTTTAACACGCAAAGGACAAAACATTATTATATTCGTCATAGGTGACTAGGCTACGTACATGCGTGCGTACGTGCTTGTGTGCAGGCGTGCGTGCGTGTGTGCGAAGGTGGACGTGCGTCAGGGCTACAGGTAGCTTTAAGATATATCGTACGGTTTAAGTAGACATACCCTCGATCATCAAAAAGAATCCGTTTTTGTTTTTCTGCAATATTAGTATGGCTTTCTCGACCATTTCCAGTAGACTTGGCTCCCCCGCCTTGTCTAGATGCCTCTCGCTGTCGTACTGCATGTGGCTGTACTCGAACAGACCTGTGGCACACAACGTATTCTATATAACACACGTACTTATTATTATTATTATTATTATTACAATGCATGCATTAAAGTAAACCCATGCATGACGGATATGAACGTAGTAAATGTCAATACATGATGTTCAACTAAGTTAATGAACTAGTTGATGCATCCAATGTATCAGAAATACATCTAAGTGATTTTTCCACCAGTTGACTTCCCGAAAAAACCGTAGGCGGATTGCTTCGCGCTACTCTACACATTAACCGTAACATAAACTTACTCGCCCACTTGCTACGGATTCCAGATACGTGCAGGCGTGCGTGCGACATGCGTGTCTGCGGAAGCGTGCGCGCGCGTTTGTAAGGTAAAGTAATTGTAAGTTCGTATATGAAAGTAAGCGCCTTACACTTCTTCTATTCAATCAAACAACATCTCAGCTTCGTTTTGATGCATTCAGCCACGTTGCAATTACTGCGCGAAGACTATTCGTACACAAATATCCACCACTGTCTATAGCCCGATACCTATTCATATAGTTGTGTGAACTGGAGCAACGTGGGGTGAACAAACTTGCCCAAAGTACAAGTACAAGTAATACCACGGCTGACTAGCGGGGATGCTTACTAGTATCAGCGTGCGGACCACAAACTACGCCTACGGGAGAAATATCACTCATTACGCCGTACGGCTCACCCATTAGAGAATCGACATTCCCAGCCTGAATCCGAGAAAAATCGTGATCGTTCCAGACGTATCTCGCCGACTTGCCGGCGGTCTGCTTGCTGCTGATCCATTCCTTGATGAGATCACGGCCGTCCTGTCGTAAACCTCGCAGTGATGAGTGCTCAGGGTCCCGCTTGAAGATCGGCATGAGGCGACCTCGACCTCCCCCAAGTATAACCTGCACGCAGATAACATGTCTCGTAAGGTCGAAAAGCATTACCTGCAAGCATATAACACATGTCTCGTAAGGTCGCATAGTATCACCTGCAAGCATATAACACATGTCTCGTAAGGTCGCATAGTATCACCTGCAAGCATATAACACATGTCTCGTAAGGTCGCATAGTATCACCTGCAAGCATATAACACATGTCTCGTAAGGTCGCATAGTATCACCTGCAAGCATATAACACATGTCTCGTAAGGTCGCATAGTATCACCTGCACGCAGACAACTCATTTATTAAGGTCGCATAGTATATACGTCTCGTAAGGTCACTAAGTATCAACAGCACGCACATAGCACATGTATCTAAGGTCGTAAAGTAAAATGTCGTATTGTTATATGTGGAACATAACATTTTGTGCGTAATAAGCAAACGTTGGACACTCGATGTGTCTATGGATTCCTTGTCCACCATCTCAGATATATTTTCTGAGTGACAATCGTGTTAAAGGGAGACAGTCTGTTCGTATATCCGGAATTATCGGGCGTAGTAATTTGTAACAGAATGTCTACTGTGTTGAATGTGGGAAAACGTGAAATTTTTGAACATCAAAGAGTATTGCGATAAACTCAACCCAACTCGGCAACATTGCCAACAATGTTTGTTTTGAAACTGGATTTTTTTAACCATTTGAAAATGCTTCGGGTCCATAAATTTCAAATTCCGAATATGGTTACGGGCTTACTAAACACAGTTTGGCGAGCAGTACCTTCAACATATTTATGATAGTCTTAAGACAATTACATCAGTTAATAAATAAAAACTAGGAACAGAGTGCCTTCTTTTAGATCTTGTTAAACGCAACTTACATGGACTTCCTGTTTTTGGAACATTTTGATTGGGCTAATGTAAATATGGCACTACTAAAACACCGCCTAACTATGACCGAGCCGTGTTAGTAAGTGGGTGAGTGAGTGAGTGAGTGAGTGAGTGAGTGAGTGAATGAGTGAGTGAGTGAGTGAGTGAGTGAGTGAGTGAGTGAGTGAGTGAGTGAGTGAGTGAGTGATTGAGTGAGTGGGTGGGTGGGTGGGTGGATGGGTGGGTGGGTGGGTGGGTGGGTGGGCGGGCGGGTGGGCGGGCGGGTGGGTGGGCGAGTGGGTGGGCGAGTGATTGGGCGAGTGATTGGGTGAGTGATTGGGTGAGTGAGTGAGTGAGTGAGTGAGTGAGTGAGTGAGTGAGTGAGTGAGTGAGTGAGTGAGTGAGTGAGTGAGTGAGTGAGTGAGTGAGTGAGTGAGTGAGTGAGTGAGTGAGTGAGTGAGTGAGTGAGTGAGTGAGTGAGTGAGTGAGTGAGTGAGTGAGTGAGTGAGTGAGTGAGTGAGTGAGTGAGTGAGTGAGTGAGTGAGTGAGTGAGTGAGTGAGTGAGTGAGTGAGTGAGTGAGTGAGTGAGTGAGTGAGTGAGTGAGTGAGTGAGTGAGTGAGTGAGTGAGTGAGTGAGTGAGTGAGTGAGTGAGTGAGTGAGTGAGTGAGTGAGTGAGTGAGTGAGTGAGTGAGTGAGTGAGTGAGTGAGTGAGTGAGTGAGTGAGTGAGTGAGTGAGTGAGTGAGTGAGTGAGTGAGTGAGTGAGTGAGTTTGGGTGGGTGGGTGGGTTTTGGGTGGGTGGGTGTGTATGTATGTATGTATGTATGTGTGTGTATGTATGAAGACTATGTATGTATGTGCGTGTTTGTGCGTGCATGCGTTCGTGCGTTCGTGTGTTCGTGCGCGCGCTAGCGCGTGTATACATGCCTGTATGTAAGTATGCGTGTATGCATGTATGGATGTAAGTATATGCACGTATGCATGTCGGTATGTCGACGTTGTATTTGGAGATCGTCCATTCTATAAGTAATGAATACCAGTGGATAAACATGCCACATACTCTAGATATCACTTGCTTTTATATAATATGCAATTTTAAGATAAATCGGCGCAAAAACAAACACGTATATCCGCGTGCCACACGTGTATTATTCCGCTGGTCGCACCTGGTGACCGGCAATTTTGGAAATGCATTATATATCAAATGCCACATAAATATCAAAGTTACGTATCGTAGTAAGTATGAGCAAACAGATGCATGTTATTTATGTCGTAATTGCAGTTTCTTAGAAACAGTTTAAAATGGCAATTTAACTCAGAATGGAATATTACCGTTTTCCTCGTTTCCTCGAAATTCCCCGTGTTTGAGAGTTCTTAGCAGTCTTAATGTTCGTACCGGACTTTAGACAAACGTTATTCTGCTGTTTACCACGTTACGCATGTGTATGTGTAATATTGTATAACAGAAATAAGGTGATGATTAATCCAGATCCCGGCGTGCGACGACGGTTAATCCGAAGATATTGCTTCCTATGCAATACAGATAGGAATATTTAAATATATAATTAATATCGGGTCTACCTACTGTTTTACATGTGATACTGCCCAACTGCGCAGAATTAATATGCATTTGCAACTCAACGGATTAAATAGTCGATGATTCATTAGAACACTCATTATACGAGATGTGTTTACGCAGGATCGTGATATTAGAGAGTGTCTGCAAGCATACCGATCTCGATTCCCTTCCCTATCGCTAACGCGCTGTGCGCACTACGTCATCGCTTGTTGTGTTTATGCGATCGGTTAAGTGTCGATCGGATAGGTAAATACGTAACCGGCAGGGATGATCGGTAAGCGCAATCCCTATCCATTTTACGTTCAAATTATGGATGAATCAAAGTAAACAATATAGTACATACAACTGTTTTTGACTGATTAGCCGCTTCGTTTTAATTGCAGTTGTGTTTAATGCATCAGAAAAAGAAAGATTTTTAAGACCTGTCTCAGCATAGAATATATAACGGTAGGGGCACAAATCGTGCGTGCAATCGTTTTTGTTGTTTTCACAAAACATTATCAAATTCTTCCGTAAGATATCTATGTGCTAAATCTGTAACACATATTCCATTAATTTTGTGCAGATAAACTGTTAGAAAAGTTGTCTTGGGTGAAATATTTACGAATATAAACAGGCAAATCCAAATCTCGTAAAAAGGCGCTAAAAACCGCGCATCCTATCTTCGCTGTGATATGATTTTGTACATAATTCCAAAATGATTTAGATGCATTATGGTCCGTCCATTTGAGCTCGTGATTAGGATCACATATCCAGCTGAAAAAGGCATAAATGTACGATACGTTGGCGAGTGCAACGCCGTGATGCAGACACTTCTGACGGTTACCTATCTCCAACAATCGACACCGATTGCGCAGCGCGTTAGGGATAGGGAAGGGAATCGAGATCGGTACGCTTGCAGACACTCTCTAATAACATACAAGTACAGTAATAGACTAGGCAATCTGAAAAAAATCACTTCAAGGGTACCTAAATGTTACAAACTGTCACCCATGCCAGGATTTATCTTTGACATTTACCGGTCACAACCAGCCCAAATGACACTTTCGACTGTGATTTTACTGCGCAATGAGCTATTTTGTGAAAATGGAGACAGGGCTTGTTGTAGCTTTTTGAACATGTACATAATCGGCTAATCGGATACTAATTACATCACACGATAAAACCCGATCTACTAATTATATGACACGATAAAAGTTTATTTAAAAACAACGAGGCACGCATGCACAGCAAATTCTAAATCACTATGATAGATAAAATTTAAAACCACAAAACATACCAAATTATATTAACATTTTAATTAGGTGTCGTCACCGGAGGTGTACAATAGTTCAAAACAATTACTTACATACGTGACACATGACAATTATTTTTATTTCAAAAACTTCCCAATTCATTTCCAAATAAAACAATACTAGACGGTCTGACAAGAGATGTAATATATTGCATGCGAAACCAAAATATTAACTCTACTAGTATCTTTTCCTTATTGAACAATCTTCCTCACAAGCCGAGATTGTGAACAAATAGTACTAATGTTACCCATCTAGTCTGACGAACCTCTTCATCGCTCTAGCACTATAACCAAAGACCATATATGTATGGGCTTTGCTAAACTGTACACTGTTTGAATAGATGTCCAAGTAAATGTTAGAAATTGGATGCTGTAAGCACGCCAGCACTTGTACATACGTCGATGTTGCGGCCGATGGGACGCAGGAGTTGACTGGCGATGTCGGTGCAGCCGTGTCGACTGGCCGACTTGGGGAGACTCGAGTCGGTCTCCCAGTCGCGGTCGGCAGCCGTGGAGTACAGCGGTCCCGGGGTGGCGTGGGTCACTCGAGCCGTCGTTATGAAACCTGTCGATTTACCTACACCGCACCCACATAGATTCGTGTTTATAATAATAATTGTTATTATTATTTTATCCACCTAAAACCAGTGAAATTCACACATATATCAAGTATGATAACTTAAGACATACATATATATCACTGATAGGCACAGACACGCGACTAAGGTCAAGCACGGAAAACTGGAACCGTGACAGCACTAATAGTTATTACCAGAGCTGTTTTCATTGTTGGTGTTGTTGCTGTTATCATGAGTTGTCATTAATAGTTGTTTTCATAGTTATTACTAGTGTTACTAGTTTACACCCGCATGGGTAACAAACTCGACATTTACTTAATTACGGAGATCAGTGCACCATATTGAATTGCTACGTATGCAAACAAACACCTTTATTGTACACCCCTTGTCCAAAAGGTACACAGTATACACTTCTACATAGTTACTTTCTGATGTATTATTGACGGATCTATAGCAATACAAGAATATATAATTTGCGTAAACGCTTGATTAAATAAACAGTTTTGTAGAAACCTTGAGAGGGAAAGCATGATTTCATAGTGCACCTGCGACGTATTGAAGCCACCGTGTATCTTGAAAGTAGGACTAAAACGAAGCTCTGTCTCATTGTGCTCTTTGACAAGATTTAACAAGATTGCTATCCAGAAAATTAACTCTAGATGGCAAGTGGACAAGGAAGCCTTTTGGCTTATCGAGAATCAAATACTTTTTATCTACGTGTATCCCGCCCTTTTAAGGTATGTGTCGATTTTATTTTTAAACATATTCAAGCTATTAGCACCAACACAATCAGGAGATAATAGGTTCCGTTCATTTACAGTCCTTTGTGAGAATGAGAACTTTCTTATATCGAATCAACACTGCTCCTTTACTAGTGTAACTTCATGTCCTCTTTCTTAACTTCTTAACTAAAAAATATATATTTCTATCAATATTTTCATAACCATTCAATATATTTTAAACACTTCTATCTGATCTACTCTCCATCTCCTGGTCTCGGGTGTTGTTAAACCACATTCTTTTAGGCGTATTTCGTAACTACAAGATCCCTCAGTTTTTGTATTATTTTAGTTGCGCTCCTCTGTACTCTTTCTAGCATATCCATGTCCGTCCGGCGATATGGCCTCCACGCTTGAATACAACATTCTAAATGAGGCCCAATTATTGTATTGTACAGCGGTATTATTATATCTTTTTCCTTATACGTTATATTTCGCCCAATTAATCCAAGAATTTGATTTCCCTTTGAAGCGACAATACGGCACTGCTCTGAAACCTTCATATCAGCACTAATGGTTAACCCTAAGTCCTTTTCTTTTACAGTACTACTTAATACAGTACCCCCTTTGTATATTGTACATCTTCGTTCCCATGTCCTGTGTGGAGGCATTTCCATTTCCCAAAATTGAACAACATTTGCCACTTTTCAGACCATTTGATCAACCTGTCAAGATCATCCTGTAAATGCCCTCTATCTCCATCATCGTATCATCCGCAAATTTCAACACAGTTAATTAAACTATTTCCTATGCCATGGGCCTTTAGTTTAAGCAGTAATCTTTGATGTTGCACTTTGTCGAAAGCTTTCTAAAAATCTAAGTAGATGATATCTACTGGTGATTCCTCGTCTACCCACTTAGTGATGTCTTCAAAAAAACATAACATATTTGTTAAGCATGACCTCGCTTTTAGAAACCCATGTTGAGATGGGTTTAACAAGTTATGTTTAATAAGAAAATCCACCATGTGATCTTTAATTAGTCTTTCTAATACGTTGCAAATCACTGACGTTAAACTCACTGGTCTGTTGTTATCTGCCTGGAACCTTTTTAAATAATGTTTGCTTCTTTCCATTCTAAAGGAACCAGTCCCTCTTCTAATGACAAGTTGAAAACTGTTGCAAGTGATCTTATATGTGTAATGTGCGTACTACAAACTGACAGGAAACAACTGCCATTCCATATGGCGTAATAATACGGGACAGTTGTGTAAACCGTCATAACAAATTGTCCCAATCCTAAACTTTACCCCCTTTACCTGACCCCGCTGATCCTCCTCAAGGCACGTGAGTGGTTGCGCTACCACCTGACCACCGACTGGTGTGGCTGCATCAGTATGGTAAGACATGCATGGGTGATCCATAGTATCTGCAGTGTCTAAACTATCATATTTCCCTTCACGTAGATTGCCGATGTAGTAAATTGAAAACACTAGTCCTAAAAGTCCAGTAATGTTTTGAATTGAGTAGTGTCTTGAACGTTTTTCGCCATCCTTACTGCACGGACAGCGTCCACCTGTCAGGCTACTGTTCCACGTATGTACCTACGTCTCACCTGCTTTCTGCGCAAGCTCTACGATACAGGTGAGGTTTCGTCCCTTGCCTGAGTGGCAGTCGCCTCGCTTGGCCCGTGGGTCGAGGCCGACGGTGCCGAAGTTGGCCTTGACGCCGCACAGGAAGGCCGTCGCCGTCGCAGCCGAGTCCGCCACTTGGTGGTCGACCGTGTACGTCTGTCACAGCCACGACAGCTATATGTCACACTTGTACACACCCACGCACGCACGCACGCACGCACGCACGCATGCACGCACACACACAAACATACATTAAAAAAACGTTAAAAGAGTAAAGATAGTTTCAAAATTAGTAGTTTGGTGGCAAATGTAGCGGAATTCACGATTAGATCAAGAAAATATCGTCGTCGTCAAATATTTAAATGGAAAATAAAATAAGTGCTTGATGGACATGATACAGCAAGACTCGAAAAGACTTTCCACGAAAACCATTTTGTTGTTGACGTCTCTGAATTGGACTACTAAGTACGTACTGTCTTTGACGCGTATTACGTAACACAAGGCGTACCCCCCCCCCTCCCCGACACATACACGCTTACGGCGTCGCGTCAGCACACTCGTAAGGCGGCTAAAAATACACGCCGGCGTACTCTGACTACGCTGCTTCACGTACCTTGATTAGTGCGACGTGGGGGAACTTCTCGAAGTGTAGGCTCGTGCCCTCTCCCGGCCGCCCTGCCAGCTGGCCGTGTCGGATGCGAGCCGCGGTTACGGTGGTCACGCCCATCCCATCTCCTACGAACAGGATCACGTTCTTTGCTGCGTTTGTATTCGGCGTCAGTCTGAGCGCCTTTTCCAGCTCGTCTTTTGCCTTCAGCTGCCAAAAAACTGGGTCTGAAACAGACGCGCACGCCCTTATGCATTTGTGCTTAATTTGTTATTGTGGCGTATTTCCACAGCAGGTCCAACATATGTCTCTTGTTTACACTAGCAGAAACTGTCGCTCATAAAAGTAGACCTTCATCCATGTACACACAAACTCGCTTGCTCACACGTACGCACGAACGCACACAAAGACATGCGCGCGCGCGCGCGCACACACACACACACACACACATATACACTGGCAAAACCTGAAGTCACGGTCATAGACAATATCCAGGTTATGAGCGGTGTCTGACGGTGACGTATCACTTCTAAGTAATTTAACAGGAAAATAGTTGATAAACTTGTTTAGTTGTTGTTTTATGTTAATTATAATTGGGTCCGTTTAATCTGGATTTTGCGTAAATTTTCTTGCTTCTCTCCACAACATGATATCAGTGAGATAGTCATTTAAAGCATTTAAAGATATGTGTGTGTGTTGTGTCTGTTAGTGAAAGTGATACATAAACCTGTATATAATCAGCGTAAAAGTAATGAATGATGCTGTGATTACTAATGACTCGACCAAGGGATGTGTAATGTATAAGCCAAGTAGAACAGCAGAGGACGGAATCTTGTGGACTTCAAATGGGAAATGCAGAAGACGCAAACGAACAATATAGCACGCTAATTATACTATTTTGCATCCCTTGTGAGAGACCCAAAGGCACCTGCAGTGCGCAGTGTCTTAAGAGAAAGAGGCCATAGTCCTTTTTTCAAGATGCAAGATGTTTTGCGGAATTAGCCGTCGGCCGTGACTTCTGACCTAGTACCATAGAACGTGAAATGGTAATTTAACTCTTGTAATAAGGTCAACACACAGGCAATACCTATATAGGTTTAAAATATCATATACTTTGTACCAACAAAGTTTGATTAGAAACCTAAATTAGATCGTTATTGTATTTGATTTGACATAGGTAAGCATTTTAAAGTTAATGCCGACCAAATACCAGTTTCTTGTCAGCAAACTCACTATTACAGGCTATTCAGGCTACCTTAAAGGTATGATATCAGCTCCTTGTGTAATAACATTTATTTAAATATTGTTACTAATACTAGAATAAGTAATTTGAAGATATACTTCCCACCTGTTTCCGTTTAATACGCTCAAAACAGTATTCGCAATTTGAAAGTTGCACCCGCGAAATGTAAAAATTTAAGCAACACATTTTTTAAACAACCGCTATTGACACTTGCTATTTATTGGCACTTATTACTTTGAAGTTGGCTAGTTTCTACGCGCCTGACCAAATTGGGATAATCAAATAAAGTACAACTGAGTCCGCGAAGTTTCTGCTAATAATGATCTAAAGGAACACACTACCAGTTAAGGCTGTAGTTAAAGAACGTTTATATAAGGGTGCAATGTTTGTTTTGTGGGCCTTCGCTTTCATGGGGCATCGTGGGTGTAAACCATTGTGTTCTTCGTCCTTGATGATCATAACGATCCATTTCCCAACCTCTCCTTGTCTGGCAGCAGACTGGGGTTCACATACGGTGTCGCGCTTACATTTATCCGGGCGTTAAATAATACCGGGTGACGTTTCTGCGCGTGCGTAGTGTATACAAGTCGAGGGGAATGTATTTAACACCAGCTATGACCGTCGCGTTTTCATTTATCCGTGCGTTATGTATGTTTATATATATATATATAATTATGTACTCTAATTATAACGCTATACTACGACATCAAACGAAACATATTTAATTACTGGATATTATTTATTACTACGTGATCTACTGGTGCCAAATATACGGTGACTTTGTGGAACACTTTGCCTAATGACATTAAAACGTATGATTGTCTCTCTACTTTAAAGGCATGCTTAAAGACTCATTTTTTTCGACTCTCGTTCTTGTCCAATGTGGCATAGTTTAGTTTCTGCATTGATTAGTTTTATAGCTCTTATGTATTAATTAAACTATTTATATATTTATTTTATACCTACATGTACATTAGTTCAGTTAAATGAATTTACAGTGTCTTATTTCTACACATAACTGTAGCTAAGATCATTATTTTAGTATATTTATTTAATTACTGTATTTATTTGTATTTTACTAATATTAATTTTATCAGAATTTCTTTTTAGAAATGCATGTTTATTTAGCCATCATTTTACCTCTATCTAGGTTCTACATGTTGTAAAGCGCCACGAACAATTTATAATTGGATCTGGCGCTATATTAAATACAATAATAATAATTATTATTATTATTATGCCCTACACATGCACATAAACATCATCCGGATACAATTTAACGCCCGGATAAATGTAAGCGCGACAACGTATCCTACCAGCGGTGCCCGGTTTTCGTCGGCTGCGACCTATAACAAGAGTCTTACCTTTCTCTTCCTCGGGGATGCGGTTGCCGACCGTGTAGTGGCATACGACAAGACCGAGAGCGATAACAAGGAGACGCGCGTCCGACCGACGGGAGATACTCTTGCCAGACATGTGTGCAGATTTCGTCGGCTGGACGGACAATGAGGTACGGTGTGGCAAGTGGCCATTTAAGTGGGCCGCGAGCCCCGGTAAATCCGCGGCCAAGCGTGCGGGACGGTGCCCTCCACGGCTCAGATGACCTTACGTCGGTGCCATAGAGGTCAGGCGGCCATTTACAGTTCCACGGGAACACATAACGCCGTACGTGCGTAAATGAGTGAGTGCAGACTTCTACAAGAGGTGTGGGATTATGCTTACACCCCCATGTCAACGTATTCAACGATACGCCGAATAGCAAAGAAGCGTTCGGTACAAACGCAATTAAAATTGCAAATACACACAAACGTAATGCACACAACACGCGCATGTTTTGAACAGGTTGATGATGTGGTCGTGGTCACGCTCCATTTGATGTCTAACATTTGCTACCTCGATGCAGGTGGTAGACGATGATATCACGCATACGAACCGTTATATTTGACCGTGTTTACATCGCGACACTAATGCGGAAACCGGAGTCGACAAAGAGATCTGCGCTCAGCTGTCAGGATTGCGTCCGTGGAGTTCATTTCGGATTTCAGTGTCATTAAGTCGACAGGCGCATTTCCCTTAATTGCGAAGTTCCTGACTTATTAGTGTAATTACTGCGAACGTGGACAAGACGTATTGCGAAGATACGTGACCAACGGGCGGAGTGATGTTAGGTACAGATGGTTCGACGCCAGATCACCCACGGAAAGAACACAGCTGGATCGGCGTCGCAGACCTCACTCGGGTCGAATGGATATATAGACTGTAGTGAACCCACGTGTAACCTTTACTTACTTTAAATGTATTAACACGCTCACGCATGGACGCACGCATGCACCGCATATTAAATATGTGCGCGTGTGCGCCCGTGCGTGTGCATGTCGGCCTATGTGCGTGTATGTGTCCGTATATATGTTTGCGTATATATATATACATATATGCGTGTATGTGCGTGCGAGCGAGTATGCCTGTGTGCGTGTATTTGTACGTGCCTGTTCACTTGCGCGTGTGTCTTCCAAATGATGTGCCGTTGCATAAAAAGATAAGCCGTCTCTTCAAATGTATTTAACATCATTTTTTATGGAAAAAATATTTCCAAAATAACCATCATTTAACTTAATTTTGTAATCTATGTTAAAATAATTTAAATACGACGCGCGCCAAACAAATTATTAAAACAACATTTTGCAAGGTATTGATTTGATGTTGTACTGAGTAGTCGAAGTTAAGTTTGAGTCAAAGCGAAAACATGTTTTCCGAGTAAACATAGTTTAATAGCGATTGGATAATTGAACCGACATACTGTTCCTATTAAAAGAAATTCGGACCAAAGACACAACACTGTACTTGTTTTATATTGTGAATTTAACCCTTTAAACACTTTTTGTTTACGAACGTTTCCGCAATATGTACCCTATAAGCCCTCTATTGAAATTTCCCTGTTCTGTGAGGGTACGCCACCTGATATCAAGCATACACATTTAAATTAAGCAGTGTAGCGGGTTTACTATCTCCTTCTGACATATATATATATATATATATATATACAGCGGGCTTCTAAGATTCCAAGAACTCTACCTCAAACGCGAAACAGTTTTTTTTAATAAATATATTGAGCCAACCTCCAGAGTACTCCCACGCGTCTTTTTTGCCCACCTCCCACCTCTTATGTAATACATGTCCGCTGTTAGTTGAACGTCTCCATACAACGCCGAAACTCCTGTCAACAGCCTCGTTGTAACATGTCTACCAGCTGTTCCCCTTTCGCTGCCGGTATGTAAATGCTTTCATGCAGGAGAACGGATCAACGTTTATCAAGTATGTATGACATTGCCTCTCCTTTTTAACACGTTCCGAGTTGTATTCCACACGCATGTTGATTACATAGTCGAACTTCCTACTTAATCATTCATAAGCACTTGCTATTTCCCTTTAATAAACCAGTCATTTGCCTTGCCCCGAGATACACTATGATATGGTGACATTTTCTCCATTTCACTTTTGTTCCCTTTCAACCACCGTGATCATCTATCGTTTCTTGTTCACCCCCCTCGCTCCATACTCCATATCGTTGCCTCTCGCTCACTGATATGTGTGTGTGTGTGTGTGTGTGTGTGTGTGTGTGTGTGTGTGTGTGTGTGTGTGTGTGTGTGTGTGTGTGTGTGTGTGTGTGTGTGTGTGTGTGTTCATGCGTGCGAGTGTGCGTGCGTGCGTGTGTGCGTGCGTGTTTGCTCTTCCTGTTGTTGTTTGGTAACCTCGTCACATACTCCTATATATTTTCGAGTTGGCATTACGCCATCCTGTGATGACTGGTGTACTGCCCCGAGGGCGGGGGCTCTCGCGCCCGGGCGATTAATTCGAGTGGGGTGGGGTGGGGTGGGGTGGGGTGGGGTGGGGTGGGGTGGGGGCGATTCTCCCATCACACACACACACACACACACACACACACACACACACACACACACACACACACACACACACACACACACACACACACACACACACACACATACTAATAATAGTTATACATTACAGTATTCATGTTATGCCGTTACGCTTTGAATCAGTAAGACCCTGTTAAAGGCCATCGAACTGATGGTCTTCGTATCGTGACGGGAGAGGAAGGGTTACAAGGAAAAGTCAGCAACTGAACTGCAATCAGACTCATACGACTGGCGAGGACGAGTTTCGATGAGCACCAACACTTCTTCACTGTGTCTATTTCTTTCGACTTAGTCATACTGGAATAAATTACGTCGCTGGGATGCAAACGATTAGCGTGATGAATAACAACAAACATTCCCAAGATCAAAATGACACTCGTATGATAAGCATTTAGAACATGTGTGCACTACAGCACAAATAGACACATTATATAGCTATAAATACGTAATATAATTCAGCACGTATTTAACTGATGCCTATAACACACGAGTTATGTTTTGAAGAGAGATATGTGTAACTCTTACTATTCCAGCTGATGAAACTTGCTGTAGTTCTCCCTCCTTAGTTCTCCCATAAGTTGTTTTGGGTCGTCCTCTTTTCCTTTTTCCTTCAGACGACTTCAGGCAGATCAATATTGTTTTAGTTATACTATAAGTTAGTATCTGTGTTTTTCTACTTACAATAAATACCAATACCGTGACTGGGGTAATAGTAATAGTAATGTGTAATAGTAACGATTACAAATATTGAAGTAATAGTAATAGGTTGAGTAAAAACTCAATATAATAGTAATAGGAAGCAATGTAATAGTAATTGACATATTACTTGTATATTACTATTGAACATTTAAACCGGATTTTAACTATATAATAATACCAATTGATTAGGTTGTAGATTCCGCTAGTTTCTCCAAGTTTTATGGTTGCTCCCCCCTTGTCAACTTCAGCATGGCCCTGGTGAAGTGTTACCCTAGAGTTTTATGAGCGTTTACATAGCAAGAGACACTGGTACAGTGTGACTGCTGCATTGACTAAAGGGATTAAACTGGGCTTTCACTGCTTTGAAGCCAGTTCTGCCAAGTGCCAAGTTGCCAACTACCCTTTTTAAGTAAGCCTATGGATTTAATGACTGCCTCCATGGTGCACACAATTCAGCCTAAACTACAGTGGGTGTGAAAAACATCCTGATACCTATTTGTACCTGAGCCAATAATTAACTGTCCACCAGGCACCAGGCACCAGGCACCAAGCACCAAGCAGCAGTAGAGCAATGTGGTTTAATTATATATAATATAATCCACATAGTTATGTGGCATTGACTATTTCTTTTGTCTTTCCTTCCAGTATGGTATTTAAATATAAAATGGAACATAATATATGTTCTATCCTTAGTCAATGAAGTTAGTAGATTGTACTAAATATGGTGTATACGATATGGATATATTTTGTTGTAAATATTTATGAATTTGTTTATACTTTATAATACTTCCCTATTGATTTAACAAGATTGCCACCCAGAGATTTACCTCTAGCTGGCAGGTGGGCAAGGAAGCCTATTGGCTTATCGAGAGTCCAACCCTTTTTATTTATGTGTATCCCGCCCTTCTGATGTATGTGTCAATTTTATTTTTAAACATATTCACGCTATTGAACATATTCCTCATGATGACGATGACGACGATGATGACGACGACGACGACGATGATGATGATGATGAAGATGTCGACGACGATGACGACGATGATGATGATGATGATAGTAATTGACATTCTCAAATATTATTTCAAATACTTTGGGCATGGGTATCAATAAATAGCAAGTTATTTGTTTTATTCACCCGTCTTGTGTAACTTGTTGAGACTGTGAGTCAAACAAACGTATGTATTGTATTTGCATACACTGCATTATATATCATAAAATGTTCCTATGAAAACTGTAATAATAATAGTAATTGTTTCAAAATGTAACAGTAATAGTAATAGGATCAATTCAGCATGTAATAATAATAGGAAGGAAACAAAGTAATAGTAATATATTACATTGCAATGGAATTGACCTCAGGCCTGACCAATAGGTGTCATAAGTATTTTGTTAATAAAAGGAACATTGAATCTTGAAGACGGGGAACGTATGTTTTTCCTGTAACGTGAGCCGTGAACTGGAATTTACCACGGGGCCAAAGTTACGTCGAGCATCACTTCCCAGAACAATCTTCAGAAATTATGTAGATTATGGGATGTGGATGATTCGAGGCAGATGCCTGCGGCGGGCCCGAGGGTCATGTATCCTCACGGTAGAGGTTATCTGTTAACGGTGCCAATGCGCGACCTTCTACGTTTACACACATGTCGCTAAATCACGAGCGAAACCCCCAAGTGCCAACCAAAAAGAATAAACATTTGGTGTGATGATAAACATTTCAATAATCGGGTAAAGTCTGCAACATTTGTCTTACGCTATACACTAATCAAGAAAAGCGAATTATTCGTGATGTGTAAGTATATGTGTTGTTATTTGCAAATTACGAATCAATAGGGCACATACACGCATGAACATACGCACGCACGCAGCGCACCGTTCCGTGGCGCGCGCGCACGCATGCACACACTCGCAGTACACGGGTGTTAACACAGAACGCAGACTGGTAGCACTACTTCTTATTATTATCTTTTTCTTCTTCCAAAATGTTGACTACCTAAAAATGGAATGGATATAAAACTTCATCCGATTTAATATACTTACACCTAGCTGCTAACACCATTCCAACAATTACCCATACATCCGCTACCCTTATTGGTAACATATATGTACGACATACAACTCCATTTGTTCATTCTGGCTATTATATAGTGATATATCTGATCACCTACCTGATCACCAAACACAGACCTATGTCTGACAAATCCATTGGTCATATAACATCTACACTATGCGACATTGATTGGACGTATTTACACCAGTTAGATACAGATAAAGCGTTCAGGGAATACACTAAAAAACTTAATTATGTTATTCAAGCATTCGTGCCGGAGAAAATTGCTAAAATTAATCCTAAATACGTAATACGGAATGAGTGGATGACTAAAGGTCTATTAAAATCGTCAGTAACATCAAACAAACTATATAGGTGTATCGGCAAATCTAATACTTATATCGGTAAATCTAATACTTATATCAGTTATGTACAGTATATAAATATGTAAAGGTGAAGGTAAGTTCTTATATAGCGCAATATCCAGTCCTCAGCACTGCTCAGAGCGCTTTACACTTTACTCCCTGGCAGACCTGTTCAATCGAACACCATCTCGACTTCTCTGGGAAGCATCCAGCCACACTGCAATTAATGCGCGAGGACTATACGTACACAAATGTCTATAACCAGGTACTCATTCATACAGCTGGGTGAACTGGAACAACGTATAGTGAACGAACTTGCCCAATGTTCGACACCGCCGCACAGGATTCGAACCCGGGTCCTCTCGGTTGAGAGTCCGAAGCTCTAGCCACTGCACCGCGGCGCTACAAATATAATAAATTGAAACAAATTGCTAAAACAACATACATACTATACGAATGAGTTAAAAACACTTAAGAACGACTCTAAAAAACTTGGAAATTACTTAGAACCGTGATTGGGAATACAACGATAAATCAGGCATTTCGCCACACTTTAAATATAATAACGATATAATTAAGGACTCTTTTCAAATTTCGAATATATTCTGTAATGTTTTTACTAATGTTGGTTCAAATCACGCAAATGCAATCCCTCAACCTAAAGAGCAATTTACTAAATATCTTCAGAATTGTCCTAAACAAAATCCAAGAAGGTTCTTTATGAGTCGATGTAAATTAAATCAGGCAAATTATAATGTCTCTCCAACCTAAGACCAGTTCTGGATATGAGAATTTTAGTCCCCGCCTAATGAAGCCTTACTAATATATATTTTAATAAATAAATCAATAGGTGAGGGAATAGTGCCTGATGAAATAAAAATAGCAACAATTATACCTGTCTATAAGTCTAAAGTTACTGATGAGTTTTCTAATTATAGACCAATATCTTTGTTACCTTCAATTTCTAAAATACTGGGAAAAGTTGTACATAGAAGGACGTATGATTTTATACAGAAAAACAATATATTGAACAATAACTAATATGGTTTTCGTGAGAAACATTCAACAACCAATGCTGTTACCACTTTTACTAATGACGTTATTAATGCACTAGAAAAAGGACTCGGTCCTTTCTGTTTTTCAGGATCTAAGTAAAGCATTCGATACTATCAACCACCAAATCATATTACACAAACTTGAATATTATGGTTTAAGGGGTACTCCACTCAAATGGTTTAAGAGTTATCAGGAAACAGTATGTTAAGTACAGTTCTAGTGACTCACTTCAACAGGATGTTACATACGGTGTCCCACAGGGGTCTATCCTCGGTCCATTCTGTGTAAATATGTGCAAAACAATATTGTTTGCTGATGACACTACTATATACAAAACTGGAAAATAAATTAATGAAATATATAAAGATACGAATAATGAACTTGAAATATTAGCTGACTGGTTTCGTGCCAATAAACTATCTTTAAACATTTCTAAGACAAATTATTTTCTAGATCTCGTCCTGCTCAGAATTTTTTTTTTTATTAGCGATAGCTAATAACATAATTAAGTGAACAAAATGTATAACATTTCCAGGCCTTCATATAGATGACATACTTGATTGGCAAGAACATATAAATGCATGCAAAAACAAGCTAACTAGTGCTTTATACATAATTAATAAAGTTAACCGCTACCTTCTATTAATTATAGCAACGTAACCAACACACTACACGTGGACTCATTGTTGATAATAGTTATTTTGGGGATGACGTCGACTAGTTTACTTAATCATTATCATCTTACATTGGAATAATTAAAACAAACTGCTTACAGCCTTAATTGGCTCTGCTGTCAACCTGGAATTGTATATCATTTTGTCGATTGTTTTACGGAATGTTTATATTTGTATGTATGATTTATACAATTCCAAATAAAGCCTACCTACCTACCTACCTACCTATCTACCTACCTAACCACCTACCTCTTGCTCCCTCGCGGTGTCCACGTCACTTAGTTCGTAATATCGCTCTCTGTCATCCGCAACAACCTTCCAGTACATGTCAACGTTAATCTTCCTTTTCATTGCTTGCCACCCTCTTCTGCTTTCCATGCTCTTTTTGGCGGCCTTTCATAATTCATTCTTTGCACGTGTCCTCCCATCTCATTCTGTTTCCGAATATTTTCATAGTTAGGTGTTTTGTTCATGCCAATATCAATTCTCCCAGTTCCTTCATCTTCCTTCTATCATCTGGCGTTACTTTACATATTCTTCTGACCCAGTTATTCTCTGCTATATGTAGCTTCCTGTCATGTCTCTTCGTCAGTGCCAGTGTTCCCAACTGATATATACAGGCCGGCACCACATAGGCTTCCAACACTTTTTCCTTTCTCCTTCTGTTTTCTGTCCCAAATACTGCTTTCCATTCTCTTCCACGCTTCCGCTCCTGCTTGCACCCTCCGGTGTATGTCTTTGCTACTTCCTCCATCCTCACACACCTCACACACACACACACACACACACACACACACACACACACACACACACACACACACACACACACACACACACACACACACACACACACACACACACACACACACACACACACACACACACACACACACACACACACACACTCACACACACACACACACACACACACACACACCTATCTACATTACTTCAGTCTTCTCCAGATTAATTCGGAGGCCATGTTTTTTCTAATGGTATTACTCAGTTCTTGCAATGCTTTCTGTAGTTCCTCTTTATTATCAGCCACCACTGCCAGGTCGTCTGCATACAGTACCTTCTTAAGTTCATCCTGGTCCGATATCTTTCCACTGATCAGGTTCATCACCATAATGGAAAGCAGGGGACTGCTAGTATTACCGTAATTATAAATCGATAGTCCGGTAAATAATCAAGCATAAATAATTGCACTAGTGATTACCATGGCCGGTGCGCAGAGGTGGGTAGGCGGGTACAGTAGGTCCGCAGTGTTTCTGTCGGTGTCACATGAAATCAAAACAACTCGAGTCGATGGGACATCTAACGCAGCGTTTCTTAACCTTTTATGCATCGACACACATTCCTATCCCTTGACTTGCATGCATGCATGACCTAGCAAATTCAAAACGTTAACTTGTAATATATTATAAAAATATTAAATCGGCGCCGTTCATAAGTTTAACGACATAGACATGGCGTACGGTGATTGGAAGAGAACTAGATTTAATGTTCAAACATGGACAGTTCGGGTTATTGTTTAATACTAGTTACATTAATTATACTGTACCGTAGAGTATGTGCTATTACGAATCAACACAGATATGCGACGAGTGAAAACAAATCTGTAAAAGTGTCCATAATATATAAGGAGGTCTTTTCTTAAAAAACGAACGTATTCTTTAAGAGGGAGCATACAAACCGGCGTTAAGAAGCGTTACAACGGGGGGAGGGGTCTCAACAAAGTCCACATTTAACGTGATGTAGCCTGCTATCTGAATGACCGGTAAGGAGGCCGAGAATATGAAAGACAATATTATATGATGTGCTTGGTCCTGCTGATTAATACAGTGATATTGTTTTTGAAAGTCTACTTTGAAAGCTTTCATAGTATACGGAGTGAATCGTGAATATGAAGCGCCGTTTGATATATCACTGCCACAGGACACTTCTAATTTGTGTGTTTGGCATAACATTTTCGATTCCAGTGCATTTGGTATACGTGTAAACAGGACAATAAAGGACAGTGACTAGAAACTCTTGGTGACGTACCATTCAAAATGGCTAGGCGACCAAATTATGGGGGCGGGACCCGGGGGGTTAAGAACCGCTGGTCTAACGGCACACCCGTTGCTGACGTACTCAATTCCTGTCAACTTCTTGGCGAGGTCCAGCATTTACCGAAGCCCTGTGAAGCTAGACCGTAACAGAGAACGAAGAGAGAACCACGCGAACAACAAACTCTACAAAGATGATGTTGGACCATTCGTCAACCCAATCAAACTATTGGGAAAGATAAGATATTTGAAGAAAAAAAACATCAACAATTCAGTATCTTCAAAATTCGAGTCAACATAAAAATCGGAAAGTCCATAGCGTACATGATACGTTGAAGATTGTGGAAGCAGTTGTTTTGCGCTAAAAAACTTTGTTCGTCACTTCAAGGCCACATTGAGTGCACCATCCAAGAGAAGCAATTGTTAGGAAAGTCTGCATATTGGACTGTTGCCGTCGTGGTCAGACCAGGCTGGCGGACCATGGTCCTCGTCGACAAAGAAGATAACCTCATTAAACAATGACCGGCAGACAACATTTCTCTTGTGACAGAAGTCCGTCTGTGTTCGTCAAAGAAACGTTGGTGCATCCTGGAACGTGCGGAAGCTGTGACGAATGAGATACTGCATATTGCAATGTGGTTGACTGATCAGATGTTCAAAGCGCCACACCTGTACAATATGACGATTTTGCACGTTATTGGTACAAAGGTAAATGTAATAACTACCTATGTAGCGCGATTGCCAGTTGTTACGACGGCTCAAACGTTTCATACTTCACCCTCTAAAAGCTGTTCATTCGAGCACCATGTCTGACTCCTACAAGCATGTAGTCAGACATACAGCTGGTTGATCTGAGATACCACGAAGGGGACAATATTGCCGGAGCATCGAAAGGGTAGCAATACGAATCGTAACCAGGTTCTCTCGACTGATTGTCCTATGTTCTAGCCGCTACATCCGCGATACCAGCAAAGACAAAGCAGATCAAGTAAGGGCACTGTGTGTGTTTTGAAGCACAATTCCCCACATTGCTAGGTACTTCCATTACTTCCCCCAAGCTCCCAAGCCCCCATACCACCTGGCAGGCGCAAAACGTTAGTCTCACAAAAGGAGTGTTACCTACCGAACTTGACAATCCAATTTCGACCAATTACCTGCAGAATTGCAGTACTTGTTTAACACGGAATGTGGGTAGGGTATAGTCATGCGTCATTGGACCAACGCAGAGTCAGGTTTTATTACACCGTCATATCCAGTCTTACACCACAATCCTAACTGACGGGTCCATTACGTCAGAAATCTGGCATTTCCGTATAAAGGACGTCCTTTTTTGATCATACCTGATGAACGGAGAACACCTCGAACAAGTAGTTTTTATATCTGGGAGTTATCCAATTATATCTGGGAGTTATCCAATTTCATCAAAAAGAAGCTCATCTGAGGAAATAGAAGCCATAATAATAATAAGATAACTTCTATTGCGCCTAAATCATTGGAAACCAAGCTCAGAGGCGCATCAAAACAAAAGGATTGGTCAATCTCAAAATCCATAAGTAGTTTTCCCGTTGTCAACAGATGGATCAAGGCGCTAGGGAGCTACGGTGGATAAACAAGGTTGTAAAGATACGATTTTAAATGACGATTTTTTTATTATTTTCGACTGATCTCACACTAAGAGGGAGCATATTCCAAAGAGTTGGTGCAGCAACAGAAAAAGCCCTAGTTCCAATGTTAGTGTTGACTCTAGGAACAAAACGTAGGTCAGAACTACAGTATGTAATGGTACAGATCTTAAATATTATACGATATCGTACAGGAAGCGAATGCAAAGACTTCAAAAGTGGTACAGAGCGAGAAAAACGAGAAGATCTTGTAACTACTCTTGCTAGACAATTTTGGACACGCTGAAGTTTTGTGATATCCTTGCTAGCGATATTATAAAGAAGGGAATTGCAATAGTCAAGTCTGCTGCTAACAAGCGCTGTTGCAACAGTCTTAGCAACAGAAAATGACATATACCGGCGAATACGGCGAAGGTCACGAATATGATAAAAACAGCAGCGACATGTTTGAGATATGTGTTGTCGGAAATTTAAGTTACTATCAAAGATCATTCCTAGATTCCGCACCGAGGTTGCTGGCGTGATATACTGATTCAAAATACGCGTAGGAAAAAAACCATCCAGTTTACTACGCTGCATTGGAGTACCAATAATGATCAATTCAGTTTTATTTGCATTTAATTCCAACTTGCTGTCAGTCATCCAGTGGATGGTATCTTGAAGACAATCACTAAGTTGGTTAAGGGAGCGAATTGTATCCGCTATGGCAATGTATAAACAAATATGGAATAACAACAACAACACCATTACATCAACAAAGATCAAACTAGTTAAGAGCCCAGTGGTGGCAATACTAACCTGGATGTGAAAGCTGAATCTTGAACGCAAAAACTGAGAGAAGGCTACACGCTTTCGAGATATGCCAAATACACCTTCAATGATGAACACCTTGAAAATGTTGAATTGCTCATACTTAGGCGCTATCATGTCTGAGTGTAACAAACGTAAAATGTACCATGCTTGTATTGTTGGTATTTTATTGTATGGTGCAGAGACATTGACAACATACCACAGACAGGAATGGAAACCTAACTGTTTTCATCCTCGCTGTCTGCGTGCGGTCTTTGGCGTAAAACGCGGGGTGGGTGGTTGGACATAGTCAAAGCCATTGCTTCCAGAACAGGTGTTGGTCTTCCAGTTGACTGATGCTAGTATAGAGTGATACACGGATGGACCTGTGCTGCAACCAAATTATCAGAATGCAGCAGCTGTGTAATAATTCGGTTGATCTTGTCAGACGGAGCAACATCTCGGAGGGTGTCGTGTTAAACATAGACTTAATAACAACGCTAAGAAACATCACCAACGGCAGGAATGCATACATGTTAAGTTTCAGAAACGCCAATCCAGGAGATTTATACGTAAATCAGAGTTCTTGAAAAATCGGGCATTTATACGTAAATCAGAGGGTCTCAGAAAATCGGGCATTTATACGTAAATCGGAGGATCTTGGAAATCAGGCATTTATACATAAATCGGATTAAAATATGACAAAAAAGGATACTTTCCATAGACATTAATAATCACGTTATAATAAAACGTTAAGTTTCAGAAGTGCCAATGCATGATATTTATGCGTAAATTGGAGGGTCTTGTAATATCAGGAAATTGTGTGTAAATTGGACGGTATTATGGAATTGTGTATAAATCTGAGTATTTCATGTTATGAAAATTGTCACAGATCAGCTTTATTTCCAAATGCATTGCACATGTGCTTTTAAATCAATGGCACATAACAGCATGTTAAAGGGAATAAAAACATATATTGCTTGAATTCATGTTATATTACATCCTGCTATCTATTTCCACGTCCACCGAGCAAAAAAAAATCAAAAAAATTCAATGAATTAGAAATTCCACATTTGATGCTGTACATCCGGACATTTTTTAATATGCATATTTTTGGCGCGTTTTTCGGGATGCCGAGATGTGACGTCACTTATGACTCAAACTCGCACCAGGCAGACCCTTTCCATGCATTCAGAGCATGTTTACAAGTATAGCTTTTGGGTCGAAACGAACGTCAGAATGAGTTATTGTGCAATTTTCCGACGTAATACAAACACTAGTCATCATAGAGGAACAAGCAGTTATCTTACGGTTCCACATGAATCCAATTTTATTCAAAACAACGAATGCGAATGGGCCTACTAGTCGACTAGATTTCGCCGAGCTTGGGCTCGTTTTCAGAATAATTATATCGAATGCAACCAACGGGAGATAATCTACACCAATAAACATACATAGCAAACATATATTGTATCCAGCTACATAAAGTAACGTGTATAATCTCATAATATCACTAGAATATCGATATGTGAAGGAGTTGTACAATTTACCATAACAACTTAAATCAATTAGAGAGTTTCCGCTGGTCCCGCTAGGTCAGTGGGTAGGCGCGTTGGTTACTTCTCATTTATTTTACAATCGGGCGACGCCGGTTCAATCCTGACAGCATGCAAACTTGATTTTATTTACACTTTGTTGTTGTTGATGTTTTCACGAAGTAATATAAACCAAATCATTTAGTATACTATGATGCACTGTTTGTAAATAATTTTTTTTTTTGTAGTAATTATTTATTCGCCACAAAAATTAAAATATGGTCATTATATAACGATGTTTCTAAATTTTATTTATCCGAACAAATATAATGTAATGGATATATAATTTATTAATTGTAAATATATTGTACAGTAATATATTGTAATTATATATGTGAAAACAGATTGTGATCTGTCTGGATAAATACAATTTAGAAACATTGTTGTATATAATGACCATATTTTCATTTTTGTGGCGAATAAATAATTACTACTGGTCACGATGGTAAACGGACCGGTTGCCGACGTCAAGGCAATCGCACTAGACCACCATCTGTACGATAACCTTTGTGACAGGTGGCATAAACGCGCATCTGACCCGCAGCCGTACGTCCGGGTCTACGTCGGAGCATTCGAGGAGGATTACCGTGCCCTCGGTTTCGCGCTCAGGAAGCGTGTAAGCGCCGCCGAACTACCCGCGATGGCAGATACCGGATGCCAGAGCTGCCTAATGGGCATACAAGTGGCCGAGAGGATGGGGCTCAATGCAGACGACCTCATACCGGTCACCATGACGATGAGAACGGCGAACGAGGGAGGGATACCTATCCTCGGAGCGATGGTGGTGCGATTCTCGGGTACCAACAGCCGGGCCATAACGCACGAGACACGACAAATCGCCTACATCACCAACGCATCAGATCGTATCTTCCTGTCACGGGCCGCGTGCATCGACCTGGGGGTGATTAGCGAGACATTCCCTACCATTGGCGAGGTCATTGCATCAGATGACGCAGCCACTCCAACCCCATGCCCATGCACACCGCGCACAGCACCGCCGCCACTCCCCGAGGCCCTACCGATGCCCGCGACCGAGGAGAACCGAGCAGCGATCGAGTCGTGGCTGAAGAGGCGGTACGCGGCGAGCACATTCAACACATGTACCCACCAAACACTGCCCATGATGTCGGGCCCACCCTTGCGACTGATGATAGACAAGGATGCGACACCTGTCGCACGACACAGTCCAATACCGGTGGCCGTGCACTGGCAGGACGATGTCAAGGCCGGCTTGGACGAGGATGTACGTCTCGGTGTGCTCGAGAAGGTACCAGTCGGCGATCGGGTCACATGGTGCCACCGTATGGTGATTTGTGCCAAAAAGAATGGCAAGCCAAGACGCACGTGGACTTTCAGGCATTAAATGTACATGCGGCACGTGAAACCCACCACACCCCATCCCCGTTCCATCAGGCGCGAGGTGTCCCCGAGAACAAGCGTAAGACGGTATTCGACGCTTGGAATGGGTATCACAGCGTGCGTCTGCACGAGGACGATAAACACCTGACGACGTTCATCACGCCGTGGGGACGTTACCGCTACTGTGTCGCTCCACAGGGATATCGCGTGTCGGGCGACGGCTACACTCGCCGATACGACGAGATTGTCTCGGGGATAGACGACCACACGAAATGCATCGACGACGCCCTGCTCTGGTCGGATAGTATCGCCGACAGCTTCCACCAGGCCGTGCAATGGCTTGACGTGTGCGGTCGGAAAGGCATAACCCTGAACCCGGGGAAATTCGTCTTTAGCAGCCCCGTCGTGGATTTCGCGGGATTCACCATCACAATGGACAGCGTACTACCCTGCCCGAAATATTCTAATGCAATCCTGAACTTCCCCGTGCCACGTAACATTCACGACATCCGCTCATGGTTCGGTCTCGTGAACCAGGTCTCATACGCCTTCAGCATGGCGGAACGAATGCTACCATTCCGCGCACTCCTGAAGGCGGGCCAACAATTTCGAAGGGACACGGAGCTTCAGGAGATATTCGATGAGTCGAAGAAACACATCGTCCAGGAAATCGAGACCGGCGTCAGGATATTCGACAAGAGCAAGCCGACCTGCATCGCCACCGACTGGTCGAAAACCGGAATCGGCTTCTGGCTACTGCAGAAGCACTGTGGTTGCACGCCGGTGAAACCGTTCTGCTGCAACGGCGGCTGCAAAGTGACCCTGGTCGGTAGCCGATTTACACACGCGGCGGAATCGCGCTACGCCCCGATTGAAGGCGAGGCACTGGCAGTCGCCGACGCACTGGATAAAGCACGCTACTTCGTGCTTGGTTGCGAAGATCTCATCATCGCGGTCGATCACAAGCCACTCTTGAAGATCTTCGGCGATCGCTCCCTAGAGGATATACCGAACTCGCGCCTACGTAACTTGAAAGAGAAAACACTGCGATACCGCTTCCGTGTTACTCACGTGCCGGGTATGAAAAACAAAGCAGCCGACGCAATGTCACGCCGCCCTACGGGGCGCCCGGTGAAGACGGACCTCCCGGACGATCACGCATCACTATCGGATATCCTATGGGGTCACACTCACCCCGACGCACTGCTTTTGGTCAGAACACACGAACCAGACGACGCTGATTCGGAACTACTGACACACCGTGACGCCACCGGGATACTGGAATCGGTGACATGGGATCGCGTGAGAGAGGCCACCGCGAGCAACCCCGACATGCACTTACTCACTGAACTGATCGAGGACGGCATGCCGAAGACTCGGAGCGAGATGCCATTGCCCATCCGACAGTTTCACCAGTACCGACACGAGCTGTCGACGACCGACGGCGTAGCCATCTATAAGGATCGCATCATCATCCCACCCGCGCTACGACACGCCGTGCTGGCCGCCCTCCACGCAGCACACCAGGGCGTGTCTATGATGACGGCAAGAGCGGAAACATCGATATTCTGCCCCGGTATGACAGAGGACATCGCCAAGGTCCGCAACGAATGCGAGCACTGCCATCGTATGGCCCCGTCCCAGCCAGCCGCGCCGCCCACCCGGCCCATATTACCCGTCTACCCGTTCCAGGCGATATGTTCCGACTTCTTCTCGTACAAGGGCGTGCACTACGTAGTAGTTGTCGATCGCTACTCGAATTGGCCCATCATCGCGAAGGCATCGGCGGGCGGGGCTGGCCTGGTTAACATTCTGAGACAGACTTTCGTGATCTACGGGACACCGGAGGAGCTTGCATCGGACGGAGGTCCAGAATATACATCGACCGACACCCGCCAGTTCCTACGCACATGGGGCGCGAATCATAGGCTGTCCTCAGTCGCCTTCCCCCATAGCAATTGCCGCGCGGAAGTCGCTGTTAAGACAATGAAGCGCTTGATAACGGACAACACCGGCGGGAAGGGCGATCTGGACACAGATGCAGTACAGCGAGCGGTCTTACAATACCGCAACACGCCAGACCCAGACACTAAGATATCACCAGCAATGTGTATATTTGGTCGCATGATACGTGACTTCATCCCGGTGATCCCCGTCAAGTATCTCCCCCACGACACCTGGCGCGACACACTACGTGCCCGCGAAGACGCACTCCGCAAAAGGCACATCAAGACGCACGAGTACTGGAGCGAACACACCAGGCGCCTGCCCGCACTGGCAGTGGGTGACTATGTCCGCATCCAGAACCAAACTGGACAACACCCGAAAAAATGGGACCGCCCCGGCACGGTCGTGGAAGTCAAACAGCATGACCAATACCAGGTCAAAGTCGATGGATCCGGTCGTGTGACGCTCCGCAACCGTCGTTTCCTACGGAAGTTCACATCGTTCACTTCCCCGGAACCACCTCGGCCAATCGATGTAGACCTCGGCACGAGACTAGCCCCGACCCCGCCGCCCCCACGTACGATCCCACCGATGTTGCCATCGCCGCCATCGCCGCCCGACGTGGCCCCCACCACACCTGCTGGCCTGGCTCCGGCCCCAGACGTGACTCACCGCTCACCATCTCACGGCTCACCATCTCCCGTGGCCCCTACGGCTGTCACTACGCCATCACACCACCCTACACTGGACATCGCTACCCCGAGCCGCCCGATAATGCCAAGCTCGATACCACCAGCTAGACGTATCATACCGCTGACGTCACCGTTGCCACCCAAAGCACCTCCAGAACCTGCTGTGAGACGCTCCAACCGTGAACCCAAGGCACCGGGTTGGCACAGTGATTACGAGATGAAATGAACTTTCAGTAAGACTTATAGCATAACAATGTTTAATCACGCCATTCTCAATGTTCTCAGCTTATTACTCAGAGACTCTTCGTAAAAGCTTAGAGGGAGATAGGAAATAATGAACACTCCCGCTTACTACTTACAGATCTACAATAGACGCTCCCCGTAACCGGAAGCCTCCGGGCCGCGATTGACTGTATTCCACCATACCAGTAACAGCTTGTTTGATTATTGTATCATTAGACCGGATTTACTATTAAATACGTGATTAAATGCAAGAGAACTTCGTTCTTCTTTATTTGTGACACTCTACCGGGCATATGTCCGTCCACACCTCGAATTTTGTGTACAAGCATGGTGCCCATATCTGGCAAAGGACATTGACATCCTCGAAAAGGTACAGCAAGAGCAACCAAGCTGGTTACCAACATAGCAAAGCTCATGTACGAACAACGAGTACAATAACTGTAACTATACTCGTTGTATTACCGACGTCAGAGAGGCGACCTTATTGAAACGTACAAAATACTTAATGGAATCGACAAAGTTGAAGCTCGTCACTTCTTCCAGGAGAGGGACAGTACAGCAACACGAGGACACACGAGAAAGCTTTTCAAGCAAAGAACAAGACTGCTGGTCAGACAGAATTACTTCTCAGTTAGAGCCGTGGATCAGTGGAACAGGCTTCCACAACATATGGTAGATGCCAAGACCGTCACACAGTTTAAGGCCAGACTCGACAAGCACTGGAATAGCCTAGGATATGGGCACCAACAAAGGCCAATGGCTTAAATCAGCCCATTAACCTGTAAGTGTAATTATTCTGAAAACGAGCCCAGGGCCAAGGCTCAAGCTCGGCGAAACCTAGTCGACTGGTAAGTTCATTCGCATTCATTGTTTTGAATAAAATTGAATTCATGTGGAACCGTAAGATAACGGCTTGTTCCTCTATGATGACTAGTGTTTGTATTACATCGGATTATTGCATAACAACTCATTCTGACGCTCGTTTCGACCCCAACATTATTCATGTAAACATGCTCTGAATGCATAGAAAGGGTCGGCCTGCTGCGAGTGTGAGTCATGTGTGACGTTAAGATACCACGTGATCGCCTAGCTCATAAAATTTTAATTTTCCGCGAGAATCGCTACACAGACGGGTTTAAAATCGAATTTATGCTACAAATGTATTTTTCTGTATTGGTTTAATGTTCTCGAATGTTACATGCGATACACTTTCTGTACACATGGAAAACGGATTTTAACTAATGCCTTGTTTTTATTTCCTTTAATATGTATTTAATGTGTTACATTAAATAAATTACATGTGGACATAAAATAATTAAATAAATTATATGTAAATTAAAATGTACGTGGTTTTATAGGTATAGTAGAAAGAAGAAAAAGTTTACTAGTTTGATGTTCTAGGCATAATGTGTTCATACATTAAATATATATTTGTATGGTACAAAGAACCTTACATATAGGCAGTAAATACATCTTCTTTTATTACAAATATGTTATTATATTATTACAAACAGATACTATATTCACAAGTATAACAACCAGAACTTAGCATTGTATTTTCTTTTGTTACCATGGCCTGGGTGACGGAGGCATGCGTGATGAATTTACAATTTGTGACATAAAGCATTTGATGTTATAAAATACATATTTTCATTTATTAAATGTGTTCCAGTTCTAACAATTGCAGGTATACATGGATTAAATAAAAACGTGTACATAGCGTAGATGGATCGACTGACATTATTTGAGTATAGATTGAAACTGATTACATTTCGTTCTACAAGATCGGCAAGCTGACGGTGGGCGATAATATGGAACCCACGGCCGCAAGCGCGGTTCACTGTGCTCGTCTAAAGCTTATATGCAATATCAACCACAGGCAAGACCCAAAAAGATTATAATTAAACGGTTATTGTTGTCTAGTCAACGCATGATTTAAACAACCCCTTTTCGCTTTGTTGTCTGAGCGGCCTTAGTCCAAGCCTATTCGTGATATTCATTTGGCATGGTGTCTGACCGATTGCAATTAAGTTAACGCACTGACACTGACACTGACACTTTTGACCACTTTCTGTTGACCCAGAAAAACATACTCGAGTCAGCCAGAAATAAAACCCAATTAGGCCATGCCGAGTTCGGAAAATAAGATAGAAAAAAATAGTTTTTGTTTCACTGAAAATCCAGGAGATTGGTTCTCCTTTTCAGGAGATCGGGGGATTTGATGGATTTCCAGGTAGAAAGACCACAATTAGATACATGGCACTGCAAGACAGTTTGTAGATGCAGCTGCTTGAAGCTACAGCTGCACCAAGCCCCAGTGGCGGAAAGGCTAACTATAGGTTTTCCAAAAACCACCTAAAACACCAATTACTTTTTAGCAATTCTCGTCTTAATGAGATGTGACTGGCGCTGCTTGCCGTAAAATGTGAGTGTAATTGTTTACAGATAAACCATACGGAACCACACGTTGTCTTTCACATATTCTAAATAACCCCCGCTAGGATAAAAGTACTGTGTGGTTATAGTCGCTAAGCTCGCATTTCCCTTTTTTACACTTTGTAATCATAACTATAATACAGTGCGATCACAACCATAATAAACCTAACTTTGTTGTTATGCCATGTACAGGCATGAGCATGCATTAGGCCCAAACGCTCTTGTGCTGATCAGATATTCACACTCTGACGCATTATTGAGAACTATCACGAGTACCAGTTACCCCTCGCAATCAGTTTCATAGACTTCACCAAAGCGTTTGACAGCAACCACAGAACCTCCATGTAAAAAAATTAACCACGTATGGAATCCCAAAAAAAATTGTAACAGCAATCGAGAACATACATGAAAATTCGAGATGTTGTGTAAAAACAGAAGATGGCTATAGCGACAGGTTCTATGTGATGACTGGTGCAGACAAGGCTGCATTCTCGCCCCCTACTCTTTGCCGGAGCCATCGACTGAGTCATGCGGCTAGCAACCACAGGCAATGAAGGGATTGTGTGGGTTAAGGGGGAGCGTTTACCACACCCGGACTTTACTGATGACATTGCTGCCCTCTCAGACACCACCCAGGGCCTACAATGTATCGTAGAATCAGTCAACAAATACGCTAATGGTTTGGGACTTGTCATCAGTGAAAAGAAGACAAAAACATCCTGACAGGGGAACACCAACCAGATGTTTTTATCAACCAGAACAAATAAAAACAGTCGAAAACTTCATCTATCTTGGCAGCTCCATCAACAACCAAGTAACCATCGATCATGAACTATACGGCAGAGTGGGGACGCTTGTATACAATATTCTAAATGAGGCCTAACTATAGTTTTGTACAGCGGTATTATTAGTTCTTTTTCTTTATATGCTATATTTCGCCTAATCAATCCAAGGATTTTATTTCCTTTTGAAGCTGCAATTCCACACTGCTCTGAAACCTTCATGTCAACACTAATTGTCAGCCCTAAGTCTTTTTCTTTTATAGTAGTACAGTTCCCCCCATTGTATATTCTACATATTCGTTCCCATGTCCTTTACATTTCCCAAAATTGAACAACATTTGCCACTTTTCAGACCATTTGATCAACCTGTCAAGATCATCTTGTAAATGCTGTCTATCTCCATCACTTTTAATCCTTCTAAACACTTTTGTATCATCTGCAAATGTCAACACCTTGCTAGCTATATCATCGTCCAAATCGTTTATATATATTAAGAATAATATAGGTCCCAGTACTGATCCCTGTGGAACCCCACTCAAAACCGATTTCCAGTTTGAAGCCTCCCCATCAACAACTACCCGTTGTCTTCTGTCAATCAGCCATTTTTCTATCCAGTTAATTATACCATTTCCTATGCCATGGACCTTTAGTTTAAGCAGTAATCTTTGATGTGGCACTTTGTCGAAAGCTTTTTGAAAATCTAAGTAGATGATATCTACTGGTGATATCTTCCAAAAAACAACATATTTGTTAAGCATGACCTCGCTTTTAGAAACCCATGTTGAGATGGGTTTATCAAATTATGTTTAACAAGAAAATCCACCATGTGATCTTTAATTAGTCTTTCTAATAATTTACAAATCACCGATGTTAAACTAAGTGGTCTATAATTATTTGACTTGTTTCTCGAACCTTTTTTAAATAACGGTATAATGTTTGCTTCTTTCCATTCTAAAGGAACCACTCCCTCTTCTAATGACAACTTGAAAACTGTTGCAAGCGGTATGCTAATTTGTTCTACAATTTCCAATAGTAGTTTGGGTGGAATACCATCCACTCCATGTGATTTATTATCCTTCATAGCCCTAATTTTCTTAGCTACCATTTCTGGGATTACAATTAACTGTCTTAAATAGTCTGATTCTGCCCCCCTTGAACTTAGCCTCTGGTACTGGCAGTGAACTAGTGTCTTCTCTGGTAAACACTGAACTAAAATTTATGTTGATAGCTTCTCTTTGAATTTCTAATTTCAGCTGTAGCTTTGTTTAGTGCTTCTTTATAAATGTTGTAGTCTTCGTCATTTCCAGTACGTCTATAAGACTTCCACATCATTTGTTTATACTTAATTTTTCTAATGGCTTCTTTCGATAAGTGTTTCTTTTTGGACCATTTCCCGTGTTTTTTAAGGGAACAAATGTGATGATGATGCATTCTATTTCACTCTTTAAGAAATTCCAGCATTATGTTGCTGTCTTATTCTTCAGTGTGTTATTCCAGTCTATCTTTGCTAAATATTTCCTTATGTTCTTATATTTTCCTTTGTGGAAATTTCTCCTGTACTGCTTTTTACTATTCCTTTCTGATTTTACTTTGATGGTAAAATGTATCTGGTTGTGATCGCTATTCCCCAGTGGCTCACATATCCCGACATTGTCAACTAATTCATTCTGTGAGGACAAAACTATGTCTAACACATTCTCTCCCCTGGTTGGTTCTAGCACATGTTGAGAAAGGAAACTATCTTGTACTAAAACTAAAAACTTGTGGTCCTCACTACCCATACTCTGTAACATTTCCATTTGATATTCCCATGGTTAAAATCCCCCATAATAACACAGTCCCGTTTGCTCACTTCCCTTGTAGCGTTTTGTATTTTTCTATTCTCTTCTGTGCTGATGTTTGGACTTCGATAAACTAATCCAACCGTTAACGTTGAGTTTCCTGTAACTATGTTTTACACCAAACAGCTTCTTCGCAATCTGCTTCTCTGTCTAATTTTATTTCATAAGCCTGGATAGATTCTTTAATATATAACATAACTCCACCTCCCCTTCTTCCTATTCTATCTTTCCTAAACATGACATATCCTGTCAGTCCCAATTCGGCATCTGATATATCGGTAGTTGCCCATGATTCGGTTATACCCATTATGTGAGGGTCAATATCTTCTACCATAATGTTTAGTTAATTTCTTTTGTTTACTATACTCCTTGCATTTAAACAAACATATTTATATCCAGCTTCGGAACAGTTTTCCAGACTGTTCTTTGCTGAATTATTTTGGCTGTCTTTATCTATGCCTCCAGTTTCAGGCTTGTCTGCGAGTCCCCCTGCGAATTTAGTTTAACTAGATGCAACCTGTCCCACTGTCAACAGATCACAGCAGATGCTCTGAGAATATTGCTGCCCCCTTTCCACTTAGATGGAGGCCATCTCTCATGCACATATCTTCTCTCCCAACAAAGTACCCCCATAAATATATTAATCCCACGCCCTCTTCTTCACACATCTGCTCAACTAGTGCGTTGATCGCCATCCTCTTACAGTTTCTTCCTCCCATTACTGGCAACATTCCTGAGAGAACAACCTGTTCCACGCTTGTCTTCTTTAGCTTCCTCACTAGATATCTGTACTTCTGAACTATCCCAGTTGTTCTCTCCTTGTCTGCATTGTTTGTCCCTACACGTACTAGTATAGACCCTCCCTTGCCATGCCCCAATACCTTCTCTACCCTTTCGGTCACATGCTCTATTCTAGCCCCCGGTAGACATACAACAACATCCTTCCCCTCGCATATAGTTCTGTCTGTTTTTCTCAGAATTGAATCGCCCATAAACACTCTCTCTTTCCTCCTTGCCTCCTCAATCACTGCCTCGGAGTAGCTCCTCCGGTTTGCATATGTCTGGTTGTTGTCTTTTCCTCTTGCCGTCTTCTCTCCTGCCACATTCTCTTCCATTCCCTTCTTTCCTGTCGCGTTTTCTCTTGTCCCCTTTCCTCCTGTCATCTTCTGTTCTAGCACATTTACTCTCACTTCCTTTCGTCCCTTCATCTTTCCTCCCATCACATTTTCTTCTCTCCTCTCCCGTCCCTTTTCCCCGGATACCTCCTTCACTACGGTCACTTTCTCCCGTCACCTTCACGCCTGTCATGTTTTCTGTTTTTTTGCTGAACACTGTCTTCTACCATCAGTCTTCTGTCTCGCAGTCTTACCAGTTGTCTCTGTGGTATCTACCTCTTCACCACCTGTATCGCTGTCGCGTCTCTCCTCGTTCTCTACAGTCTGACTACCTGTTGATCTATCCCCACTGACCCGTTTTCTTTTCCTCTGCCGAACACTTTTCCTCCGTCCCTCTGTCTTCTCAATTTCTTGTTCCTTCATACCGGTCACCTTCCCTCCTATCAGTCTCCTTTCTTCAGTCATCGTGTCACAACTCTGCTCCTTCCGTGTTGTAGAATTCTCAACTATCTCCGCGTCATCCCTCTCTGCTCCATCTATTTCTATGTTGAGTCTCACCTCCATCTCCTTCACTATATCCGTCAACTTACACACCTCCTTCATCAGACATTCCACCCTCAAACACCCCATACACCGAAAGGTGAATCCGTCATCTTTGGTCTCTGCCCATGATTTTGGACAGCCAGACAACGCAAAATCCACCCAGCTCTGGCAGTCGTTGCAAACTAAGTGTCGTTTTGTCCTGAGTTGCCGCTTGCAAGGTGCCATATCAGAATTAATTGATGTTCAAAATAGTTTTTATATAGTCTTTGAAAATACTTTTCTGTGTACAATTTACACCAGATTGTTTAGGTTATAGTTAGTTATATTTGTTAGCACACAGTGACAATCCGTGCCTTACCTAGTTACGATGTCGATGACAATGTATTCAGGTTAGGCTTAGATACAAGGTAGTCTTTACAAAGACTGTTTCCTGTGTACTAATATACACTTTAAAAGGTTGTTATTTCAGGTTTTAATTACTCATCTAACTACATCGATTATCTCAAATAACGCTATTCTATTGTCGTTCACGTTACGTTAACTTCGCCAGTGACCTACTTTGTAAACAACGTTCCGATTACACTAACTTCCCCAATTATCGCTCGCAAATCGCCTACTTTTAATCTACCCTAGATTACTCTCTAGCTAACTTTTAACAAAAAATATTGCTTAATATATATCTATAATTACGCTATGTATGCTATACACTCAATAATATCACTTATCTTGATCAAATATCCTTATATTTTCACAAGTTTGCTGCACCAAATTCAAACCAATTCACCACCGGAAGTTCATTTAATTAACACGAACTGTGAATAAACGTAGCGTAGATGACAGACACAATTGGTAATGTTTGGGAGTCCTAAATTGTGTACCGAGCATGAACAGCACCTCCATCTACGTGGGATTTCAAACTAGTGTGCAAAGTGTGCCTCATATGTGTCACTTTTCAGCTTAACGCGAAAATGCCACTTTTAAACAGTACGTCACGTCCAGTTCAAATCTTTACAAAAAGTATCAATATTCTAAATCACTAGCTGTTTAGTACTTAATCAATACAATGCAAACAAAGTTACAACAAATGTTGCTAAGCCTAAGTGAAACTCTTACAATTTGTTCTTTATGTAAATTTTCTAATAAGCCTAATTACATGGTATTTAAAACGATAGGTGATACACATGTGTATAATACAAACATAATAAATAACAAAACTGCACAGTAGTAAATTTACGGCATGGCAGTGACACATATCGTACTCATATTGATATTGTTCATTGGACTCTGAACGTCAACTCAAACTGAAACTGAAAGCGACAAAGGCCATCACAAATGACAAAGTTCGCGCGTGGTAAAATTCCAGTATTGACTCCATTCTATTTCGTTCGTTTTCTCACCTCGTAAGACATATAAAAAACCATATCTTATAATTAAATTAACGGTTTACGGAGATGAATGTTATCACCTGGTACGTACACGTTTTCATCAAGTTCTTCCCCTTCCATCATTCATAAGATGGAAGAAGGTGCAAGCGAGTATTAAAGTTAGCTCCACCTATCGAACGGTGGAGCGCCAACCGTACGTGGAGGAATAGCACGAAGCACGCTCCAATACTTGATCGGGATGGTCGTACGCCTGTCAGTTTTCACGTTTAAGACGCGAGTCTCGCGATTTTGTATTAATTCTCATGGTATAACGGCAAATGTATGCAGTCTCATGCATATTTTCGTAATGTGAAACATCCACATTTTTGCACATGACACAACACATTTTTGTATGTGCAACAAGCGAAAACATTTCACTAAATACAATGGATGAAAGGCAGTATGTGATTGGGTAGCCCCTGTGCTTCACTAGGCCTACAGCTGAGCATCAGCCGATAGGATGTCCTGTTGGAAAGCAGTGTTCGAACGTATTGATGACGAGCGACACAAACAGCGAATGTGAACCGGATGCGCAGCCATTCTTTAGAAAGCACAAACCAGCGCCTGTGTTCTCAGTTACGAGGTGCTGTCCAGTAAGCACGAGGTTAAACATTCGTCATTACGTAGACAGGCGTTATTGCAGATGGCACAAGACAAATAAGCAGCATTCTTGGTGCTCTTTCTGCAACAAGAATGTTAGCTGCAAACACCTATTTAGGGTGAAGCAAAGTGGCGTAACATATCAGTACACAAAAGATCGACACAAATAATTAAGTCATCATCGGAGTCACTGCTCGATGCATTTTACCTTTAGATTTTTCTGTACACGCAAATCGCTGATGTATACCTTGATGTATGCGATTGTTTTTTAAAGACGCGGAAATCGAACAGTTCTATGAACAGCTAGACAACATCATAGCGAAAACACCTAGGAAGGACATTCTCATAGTACAAGGAGATTGGAATGCCAAGGTTGGCCCAGACGCATACCAACATTGGGCAGGAACAGTAGGACAATTTGACAACGGAGTGACCAACGACAGAGGTTTTAGACTTCTCAAATTTGCCCAGTCTTCGATTCACCCTTGCCAACACGCTAGTAGCGTGGTAGCTTTGGTGGAACGGAACGTTTGAACGGTAGACCGCCCATCCATGCGTAAGTTGTGCAATCGGTTACTCGCGTTATCTCACCAGTGATACAGTATCGTCAGGTGCAATGTCGACTTGACGTGCTACTATAATACAAGACGCACGCAAAAGAACGGCGCCATCTCCAATTATAAACTGCTGACAGCACATGCACACGGACATGCGTACGCAGGCACGAATGCCCGCATGTACGCACGTCCCACACACGTTATAATTTCACCTGTTGTGTCGTGTTGTTAAATCTTATATGTGAAGTGTTGTAACCAATTGAAAACAATTATCCATTAAAACTGAATTATGACATGTGTGTGCGTGCGTACGTGCGTGCTGTATACGTACATGTATGCTTTCTGCAATCTATATGTTTGCATGTGTGCACGACCTTCACAGCAAATTCTGACATGTTGATGGCGCATCGGTGTTAATAGCCTAATGAATGTGTGTGTTTTTAAAGGTATTACTCATTTTGCTAAACAGGACGTTGCACTTCTACATGATTCGATGTTTTATTTGGCCTAAATAAGTCTCCTTACACCAAGCAGTGGTCTATTTTACGTAGACAAATTAGAGTCAGGATCCAGTGATTCACGAAAGGGAGTGGAACGAGGCCACAGCCGTGGATTTGGGTGAAGGATTCACGCTGTTGCCGAGAGCTGCACGTGCACTTATCTTATTACAAATTATGTACTTCTCTTTCAAAAGTTTAGGGGTAACTGATTCAGATATAGGAGAAAATCCAAATTCTGTTCGAGGGTTGCACAAACCTCCGTCGCGGTGGCAAGACTGAAACTATTATGGAATGACAACAACATCGTCCTGAAAACACATTAAAGATTCGTCCGCCATTACCCAGTTAAGACTGCCTTTGAATGTAGCATTTTGGTGTGATGTGTGGATTTTTTTTCGAGCACTTTCACAGCACCATCAAAGCTGCCCCAACGACCGCAACGGTAATGGTATAGTTGAGATGATAACAATGCTTACACGGCAGATGGTCGATATGCAAAGAAACAGGCTAAAATCAGTTGCTTCAAGTAAGCTATTGGGCATGTGGACCTGGAGACAGTGTTGGGCGCGAGGAACAGTGAGTGTAGTGACAAGCCTATGCAGCCATGTAGCAGAAAATAAAACACAAACTATTGTTATTATTGTCTCCTCTTCTTCTTTCCCTGTATGTCCGGGGTGAGGCTGGCCTCGACAATGGTCCTCGACTTCTGTTGTCTTCTTTGTCTCCCCCTCACTGTTCTTGCACTGCTGTCTTCACCAATCATTTCCACCACCACCACCCCCCCATATCTTTCATTTTCATTCTCCACTCCGCTTTTCTCTTTACACAGTTCTCCCAACGCAGTCGAGGTCGTCCTCGTCTCCTTTTCACTTCCTCTCTCTGGGCATGTGCTTTCTCTGCCAACCGTTCGTCTCCCGTTCGCTCCACATATCCAGCCTATTTTAATAAACTGCTCGCCAGCTTTTTGGTCGACTCCTTACCAATTTCTTCTTAACTTACATATGCATATACACGACTAGACGGAATGCCAGACAACTCCACAATTTACGGCGCTAATTTTAGTAAACTGTATGGATCTGGTTGCTAGGCAAGCGTGACGTAATGGGTCCGTCATCTCAATCACACAACGTGGAAACGGACAGATCTTGAGTAAACACGATGGCATCTCTATACATCATCTCAATTAATTTTTTTTATAAATGATGACATATTTAACTAATGACAGAAATAACTTGTACCATGGCACAATTTCTATACTACAGATTTATACACCGCATTTATTATACACAGAATAATCTTTCAATAACACCATGTTAAAACAGAGATATAAATAACAAAGTCGTTGACTTCCTCGCTCAAAGTGGCACAAGCCGTCCGAGAATTGTTTTGGATGACAATCAAATATCTTTCTAAAACAGTGTTAAACTTGTCTGTTTTTGCGTACGTTGATGAAACAGATCCCTAGATAGCCGCTTTAAAATAAAATACATTTCTTCGTATCACCGTGCTCATGAAGACATTCTGGTGCTATTCTTCATTGGCAAAGTCAGTTACTAAACTGGCACATCTAAAGTAACAATCACATCCACATGGACACCAAGGCTCTGTAACCATCTGTAACCATCTGTAACCAGCTGTAACAGCAACAACTTAAACTCTGACGCTATAGTCTTCACACAAAATATGCAGCCAACTGTGACATTTTGTCCTTTGGTTTCCCTCGTCCTCCTCCCCGCCCCCCGCGTCCACGCCCCCGCCCTCCACGACTGCGTCCGGGGTTGTTGCGACGGTATCGAGCGTGTTTCATCTGTACAAGGGGCCGTAGAACCGCGTCACAGAAGACACAGCCAGAGTGCTCCGTCTCGTCATCAGCCAGGGGTGACTTGTTCTACAACACACACATGTTGTAATAATCTAACTATAAGTATAATCGAGCTGGTGTGTGTGTGTGTGTGTGTGTGTGTGTGTGTGTGTGTGTGTGTGTGTGTGTGTGTGTGTGTGTGTGTGTGTGTGTGTGTGTGTGTGTGTGTGTGTGTGTGTGTGGGTGTGTGGGTGTGTGGGTGTATTTATTTATTTATATATTTATGTATGTAGATGTTTGTGTATGTGTGTTAAGCCTTTCCTACAAGACGTTTTATATCACGGGTGCCAAACTTTTAGGGATTCATCTACAAACCTTCAAACTAAAAGTAACACCTTTATTTTTGTAAACCCCATTGGTTAAGGGTTTTATCTGTTTTATACAGGATGTCAGACAGATGCTAATCAACTGTTCATAAAATCGTGTGTGGTTTCTGCGATTATTCTGAGCCACATAAACCATCCACCAATCAGCTGGGCACATTCTATGTAACTTGTATGCAAAAATGCTCAAACGTACATCAGAACATGCATCAGGCACGAATACTACGAGCAACCGTCTTCTGCGTACGTGTTTATGGAGCGCCATCTAGAAGAATGGCATTTTTATAGTAATAATAGCATTGCCTTACAGTGTTGATATCTGCCACCACAAACCGCTGTTGCACAATGCAGCGCCCACATCGTTTCTTTTTTGTACGTAATACGATTCTCTTTGAGTCAACGACAGGCTTTCCATTTCCCTGTGTGGGACTCTTTACTTTCCGTGGTGATATAGATGTCAGGTAGAAGGGACCAACACCGATTTACATTCTCTTCTGCAGGACGCAGGCAAAGTGCGGTGAACAAAATTGCTCGTGTTCCAAAATGATTGTAGGTGGACTTGAACTGTAGTCATCTCAATTGACAGTGCCATGTCCTAACAAGTAGACTGTTGCATCCCATAGTGACACATGATACAAGTTTAAAATAATTTACTCCATGCAGCACTGCCTCATTGACTGACCATAACATGGTTAATATTTCCAAGCTGACACCCACTGTCGGAAATTCATATCCTTGGAAACTGTAAAACTGACATATGAAAAAGGTAATATCAAAAGAGCAGACGCAATAAAAATGCAGTATTACTGCAACTACAAAAACGGCAAAACTCTTATAGAAAGTCAAGGTGTTGTGGCAGAGACAAAATGTAAGTGATAAAAATGTAGCTATGTTGGGAAAACATGTAGAAGAGATAAATAAATGACACAAGACATAACCAGTTAGGACAGGTGCGCGAGTTAAGTGTATGTTGTTGTTTGCAGCAGCCAACGGAAATAAGATAAGAATGGAATCCATGGGGAAACATCAGACAGCACTAACGGAATCACTTAAGCGCCATCTATATGACGTTTTAACCAGGGATACGTGGCTGCATGGTAAACAAGTTACGTTAGACGGATAATTAAATAGCCGTGCTAAAAGATAACCTGGCCTCATCACAAGCACACCCAATGCTGCAAATTTTCTGTTGGTCTGGTCTTGCGGGAAACGCTTTTGAACATTATTCATCAACTGAGTGATGAACTGCGATGCAGTGTTGTTGAAGTGGGTTCACTGTTTTGCGCAATGGTCACTGGATGCCCCTTGAATTCGTACTTGTTTTCTCCCTCAACGGACCGGAACTCATCTTCAAGTTGTTTCATATGAGTGGAGTGTTGCACTGTTCTGTCGAGATGTTCCCTCAGTTACCTCAGACATTGTTCCACAGAAACTGGTACCACAGCTACACCGATATCTTTCTTTTTGAAGAGCAAGGGCTGTGCTGGTGGGCAGAACATCCATCATGAGGTAGGTTGTGGCAATGAATGCGTAAGTGGTGAGCTTCTTCGTGTAACCTTGTAACCTTTGGACAAAATATGTGACCGATGAGCCCAGCGTACGCTAGATAGTTTCAATTGGTTTTTAGAAGGACAACCACCTGACTTCGTGAACTTCCGTGTACCATTATGCTGGTTCTTCAAGCAACTCTTGCACTGCCCTTACACTGTCCACCCTGTTGGAGGAGCGTCTGAAGTGATAGAACAATCCGGTGACCACTTCCTGGTAGTCTTTCAGGTATGCAACTGAATTGGCAGCCTGTGACCGCACAAGGCAAGCCGATGTGCAATGCAGTGTACCTTGAGGATGACTGGTTTTTTTCTCATGAGATGACCAGTAGCACCTTCCTTTTCACCAGTCATCACCTTTGCACCATCAGTGCCAAACCCAGAAACTTTGTCCATTGAAATGTCCTTGGTTTCTAAGTAATTGGTGATTTCACCAGCAATGGCTTTTCCAGTGGCAGAAGTGATTTTCAGATTACACAGAAAATGTGTTGATGGGAGAAACATTGTGGGATCCAGCACCTTTGCATATAGAACCAGCTTCTTTGAGAATGAAAGATCTGTGCTTTCATCGGCCAGAATGCTTATTGTTGGAGATGTTTTTAGTTTCATTTCGACATCCTGATGAATGCAGCCAGTCATAGCATCTACCATATCATTGACAGCGACTAGAGAGGTGTATTGGGCATTTTCCCCTACTGTCATGGTATCAACATGTGGACATTCAAGGACAGTCAGCAGGTCCACTATGCTTCCGAAATTGTTGAGAACTACCACTTCCTTAACCAGCCAATAGATGCACTTCATCTGAAACTATGCAGCCTTCTCCTTTCTTGTCATTGGTGTTTTGAATGATGTTTCAAAATTTTGGCGCATTCCAATCTCACTCAGAGCCTCTTGGTGATCAGACGAAATAACAGGTCTAGATAATGTGCTTTGGTGTACCTTGGTGAAGGTGTTCTTCTTGTGTTGGTCCTGGCAGACTGAGCAAAACATGAGTTTCAGTTTCATGTCATACTGAAGCCAGACTTTATTTCCCGAATCATGCAACCACTTGTCTTGAAAGGTTCAATGAACAAGATCATGTTCATTCTCTTTAGAGGCGTCGAACAACACCGCTGACTTCTATCATGGACACACCAGTCACTTGACCATCATCACCTGTCTTCGTTTTAGCCACTTGATCCTTGTCATCTGTCTTCACACTGGCCACATAATCCTTGTTGTTTGTCTTCGTATTGGCCACATGATCCTTGTGTCTATCTTCGTATTGGCCACTTGATCCTTGTCGTCTGTCTTTGTATTGGCCACATGATCCTTGTCGTCTGTCTTCGTATTGGCCACATGATCCTTGTGTCTATCTTCGTATTGGCCACTTGATCCTTGTCGTCTGTCTTTGTATTGGCCACATGATCCTTGTCGTCTGTCTTCGTATTGGCCACATGATCCTTGTGTCTATCTTCGTATTGGCCACTTGATCCTTGTCGTCTGTCTTCGTATTGGCCACATGATCCTTGTGTCTATCTTCGTATTGGCCACTTGATCCTTGTCGTCTGTCTTTGTATTGGCCACATGATCCTTGTCGTCTGTCTTCGTATTGGCCACATGATCCTTGTGTCTATCTTCGTATTGGCCACTTGATCCTTGTCGTCTGTCTTCGTATTGGCCACATGATCCTTGTGTCTATCTTCGTATTGGCCACTTGATCCTTGTCGTCTGTCTTTGTATTGGCCACATGATCCTTGTCGTCTGTCTTCGTATTGGCCACATGATCCTTGTGTCTATCTTCGTATTGGCCACTTGATCCTTGTCGTCTGTCTTCGTATTGGCCACATGATCCTTGTGTCTATCTTCGTATTGGCCACTTAATCCTTGTCGTCTGTCTTCGTATTGGCCACTTGATCCTTGTCGTCTGTCTTTGTATTGGCCACATGATCCTTGTCGTCTGTCTTCGTATTGGCCACATGATCCTTGTGTCTATCTTCGTATTGGCCACTTGATCCTTGTCGTCTGTCTTCGTATTGGCCACATGATCCTTGTGTCTATCTTCGTATTGGCCACTTAATCCTTGTCGTCTGTCTTCGTATTGGCCACTTGATCCTTGTCATCTGTCTTTATATTGGCCACTTGATCAGAAAGCTACATGTTCTCAACCGCATTGAATGGCACGAACTGATGAAGCAGATCATTGAAATGGCATAACAGAATCTCGCATCGTTTGAAACGCAAATATGCTTAATATATTTTTGTACGCCTAGCGGATTTATGTGGAATTAGCAGTAAGATGCGCTGTAACAACAAATCCTGCCACTGTAAAATACTGCTGCATTGACCCTTGATGCATTTGTCCGGAAGTCGAAGTTTGCTGTGTAAGGAAGCATTCTACCCCGAATTTGCAGGCCTCATTATATTTCAGACTAGAATGGACAGAAATTAATCTAACTGCTAATTCACCAAGGTTGAACCACATTCAGTTTTATTTTCGTAACGGATGTCACACATCTGTCCAGGGTAAAAATAAAATAAATGCTGTTGCCTGGTCCTGACTAATTGCTTTCTTTGATGGAGTTGCTTGGGTCACTACTGGCTTTGTCTAGTGTGCACTATGTCTATGCTCATCAAAGCTAGCTGTATCTATTGACAGCAAGCCAGGGACAATCAGTCACTACAGGAAAATCAGGAATGCATAAAACAGAATCCAATAAAACAGGGTTAACTGAAAGTTTATTGAGATGTTTTAAATGATGTTAAATTAACCTCTTCCAGAAATGTTAAATAATTAAATTAATTTGTATTTATCAAAAAATGTATTAATTAAATTAAGTTAATTGAGTTAATTTAATTATCAAATTTAAAATGTTCAATTTACACTTGAAATTAATTAAGTGCAAAAGCTGGCCGTCTGTGATACATGATGAATGCAACACATGTTGCTATTTAAGTGTTTTGGTACTAAAACGTGTTAGTGTTGTGCTTATATTATCATTATATAATTATCTATTCCTCACAGTTTATGGTTAATATATCACAAGTAGCAACATTGCCAGTACATGTAGACAGCGGACTGAATATGTTATTTAGAATGTAATGTTTGTTGCTGTTTTCTCTCACTGTATATTACCGGTATGTTTATCCAGTATTGGTTTATTGTTAATTTATTCTGGTAATAAAAAAATGCGTTTCATTGCAACTATGTTTCAAATATAATCCTTATTTATCCCAATTTATCCTGGTTTTTACCAAATATTTGAGGGTTTCCCAGGACGGTATTTACCGGTATCTACTGCCCAGTATTTACCAGGGTGGAAAAAACGTGCCAACCCTGATGCCTTTTGCATAGAGCATTAAAACCACTGTTGTTAATTTTTTTAATGTATTTTTTATATTAAAATATTAAATTTTATTGTACATTTTTCATTTGCTGAAGTATGGTGTCCACTATAGGAGACAAGTTAGTTATGCCTGGCAACAAAAGGGCAAGTGTAACGGGTACTGCTGAGCAGACAGGAGACAGAGGCTACTTTGACAGAATGCCATGATTGCTGGCACTGGTCCGGTCCTGTTGATTTGTTTGTTTTTAAGTCATGAAGTAATTTGGCGACTCCTTTTGTTCTGATGGTAACGTGTTTCACAATAGTAACCTAATGATATGTCTGTGTATACAATGATGAATGTTGCACATGCATTGTGCACCACACAATTTTGTATATATAATTATGTCGTCATATTTTATACATTCCCATGACAATAAGAATAAAATTATTTTATCCGTGTGACAGTCACACAAGATATATTGTACACTATGCACACTAATTGAAATGTGTATAGTCCTTACTATAGTTGGTTTGATGCTAGTAATGAAACAAAGATACTTTAGGCATAGTTACTTATAACTATGCAATCCACATACACTATATTAATTCATGAATATTTAATGCATAACGTTTTCAAATGTTTTGTTTAAAAAATGGGCATTGCCATTATGCACCATTACTGAGACTCTTTCAGTTTATGAACTGAGCAAAGTGCAGCCCAATTACCATATGGTATTTACATATTTAATTATATCTAAGTGTACATTTCTGAATGTCATACGGATGTAAGCAAAAGCCCAGTGGAGTCGAGCTCTGCAGTAAACATGCCAAATGGGTACGTGAGTGAACGAATATATCATAATTCTTGCATTATATTCAGTATACATTATGTTATAGATCTACAAGAACACATTTATTATTTTTTGCTAAAATATTTTAACTAACTTTAAATAATCTCAATTATGTTAGCCCTAATTATGTGTTTTGGCAGTTTGTAGATTATTTGTGCTGAATACAACTTACAACACATTAGTTGGCTAGCATTTATAAATATTTCCATATACATCCTTCTTCCAAGTGTCTCAGATGAACAACATTGTAAAAAAATTACACCCATCCCATCATCAATATTCATAATAAAGCTTGAAGACCGCAATTAGATTAATATATTTAGAATAGGGCAACATATTTGTATTTATTATATTACACAGTGAACTTCAGTTTCCAAACGTGCGCATTTAAGGTCGGTGCGGCAGTATTTTACAGCGGCAGGATTTTTCACTACAGTGCAGTGCGCTACATCATCGGCCAGAACGACAATGTAATAATTACTTGCTATTGTGTCTTGGGTATCTTGCACACAATTTCCAGATACCTACAAAATATCAAATAAATTAAGGGATTCCATCGCCAATTAATATAGACCAATTTTTAGGGCGTGTCAACTGAATTTGTGTGCTTCAGATGCCTCATTTACACGCCCGAAGGGTGCATTCATAAAATTTTGGTGGGTCATTTATTGCGTCAATGGCGCAAAGGCGCGGCCTGGATTGAACCCTGTAGCATAACAAAAAGATGTAAGTAAATAATTATAAATAACAAATGTTGTGTTTTCTGAAATACATCGGCAATTGGTAGATCCGAGGCCAATTGTCCAAAGACACAAATGAACTTAGAAAGACGCGACTGGACCTTGGCGCCTGGGAGGAGATGCACTCACAATGGTCCAAAGCCAGTTAGTGTATTAATATAGATACTAAAAGTTGCTACAATGTCACCCCAAATGCCACTGACAGACGGGTATGCCACACACAGCAACAGACGCTACAACAAACAGAAACCACAGTTTTTTCGTCACCATGGGCAGCAAGTGCAGCTCAACAGTATACGTGACTAAACCTGTCTCTTCTCTTTCTTTGACTATGACCAGAATCACGACTAATTCATGCAGCTGGGTAAACACAGCAGAACGTGACTGAAATGGTCTTCAAGTGTGGTGCATTCTACAGCCGCTGACAAGCGTAAAGGTGAACCACAGCTGTAACTGGGCCAGTGCTTTGCCTGTCACCATGGGACTTCTCTATTTTGTAGGTCAAACACCAGCCTAACGCACTTTTGCAGGCAATTCAAAGAAAACAAATCTCTGTGTGAACTTGCCAGCTTGAATTACCTGGACAAAATGCAGTTCTGGTTTCCGTCTACGAAAACAGATCCGAGAAAGATACTAAAAGGAGTAACCTTGCCCTAGGTGTGAGACTTGTGGTTAACATAAACTATGATATATTAATCTTTCAGTTGATGTTCCTAGGCCTCGTTTTTCTATAAAAAAATGAACTGTGGTGTCAGGGTGTGACTTGTGGTCAACATAAACTATGGCACTAACTTTGCAATTAACTTTTTCCAGGGCTACTTCTCTGAATTGTGGTTAACAAGAACTATGAAACTAACCTTGATGTTTATGTTCACAGGCCTCTTTTCCTAAAAGAACCACCTTCCCGTATGGTTGTGGTTTCTTGTTAGCAAAAACTATAAACCTAATTTTACAGTTTCCTGGCCTCTTCTGAAGAAGAAAGAACCTTGTCAGAGTTGTGGCTACTATAAACTAGTACATTTGCCATTAACATTTCCAGGTCATGAGAGTGCATTTTTAATAAACTCTTTTGTAAAGAAAAAATTATTTTGTTTTTAAACTGTTATGTTGTTAATTGACTGACACAAGTCACGTTGATTCTAATCATCCCCAAGATGCTCCTAGTCCGACTATTATCTCCGACAAAAATTAGTACTAACTTTAGTGACCAAAAAACTATTTGCATGTGCCAAATTTGAATGATTTATATACAACAGTCATGGAAGGGCATTAACATGCGAGTAAATTTAATCAAGCCCAAAATGCATAAAACTAACAACAAATTATAAAATCAAATACTGCACAACAAATGAGGAAATTTCTTGCAAGAAAGTGGGAGATTAGGACGTTTGCAGAAAAAGCAGATCTATAGTATCGGGGAAGGTGCAGATTTGGCCATGCCACCAGGGGACCGTCTCACAACGACAATGAAATCATAAGGACATTACATCATTAAATAGAGGCCACTGTTAATTTTATGGAGCTTCTTTAAATACAAATAGTTACTGCCATATCACCGAGGACACTGTATCCATGACATCTCAGCAAAGGTGTCCCACTAGCGCATCCTGGTGTTGACAGTTTTCAGATCATCGTTAAGGTGCAAAATTTATTTAAATGAATGAATTAATTAATCATTTTATTACAGAATATGACATTCCATATATATATATAGAAAGAAAAAGGCAATGTGTGTCCTACAAACACATATAATACATAATTTTACAGAAATGTATATTATGCTTTTTAATCAAAGATTAATCGTTGTGTAGCATTATCATTTGTACCAATATCTCCATATATTGGACGTAAATTTTGAATCTCAGTGTAAGTACTATTTCAAATAATTACATTACGAGAACTCTCAATAGCATAATCAGGCTTATGAACTCATAAGAATGTTAGTGAGACAGTCCCCCAGGTGTCAGAATGTTTGTGAGATGGTCCCTAGGTGTCATAATGTTAATGAGACGGTCCCCTAGATGTCACCCAGTACAACTCAAGGTGATGTCCCCGTAGGATACTCTTGATCTTAACGAGGTGTAAGAATTCCTGTTGGTTCGTGTTGTGCAATGTCAGGCGGTATTGAGTCGTGGAAGGCGGCTGTCATCAAGAATTAACTTCAGGCTCACTCCAGACATCATAAGTAGGATTCACTCCAAAAAACGTATGATTGAGAGAGCGTGGTGGTGGGGTGGTTAGCACTTCCAACTGGGATGCCAGCGGTCTGAGTTTAAAACCTGGACCATGCAGGCATGGTATATTTGGTATAAAATCTCAACAACTGTGCATCCCTTGTGACTCAGAGATCATGTTAATGTCGGTCCCATCTCAATCTGGGATGTAAAAGAACCACTGAGGATGACAAGTAAACTGGCAGTGACCACCCTCAATGCCAGCATAGAAAAACCAGCTTGGGGATAATGTTCTGAAAAAGGCTGACTAGTTAAATGCGACCTCATAAGACCATAACGTTCTAACCACGATATAATTATACACACTAGTCAGTTAACAGAACATTGCCAAGTGTGAGAAACAATTAGAACTAGAATTGAGATTATGGCAAAGCCACTGAGATCGCTAAGAACACAGAGAGTAGGGCTAATTATCCATATCACTACTACGTTTGGAGATTACCCTACTGGAAAGCTAAACTTTTCATAAGAGCCAAAATAGTCAAATTTACTGGGCAATTTAACTGAAATTATATACAGTTTTACTGGGGTTGAGAAAATATTGGAACTTATGAAAATAATTTAACACATTTACCAAGATTATCACAAAATGCCTGATGATACTAACACTACTTTATCCCTTATTCGAAATAATTATGAAATCATATTTCTAATGAAATAAGTTGCACATTTCATTACTTTCAGATCCTAAATTGTCTGTAACTGTAGAATTGCACAAACAAATTGCCGGTAATTGACAAGTGTCAGCAGTGGAATGTTTCATTAGCCACCCATCTTACTTTACATTCCAAAACTGAGTCAACATGAGTGAAGTCTAAAATGCTTTGAGCCATTCTAAGAAGATACTTTTACACAACGTTAGTGTGCTAAATTCCAGCTGAACAAATAATATGGCTTCTGTGAGACCAATTACCAACTGTGATGACCACCAGTATCTTAAGAGTAAAATTTTCACAATCGGCAGAATTTAACAGCGGTAACATACAGTTTAGTATTTCACTGTACAAAATCCCAAAGCCAAGTCCATATACTTTTCTTTTCTCCACTACCCAGTCAATAACGCAGTCTGCCTAAAACAACAGCTTCGTTATGTTCGACAAAAAGGACTTGGCGTTCCCATACATGATTAAGTTGAGCTGATTTCATGAATTTTGCTGCAAGAAACTGAAACAACTGTGTGGGGTGCATTTGCATGTCATTACCCAATATATTTCTAATGCAGTAAAGTGCATGAAGAATTAATAAAAGACAATACTATGAACCAACCAACTGTGTGCTCAGCCTAGAAAGAGCTGGTCAATTCACCTTTGTGCTAGATAACATATTCACCTGCACTGATATAAAGCATCACTTTACACTGACAGTACAGAAACATAGGGCAATGGAGTTGCATCAAACATTCACTAACAAGAACATGATCATGTGATGCTGACAAGTTGGTGTTGACATGTTTATTTCAAACTCGGGATCAGTAACGAAAGGAGAATGAAAATTGTTGGATCTGTACTGACGCCAACTTAGACTTCAACGACAAAGAGGACAGAGAAACGTTCAAGGAGAAGTTGACTTCTATATACATGTACCTAGTCTCAAAGATATCAAAAACATCATTAACCTACTGACAGTCTACCACTGATAACTGCCTGTACTAACCCATTAGTAGTGTCTGGTAGTACAGTGTCGCCTCATGGTGGATTAACCAATCAACTACATTGTAAACAGTGATGCCTCTAGTGGCGTCAACTGGTGGATAATTTGGAACGCACAGCTGTACATAATAACTCCACCACAATGGCCACCTCACAACTAAACTACCCTAATGAAATCGCTAAGAAACACAGATGTATATAAGTTAAGCCCCATGCTGTACTGAATTAGTTATGACTCACCTTGTTAAAGACGACATCCAGAATGGCCGACTGACATTCTTGACATAACCTGTCGGCTATTGTTATTTTGTGAGCATTCTCAAGTAGGTTGATGACAACATTGCACCTGGGACAGACACATAACAGTCATCAGTTCACTCTTAACTGATACATAGATGCCTGATCAGAGTCTCAGTGTCATCCTGTCTTTGTGAAGTGAGTACATATAATTTCCACATTTAATATACTTATGTAAACATTACATGTTTGCAACTTTATTATCAAGTGATTTTTAGTTGTGTTGACATGTAAATTTCAGAGCACTACAGGAATGCAGTTTGAAAAGTATTTCAATTCTGGAGTTGATTATGACAAATATTTACCTATATTTACATATTACCTATAACAAATACAGCTTAAGGAAAAGTAATTATTCCTAGATGTACAAAGCAATAATTAAGACTCACATAGAATACTGCATACAGGTATGAAGGTCATATCATAATTATTAATAATGTGGGTAGAAAGTATACAAAGGAGAATAACCTAGGTCAATCCAGAACTGACACCTTCATCAAAACGAAACAACTAATTTGTAAAATCAAGCTGACTTGACACATTCTACACAAGATTGGTTCAATTTTAGTTTAATAACTCTGAAAAGCGATGGGAGACATATTTAAATGAGGAGGGCACTTTAACGTGTCCCAGCTTACTTATTGCATGCGATTCGCCACTTTGGTGCCGATGCTTGGTCGAGAATGAGTGTACCATTCTCACACTCAACACAGCTGGATACGCTGTTCTGTGTCATAGCATGCACGCATGTTGGGTGCGTGCATTCGTTGCAACCCATCCCCTTGCGCATGTCCCCAAAGGGTGGGTTGTTGTAGCAGTACGGACAGAGTGGGTAGCTCTGAAGACACAAATGTTTCGTCTCATGTACAATGATACAATGCCATCAACTGCACAACATCAGCTGTGTAGTATAACTGGGGACAGATCACAACATCAGCTGTGTAGTATAACTGGGGACAGATCACAACATCAGCTGTGTAGTATAACTGGCGACAGATCACAACATCAGCTGTGTAGTATAACTGGGGACAGATCACAACATCAGCTGTGTAGTATAACTGGGGACAGATCACAACATCAGCTGTGTAGTATAACTGGGGACAGATCACAACATCAGCTGTGTAGTATAACTGGGGACAGATCACAATTCTTACTGTTATGACCAAGTTGACTCTTGCCGTGGCTGTGCATGACATTGCAGTAGTCATACAATATATCATTACGTTTACATCAGGCAAGTCACTCACCCGACATGTAATAACTATAAATTCCTTCAATCCTATTTGTTAAACTTAGTTTGTGGTTATGTGTTATCTCACTTTCCTCTAATATGAGATTCTTTAATTTCCCTATGTCGGATCATTTACTTCCCCTGATATAACAAACAAGTAAAAGAGACCAACAGCTTACAGTGTCTCTGTCTAAAGACGTAGACAAAGTGGACTGAATGAGATTGCTCAAACAAAACGACAGCAGGAATCGAAACTTCATCCCCTCGATTATTAGTCGGGTGCCCTAACCACTAGACCACCATTTTGTTCTGACCTGATTCCTGATTAGTTAAGTAAGAGAAGTGGCACTCACCTTGCCTTGTGCACCGGTGGTCCAGAGGACTAGTTCGAAATGGTCAAGTGGACAGCGGATCTCCTTGTACAACTTGATGTTGCCGTTCTGAGGCAGGGAGTAGGTGTCATCACATGACGCACAGTGCAGGCGACTCGGCTTGGCTTGCACGAACTTCATGTAATGTCTACATTTACCACACCTGTAACACATCGTGTCAACATGACGCAGTGACACAGTGCTGACACTGTCACAGCAATCTAACAGTACAGCCGAGTGTCATGATACAAGTGTGACAGTGCCATGACAGTAGTATAACAGTGACGTGACAATGTCGTGAGAGTGGCATGACAGTGGCATGACAGTGGAATGATAGCATCATGAATAGTGGCGTGACAGTGGCACGATAGCATCATGACAATGATGTGACAGTGGCATGATAATATCAGGACAGTGGAGTGAGAGTGGCACAATTGCATCATAACAGTAGTGTGACAGTGGCATGACAGTGGCGTGAGAGTGGCATGATAGTATCATGACAGTGGTGTGACAGTGGCATGATAGTATTATGACAGTGATGTGACAGTGGCATGATAGTATCATGACAGTGATGTGACAGTGGCATGATAATATCATGACAGTGGTGTGACCGTGGCATGATAGTATCATGACAGTGGTGTGACAGTGGCATGATAGTATCATGACAGTGTTGTGACAGTGGCATGATAGTATCATGACAGTGATGTGACAGTGGTGTGATATTATCATGACAGCAGTATGACAGCAGCGTGACAGTATCATGACAGTGGTGTGACAGAGGCGTGACAGTGGCATGACAGTGGCATGACAGTGGCATGACAGTAGTATGTGTGCACACTTACTTGGACAGTGGTTTGCCAGTGGCTGCAAGGGGTGAAAAGGACATTTCAAAGAGCTCATCCATGTCAGTTATTGTCTCGACAAAGTACTTGAACTTGCGCTGGAAGATATCGATGGCGTGATGCAACACTTCGCTGTAGTTTGCCTGGCCATGTGAGATCAGATTCAGCTGCTGCTCCACAGCGGCACGCATGGTCGGCTTCACAAGGTCAACATCAATCTACAACATCAATACAGTTACGCATGGTTGACCTCACTAGGTCAACATCAATACAGACATGCATAGTTGACTAGACCATGTCATCATCATGTAGATTACCTTCTGGTAGCTATGTTCACCCTCTGGTAGCCATGTTTACCTTCTGATAGCAGTGTTTACCTTCTGGTAGCCGTGAACGAGGACGACCCCGAGAGTGGTGGGAATGAGGCGGCGGCCATTGCTGACATTGACATAGTTGCGCTCGCAGATGTTGTTGATATGGACTGGGATGCTGGCGTCAGTGCCAATACCATGTTTCTCCATCAGTGTGATCAACTCACTCTCTGTGAGGAAGTCTGGAGCACTCGTCTGTCTCTCTCCCAGTTTCACCTGTGTCATCAATACTCTGTGTCAGTGTCATCAACCATCTGCGTCAAACAGTCTGTGTCAGTGTTATTAACAGTCTGTGCCAGTGTCATCAACACTCAGTGTCAGTGTCATCATGGCTGTGTCAGTGTCATCAGCGTTCTGTGTCAGTGTCATCAAAACTCTGCGTCGGTGTCATGTCATCAACATAGAGTGTCAATTTTATATCAATGACACACTCATCAGTGTCATGTCATCAGTATTCTGTGTCAGAGTTGTGTCATCAACAATAATTATTACTGTGACAACTGTTGAACTACCAGTTTCACTGCTAAGAGTTAATTAATACTACACGGATAGGACAACTTATTTCAACAAGTATGTGGCCCTATTTACCAAATCATATTTAACTATTCGTGTTTGCTGCACCATCATCTTGTAGGTTTGCAATTGCATGAATTTGCAAAGGTGTCATTTGATTACTTTTGTATTATTCCTGGATCTCGCTCCACTGACCTCACTAATCTCACAAACATCGCCCACTTTGAAGGATGGGACACTCTCGTCGGGTGGAATGGCCTGCCACGACAGGACGGTCGTGTAGCCAGGGTCTAGGAGGGTCTTCCCAACGCTCTGGAACCTCTCCTCCCCAACCTCAAACACGGCTGTCGTCTGCAGGTAGCGACAGTCACGACTCAGCTGCAGGTAAATAGATAAAGGTAAGTTCTTATATAATGCAATATCCAGTCTATAAAAGTAGTCTCAGTGCTTTACACTTCAACCCCTGGCAGACCTGTTCATTCAAAGATCATCTTGACTTCTGTGGGAAGCATTCAGCCATTCAAGATTCAATAACTTTATCTTATTGTCCGCTTAAAACATTGCATTAAAAACAGAAATTTTCCTTTAGATACACATAGATATACATAGATGTACATAGATATTCATAGTCACGCTGTAATTACTGCGCAAAGATCACTGTTTGTAGCCAGATATTCATTTATACAGCTGAGGAAACTGAGGCAACGTGAAGTGAACCAAATTACCCGTACTTCAAAAAGGCTGCATCAGGATTCAAACCCAGGTTCTTTCAATGGATGGAAACCTAAGGTTCTAATTACATATTTTCTCAAAAATAGTTTTATAGTGGGTCACTAAAACATGAAATCTTGCCACAGTATTGCAATATGTTAATAATGCCACAGATTGGAAACGAAATATTGATCTATCCCTAGATGTGTGGAAATACTGATGTATCCCTAGTTGTGTGCTGTAGAGTCGTAAAGTCTTACGGAGGCGATGAAGTGGCGTGTGATGTAGTCATAGAGTCGCCATGCCTCATGTCCCAGCTCAGCCTCCGTAGCCGCCCTCATTGGGGTGATGGGAGGGTGGTCACCCGCGTCATGGCCCTTCCTTCACACACACAGACAGTCCAGTCTCAAGCTTCATATTGATAGTAACATCATGTGAAATAGGTATGATGATTAACATGAAAAGTTTGTTGTTTTAAATAAATGCCCTTGTTCTTACAAGACCTTTTTTGAAAAGTAAATGATAGTAAATAATTTTAGCATACAGATGAAAGCGTTAGCAGAGGCTATTCTAAACCATCAGGAACTCCAGAAGTGGACTTCACATATTTATTACCAGTGACAAAGCAGTAATAAAATTCATTTGGCATGATTTCAATCTTAATCTTTACTTAATGCATGGGTAAAATGAACAGTTAATAATGTTAAATATGGAAACACCACCTCTAAACGACGACGATGACGATGATGGTTGTCATAAATCATTGCACCTGCGTTGTGTTGAGATACAAAGGTTTGAGTTATTCAGTTATAAAATTATAATTATTCTTATAGCAGAGTTTCTATGATAAATTTCCAAAACAAATCACCCAACAGAAAATAGTATATATAATCGCATGATGTATTTGAGATATCTATATATACATATATATATATATATATTTATATATGGGTTTACCTGGATGTTTGTGTTCAAGGGTCCACGGGACCCCAGCCTTCTTTTGAGGGGTAGCTAGTCCCAATTATTTCTCTTTTTTAATTGTAAGTATTATTTTCTAAATATCACAACTTATACAACCCATGTAAACCCAGTTATTATTATTTATTAGTTTCATACTAACAAGAACTTAACAAAATAACCCAGTTATTATTATTATAATTTTGATACTAACAAGAACTTAACCAAATAACCCGGTCATTATTATTATCAGTTTGATACTAACAAAAACTTGTTACAATATACTGTACTGTTTTATTTGTTGATATTTTACCTTGATAATCAATGTAGTTTTGGAAGTTAGAGCAGCCTTTCTCCCTTAGGAGAGGGCGTGCTAGTCTGCTAGATGCCTTGGCTTGCATGTGAATGCCACATTGGGAGATCTCCTAAGGCAAAGCTAAGGATAACGAGGAAGCCACGACTCACATTGGAATAGTCAATAGGCAGCAGATGGAACTGCACATTACTTTGTGGACACTTAATTGTGACATTGTGTAGAATCCGGGCCAATCCCGATGTCAGCGTTATGACAGTTGTGCCTAAATGTTATACCTCAACGCATTTATTCCATCACTCCACATCGTTTCAGGAATATAATGTCCCAAATAGCGCTTGCTCCGGTTTGAATCAGCATGCGACGTTGCAGTCGCAGGTTACTGCATGGTTAAAATGCATGTTGACGCAAACCGGAGCGCTATTTGGGCCCCCAAAAAAGGACCCTCAAATAAATATTTTACAACAATATACTGTATATCTAAAACAATGTGAAATGATGGCATAAACACACTGAGGTATCAAAGCTGTTCGATTGTTGAACGAGTGACTGGCGCGATCAGCCTCGGGATGGGAGTCGGGATAGGAGTGCTTGCACTCTCTATTGTCGCCGTACGATCCGTCATTTGTTTGGTGATAGCGGTTAGTTATACAAAAGAATGTTCATAAGTCGCTTTAGGTTTTATTGCTATAGATCTAATCAATTAGGAAGTCTTAAAACACACAGTGACTGCGCTCAAACCTTGAAGCCTGAACGGACATGTGCACAAATTGGAATGGTATTCTGGTCAGTCCCTAGAGGTGCTTCGCCAAACTACATGCAGGATGGTGCCACACGGAGGATTAGGCATCCGTTGGAATCTAGTCAGAATTGGGAAACATATGCCTATGGGAATCATTATTTGGAAGAACTCGTGAAAAGAAATACCAAACGAATTGATTCGGTAATAAACTACCAAGTTAAAGGCATTTATATTTAATATATATATTTGTTATATGTCATTGCTATGCATCCCATCAGATGCAACAATTATTTTGCATTTGTCCAGGTACTGTTTCTTCACGTATAGGATGCAGGATCTTGCATCCTGTAAACCCCTGTATATATATATACAGGTATACATTCACATCTTCACAATACTGTACAAGATTCTTCCATCTACAAATGTTCAAATGAGTTATTAAGATGCATGTAGTTCACAACAGACATGCAAGATCAAGATGATATCACATCTTTCACAAGTCCTGTGCAAGGTATAACTTGCATACAAACTGTGGGATGCATTGTAAATAATGTCAAGATATGAGACTGGAGAACTTACTTCGGTTTCTGTATGCCTTCTGCCAGCAGTTCACGGACCAGCTGGCCCCAGTCAGAGTTGTTGGTTTGTTGCTTCAGTGTACCCCTGCAAGCAATACATATAGTGTACATATAGTGTACTTATATAGTCAAACAATCTAGTTAATTAGTAACATTTCTTCTTCTCTCGTAGCATTAGAATTCACTCCGCCATAGCAAAACACTGGATCTGGAACTGGTCTGGTCTGCAATATTCTGACAGCAGAGCCAGAGAAGGCATTCTGGGATGTGTTTCATTGTTTGAGAGTTCTCTCCATGGTCACATTTGGTAGGACCTTGTTGGTGGTATCCCCTCTTCTACGCAAGAACTGGTGTGTCAAACAGCAGTCGTGAGGCAGTTGACACACAACCAGGTTGGCCGTGGCTCATTGGGCTCCTTGTGTTAGGGATGCCAATAAGTGAATTGACAGTTTGTGATGTCTTGCTAGCAGGGGCATAAACTAAGTGCTTATCCTGCAGTTGTGTAGGTTACCATCGAGGGGCAATAGTAAGAGTAAATAGACTGCATTATCAATCGAATCAACAGGTCAAAGAGATACCAAGGACCCTCTCTATTAACGTCACTCTCAGGACTGGGCCAAAGTGACCTGAGTGGCAAGGTGTCCTAGCAGGACTGGTTCAAAGTGACCTGAGTGGCAAGGTGTCCTAGCAGGACTAGTACTATACTTTACTATTACAGAAATAATTTGTAACTGTCACTGAGTGACCTCAATTGCGAGGTGGCTGCACTGCCGAGGTGAACGTAAAGGGAGGTTCAACTGTACTTCTCCTATGCACAAGCAAACACTGATACCAAGTGCAGGAGAGATTTGTTGACTTACAAATGAGTAATATTTATACTTATTTTAGTCACTTTACCTTTGGTTTCCTTGACGTTTTGACGCTATTGACAATGTTCATCAGATGGCTACCACTAGAACTGGGACACAGTAGTCATTCCGAGCAAACGTGTCACTCAACAATGATCTCCTGAAGAGCCACTCAGGCCGCGGCAGGGTGCCACACATCTGTGAAGGATGACTATCATGTTGTCCTCTAGCAATAACTATCTCACGAAGATTGCTGACAGCAGTTGAAATCATGGAAACAAAGTGTAAACTGACTGTGAAACAAGTAAAAATACTCATTTGAACCATCCAGTTTGATGAACCTCTTCACCCTTGTTGACTTAGAGTACGACACAGCCAAATGAGAGCCGACACCTACTTTAGGTCAAAGTTGGTGGGGTAGTCTGTGGTCTCCGTGCGGGGGTAACTGATGTAGCCCTGGGTGTAGAGTCTCTCCGCAATCTGCATTGTGTGGTGCGGGCTCATCCCTGCAAGAATCACCAAACATGAAGGAGCCAACGGAAAGAATACATGGCTGCGATATGTTGTGATAGCACTCCACTTGATTTCAAGAAGAATTAAACAAAAATAAGCACAACGCAATGATAAACAAAGGTAAGAATCTAGTTCATAGGACCATCAAAGAGCATTATACTTCACCCTGGAAGATTTATTCATTTCAACATCAATTAAAACAACAATTCGTTCACCTAACATTCCGACAGCTGGAAAACAACAATTCTTTCACCTAACATTCCGACAGCTGTCACAGTCAGTTTAGCCAGGTACTCATTTATACAGTGGCATGAACTGTGGCAGTGAATAAAATTGCAAAAGTTTAAGACATGTAGGAATAACCATGTAGTACAAATTGTTATAATCTCGTACTGTGTTTACAAACTTTGATCAAAATAATTAATAGCAATCAATATAAGTTGCAATTTAGCATAGGATATTCTATATTGCATTTATCTACATACATGTATCAACATTTCCCTACTGGCACACTCTTTGCAATGTCAAAAGGTGGAAATTCATAAAATTAGCATGCTAGTTTCTAAATATGTAAGCATAATTATTTGTTTTAATTATTCAAAACTTTTTTATATTTTTATGTTGAAATTCAAAATAATTTTTTTGGGAGCAATATTGTAAAGGTATAAACCAGATATTTCCTCTAGTTATAATATATGAATCTAAACTGGTGTCAAGCAAGAGATATTATACCAAGTCCAGAGCTAGCGACTCTCAGCATCTCGACTGTGTTGAGTGCTCCAGGTCGCGCTTTCACTTTCTCTTTCTCTGTGACACTTATAACTCTGCAATGAAAACATAAACTTCAATAAATTCTTGCACTCTGGTCCAGAAAACTGCACTCTTATTAATTTGATGACGTTCCCCATTTAATCTCTGTTAAAGGAACTAAAAACAAGGCAGCAGCTATATTCCATTTTCCATGTGTACAAAGAGTATAGCTTTGTATGTAACATTTAGCAACCTGAAAAATACAGAAAAATGCATTGAAAGTTTAAATCAGATTTTAAACCCATCTGTATCGTGATCCCCGCGGAAAGTTTATATTTAATGAGCTAGGCGATCACGTGGTATTGTGACGTCAGAGGCATGAATGTCGCGCAACATGCCAGCACTTTCAATACATTCACAGCATGTTTACAACGATAGATATTTAGTCGAAGCGAGCATCAGAATGAGTATTGTACAATATTCAGATGTACAACAAACACTAGTCATAATAGAGGACCAAGCATTTATTTTATGGTCCCACATGAATCCAACTTTGTTGAAAAAAACTAAGCAAGAGAACCTCCAGTCAACATGACAACACAAGCCGACCGCAAAAACCTTCACCGCTTCAATTAATTTAGTTTTCCTATCATAACCCTGAATCCGATTAACTATCCTTCCGTCAATCCCCTGTGGCCGAGTAGTTAAGTGCGTTGGCTCAGCACATCTGGTTTTACTATCGACACGTGTGCGGGAGATCTTGGTTCAAGCAAAGTAATATAAACAATGTAATTTTTACAACATGGTGCACTGTTTATAATTAAATAAATCGAATGTTTTGTAGTAATTATTTATTCATGACAAAAATGAAAATAATGTTATATTACCGGGAATGTACAATTTCCGCTGATCTTGTTTTTTATTTTCATATATCCAGACAAATCACAGGGCACCATGTTGTAAAAATTACATGGTCTATATTGCTTTGCGAAAAAAGATAAACAAAACTACAGTTTAAAAAGTTTGCTCTCAGGCTTGAACCGAGATCTCCTGCAGACATGTTGGTGTCAAATCAGGATGCGCTGAGCCAACGCACTTCACCACTCGGCCACAGGGGATTGACGGAAAGATAGTTAACCAGATTCAGGGTTACCGGGCATGTTAAATTGTACAGATCTTCCTTCATACAATGTTATATCATATAACGTTACTTTCTGCAAATGGATACAATATTTTCGTGTGTATGCGTGTTTACTGATGTAGATTAGTTTTCATGGGTCTCAACCGAAACCATTTTTTGTCAAAATGAGCTGAGGTGGCAAAGGTTTTTGCGGTTGGCTTGTTTTGTTGTCATGTTGACTGGAGGTTCTCTCACTTAATTTTTGCAACAAAGTTGGTATTCGTGTGGAACCGTAAAATAAATGCTTGTTCCTCTATTATGACTAGTGTTTGTATTAGATTGGAATACTGTACAATAACTAATTCTGACGCTTGCTTCTACTCAACATCTTCTGTTGTAAACCTGCTCTAAATGTATTGAAAGTGCTGGCGTACTGCGCGATATTCGCGTCTCTGACATCACACCTAGGCATATCGAAAAGCGCACCAAATCATGCATATTCGAAGAAGACAAGTTTCACAGCATAAATTATGGAATTATTAATTCTTATAATTCTGGTAAAATTATTGGTTTGGTGGAAATGGAAATATACAGGAAGATGTAATATAATATGAATTCAAACAATATGGGTTTTTATTCTGTTTAATGAGGCAAAGACAAGTCATTTGGAAAATGGGTAATTGATGGATTGCCATGCATATTTTGTAGAGGTGAGCACACGGCTGATTGTATCAATTTCATTATCTGGGACATTATTTAGAAAGATGGCATTGGCTTGTGATTGTGTCTGTGTCATAGTAAATGTGATCCTTCCTTGATGTTTGTGTGTATGGTATACTAATATAAATAAACTTTATTTTAACACTGTCAAATCTGGGGCTACTGTCCCGTTTATGGTTGTCTACAAACATATTAATTAAAATGATAAAACTTGTATTTTACAGATAATAACAATAGGTGGCTCGGTGGTGATACTAATAATATTAATAGATGTGCTGTACAACATGTTAAAACTATGCAAAACTATAATTAATGTTCACGCATGTAAGAGATATTGAGCCTGTGGAGAGAGTACCTAGTGGAGTACCTAGTGGAGTACCTAGTGGAGTACCTAGTGGAGTACCTAGTGGAGTACCTAGTGGAGTATCCAGTGGAGTACCTAGAAAATACCTGGAGTTAGTTGAGTACCTAGACTGAAAATTAGACATATACAAAGTGTATGAATGGTATCATATAGAAAGCAGTGCAATTATCATTGGGACATACTACCACACACACAACCACTACTGACACACATACATACTATGTACATAGAAATTATTGTGTAAACTGAGATATACAGGGCAAAAGTGAAACAAGAATGACATATGCATGAGCCGATGTGATTGTACAGTGCATTAACACTGTCCTGAGTGTTCAGTCACACCAGAGGAAGCCCTGCGACCATCACTTACTTTGCTGTGGAGACACCTTTGAGCATGTTGAAGAACATCTGGGCAACGTCACGATCAAACAGGCGCACTCTTGACCAGTCCAGTTTCACACTTCCACCAGCAGGGGGAGTCACCTAACATTGGTATAATTAAAAAAAATTTGACCACTTTCGGAGAACATACGTTTGAAATGTTTACAAATGTCAAGAAATATTTGTTGATATTACCTCTCAAGAAACATACTATTTTTTCTTGAATATTTTCTTCATCAGCGAAGTTCTATTGTCACAATGGGCGCTTCTTGCTGGCTTCTTTGATTTTGCTCCTGTGCCAGTTGTCTTCATGATTCAACATTTTTACATCTTTCATAGCACACTGGTGGCTGTGTTCTGATTGTACTCACTGACAGCTGACAAGCGACCAGACAGGTGTTCTTTCAGTCTCTGGACACTGTACAGTACTCTACACTTCACCTCTTTTGTCGTCTTGCCTTTTTGGTGTACCAATGGTGACTGCAGGGTGTTGACTGGTTAGGAAAAGACTGGAATATTGTAAGACTTTAATGTTCTTGCACATGTCACATGACTCTGGTCATCTGACATGCTCATAGCTTGACATCAACATTTTGTTGATGAAAACTGCACAACCCAATAGAAATATTCAATACTAAAACAAGTTTATCACATAATAAAAATACTCTTTCGTCATAGTGCCCTGTGGTTTATCATATTTCAAGGAGTGGCAATCTTCTTGAACAACTTGTTTGATGATATAAAGGCATTAATTATGTTAAGATTTTCTTGGAATATCAACAACAAATAGATGGAAACTATATGCATGCATTGTTCGAATTGTATTTAATATCTCAAAAAAAAAAAATTTTTACTGACCAAATGCACAAAAGCATTGGACACTTCACATTCATCAATTGGAGAAATTACTAACTGATGTTTGTCATACAGAAATGGTAACATTAAAGAATCTATTTAAAGAAAGTAAGACATACATACCTGAAGGAGAATCACCCAGAAGGCTTCTGGTTTGAATGACTGGATCTTGTCATGTCGTTCTACACAGAAGCCAAGGGTTGGGGTCTGGCAGGGTCCGAATGAAATCAGGGTACTATCCAAGTCACCATATTTACCCTAAAAAATATCAAACTTCCAATTGAAACAGCTTCTTGGATGCAGTTATCAGTTTGATACAAAATCAGTTATTTACAAAGGCTTATAGGTATCAGATATTAGAAAATTAAATGGATAGTCAGTCCCTCATGTAATTAGCTCAACAATTTCAATGACATCTTCAGTCAGACATTTTTCTTGAAGTTTCCAGCAGTTAGTGTATTCTGATCATAAGTAAATAACTTTTGTTGTGATTTCTGAAATACGTCACCAATTGCTATGTCAGAGACCAATGGTCTAAGGAAGTGAATGCAAATAGAAAGAGGCCAATGGTCCAAGGAAGTGAATGGAGATAGAAAGAGGCCAATGTTCCAAGAAAGTGAAAGGAGATAGAAAGAGGCTAATGGTCCAAGGAAGTGAATGGAGATAGAAAGAGGCCAATGGTCCAAGGTAGTGAATGAAGATAGAGAGAGGCCAGTGGTCCAAGGAAGTGAATGAAGATTGAGATAGGCCAATGGTACAAGGAAGTGAATGAAAACAGAAAGAGGCCAGTGGTACAAGGAAGTGAATGGAGATAGAGAGAGGCCAGTGGCCCAAGGAAGTGAATGAAGATAGAAAGAGGCCAGTGGTACATGGAAATGAATGAAGATATAGAGAGGCCAGTGGTGCAAGGAAGTGAAAGGAGATAGAGAGAGGCTAGTGGTACAAGGAAGTGAATTGAGATAGAAAGAGGCCAATTGTCCAAGGAAGTGAATGAAGATAGAGAGAGGCCAATGGTCCAAGGAAGTGAAGGAAGATAGAGAGAGGCCAGTGGTACAAGGAAGTGAATGAAGATAGAGAGAGGCCAGTGGTACAAGGAAGTGAATTGAGATAGAAAGAGGCTAATTGTCCAAGGAAGTGAATGAATATAGAAAGAGGCCAGTGGTACAAGGAAGTGAATGGAGATAGAGAGAGGCCAATGGTCCAATGAAGTGAATGACGATAGAGAGGCCAGTGGCCCAAGGAAGTGAATGAAGATAGAGATAGGCCAATGGTACAAGGAAGTGACTGACGATAGAGAGAGACCACTGGTACAAGGAAGTGAAAGGAGATAGAGAGAGGCCAATGGTACAAGGAAGTGAATGAAGATAGAAAGAGGCCAGTGGTACAAGGAAGTGAATGAAGATAGAGGTAGGCCAATGGTACAAGGAAGTTAATTAAGATAGAAAGAGGCCAGTCGTATAAAGAAGTGAATGGAGATAGAAAGAGGTGCTTTTACTTTGGAGGAGATGCACTTACAATATGACAAAGTTATCATTATTAATACACAGATGCACTGACTACAGTAAATTTTATTAACACAAAATTAACTGATTAAATATGAACAATATTTAACTGATTATATAATTTTTAAATGATCTTAGATTAATTAAATTGGTGTATGTCAGGTGAGAGATCAGTTTACCTGGAAAAACTTTGTTTGGTAACGAGTAAATGCACAGCCGACTCGCAAGTCCAGTTCCTGTCTTGCATCCACTGACATCGCCTCATCCTTATTTGGCCGACCCAGAGTGTTCATGGCCCGCTTCACGTCTGTGTCCGTAATTGCACTGAATTTTGCTCGAAATATCGTCTGTCAATTGAAACAAACAGACAATAAAGCAAACTCAGCTACCCACACAACAACAATTGAACAATTAGACATTGCAATGAATGATGATACAGGGACACAAATTCCACCAATTGATGCCTGAATGTATGGGTTGGTAATCTGAAAAAATATTTGTCCTGGATTACTAGCAAAACTAATATATGTTATTAACATCACAAAATGTTACAAGCTTGGACTGCATTTTAATCAGTTGTCTGAGGTAACAATTCAAGACTAATTTTTAAATAACAATTCTCAAATATTACAACCATATCACGTAACTGAATACAACATGTACCTGTTCGTTTCCCCGGGGTCTGTTCATGGAAGTTGAGACAGCGTCTATAACCTCAAAACAGATGTTTTCACCCTCTTTGTCACAGTCGAGCCACAGCACCAAATAGTCACATCCACGAGCCTGAAGTCAAACCCATAGTACCGGATAGTCACAATCCCATGGTGGAAAGGATACACAATATAGAAACTCCTTTTGCAAAATGCAATATATTTTCATAAAATTACCCCCAGAATCTTTACATTTGCTAGACACTTTTCATTTGTGAAACAATTATTTACATAATGACAATCTAGTACTTAAATCTACATTATTTTTAGATTTCACGAAACACTATAAATTTTTTGCCAGTTTTGAATTAATCAAAAGTGACCCTTTTAGCATACAAGTGTCTTGTGTGAAAGCCATTCATGTAAATCACAGCCTTTATTGGCCAGCTTAATTTGTTCTTGTCATCTGAGCCTTTTATTTAATTACTACTGATCCGTTAGATTTGTTACACTTCCAATTGTGCCAATGATAGTCAGTATTGTGGGCCCCTAGATTTGGAACTATTAATTAATCTAGAGGCCAGCTGGCCCCCTCTAAATTCCACCAGTCTTATCAGTTATAATTACGTGTCTTGGCCAGTCACCTGCCAGTCTTGAAGATGGGCAGATGGGTCACTGGCTAAGCCACTGGTTACAGGCAATTTTTCTTTTGAAACTGCAGAAAAATGTATGTATACATGTACAAAAACAAACATGACTTTACCTCTTTCTCTAGGAAGCTGACCATGCGCAAGTTGGCAGAAGCTTCCTTCTTCTGCGTTGTCGCTTCAAACAGTTCAACCTGCATCACAGATACATTTATAAAAAGTGCAATACCAACGTCTGAGATTGAACTTAAACTACTTATTCAAGTCATATACCCAAGAGTCACAGATTCACCTTGCAAGTGATGACATTCTCATCAATAAATCTTTGTTGATATGACACAGCATTACTCCACTACAATTTGTTCCAAAGTCCTAACATGTCCGACCAGTCAGCTGTGTCATCACCAGACCCGGGTTCAATTCTGAATTTAATTGGAATTGAATTAATCACAAAAATGCATGAAGATGATTTGAATTGAATAAAATCCAAATGGATTGAATTCGAATTGAGTCCCGCAAAGTTAGGTGAATTGTATGAATTGATTGAAACGAGAAATAAATGTACATTTTTGTATATAAATTGACACATATAAACTACCAAATATTTATATTAAACTGTAACATTTTCGGTTGTGTTTTTTTGGTCAAAGACCAAAATAAAACAACTGAAAACCAGTATTTATATGCACAAAAGGATTTGTCACTGGACAAAACATGGGTTGCAATTCTTTGTCTAGCAGTTCTCTGCTCTCTCAGTCCCTATGTACCCCAGTTTTAGATGCAGTGTAGAACAGAGCTGCTAAGTGCTAATTGACCACAATTACTGTTTGTTGAGGGGGGTAATTAACATTTGCCAATGTAGAGAGTTCAACATCCCCTTTGTTCTTTAGCCAGCTGCAAGTGGTACCATACTATGCTGGTGTGCACAGGTTGTCTAACTTGAGTCAACATTACCCTACAAAACACTCAGATAGCAGTATTTGGCATGAGGCCTGCTTAGCACTGTCTCTGCTGAGAACAAAGCAGGCATTTTATTATGGATTTCCTGGCTTATGCTTTAAACAACTTAAAGGGCTACTGTTTGCTAATGTTGCAGATTGGAAATGAATTGGAATTGAATAAAAATGAATTGAATAGGAATTGATCTTTTTTGTGAGAGCACTGAGTTGGAACTAAATTGAAATTTATTCTTAGTAGATCTATATATATGAATAGGAATTGAATTGGAATTGATAAAAGTTAACTGTACCCAGGTCTAGCCATCACAGTACATTTATGAGTCATGACAAATACAACCTGTTATCAGTGCACCTTTCTGACATGTTCAACATGTCAACAGTGTACCTTCCCGATAGGTCCAACCTGTCAACGGTGCACCTTCCAGACAAGTTCAAGTTAGTTATCAATGGTGCAATTCCTCACAGTTTGAACATGTCAATGTAAATGATGCATCTTCATAACAAGTACAACTTGTCAACGGTGCACCATTCCGACAGGTCGAACCTGTCAACAATGTAACTGTTAACAGTGGACGTTCATGACATGTTCAACGTGTCAACAATGCACCCTCTTGGCAAGTTCAACCTAACAACAGTGACCTCTCCAACAACTGTAACCTGTCACATGTCAACAGTGCACCTTCCTGGTAGGTACAACATGTCAAACACCCCATGTCAAGACTGACAACACCGGGTCAACAGTGCACCTTTCTGTGAGTGTGGTCTTAGGTGATTTACTCCAAACAGCCCAAACTTGAGCTAACACAGGAGTTGTATGGTGCTTGTTTGTGCGCATGCATTGTGGGTAGTTTGTTTGTTTATTTTATAGGCACTTTAGATGATTGGGTGTGGTGAAAGGGAGGTTCATGATCACTGTTTGAAATGCTATGGGGCTTTCTAGTTCAGTAATCGGTGGTGGAATCATATTCCAGATTCAAACTGCTCGGGGGTAGAAAGAGAACACTGCTGCATTAATGCGGCACCTAGGGGCTACGTAGTGGCCACGGTTTTTTGACTGTGTTAGTAGACCTGGTGGGGGTGTGATGTTGATTGTTATTTAATATTTTTTTTAATGTCATGGCTTGTTTGATAATGCGTCGTCGTTCAAGAGTTGACCATCCAAGGGTGGCTATTAGGTCTGCTGTGTTTGTTTGGCGTCTGTGGTCATTTCTGACAAATCTGGCAGCACAGTGTTGTACTCTTTCAAGGTGTTTAATTTGGGTGGCAGTGTGTGGGTTCCATATGGGAGAGACATACTTGAGTTTTGGTCGGATTAGCATGTTCTAGGCCGTTTCTTTTACTTCAGGTTTGCATGGTCCGAGGGTTCGTTTGATCATGCCTAGGCCTTTTGAAGATTTGGAAGCTATGTCAGTGATATGGTTAGCCCAGGTTAGTTTAGAATCTAATTTTATTCCAAGATATCTGTGGCTAGAGGCGGTAGAGAGTGGTATGCCAAAGAGTGAATATGAATGTAGTCTGGGTTTGGTTTGGTTTGTTATTGGGAGATGCACACATTTAGATATGTTAAATTCCATCTGCCATTTATTAGACCATGCTTGGAGTTTGATCAGGTCAGATTGGAGAGTTTCGTGGTCGGTTTTGGATGTGATTTTGTGATATATAATGCTGTCGTCTGCAAAGAGACGTACGGAAGATTGGACATTTTCGGTTATGTCGTTTATGTAGAGTAAAAATAAGACAGGTCCTAGGACTGAGGCCTGTGCTACACCAGATGTAATATTTGTGCTGTCCGACAGGGCTCCATTGACTGAGACTCTCTGTTTGCGATTGGATAGAAACGATTTGATCCAGTTTTGTGTTTCCAGTTATTCCATAGAAAGCTAATTTGGATAGGCGTTTATGGGGGACTTTGTCGAAGGCTTTGGCGAAATCGAGTAGGATGGCATCTATTTGTGTCTTATTGTCCATAGCAGTCATCCAGTCGTGGACTGTCTCAATGAGTTGGGATTCACAAGACAGACCTGGTTGGAATCCATGTTGGAAGTGGATGATGATGTTGTGTTTGTGTGTTTCCACATGTTGCTTAGAATGATGTGCTCCATAACTTTGCAGAGGATGCATGTTAACGAAATTGGTCTATAATTAGCAGGGTCTGATTTGTGGCTTTTTTTTGTGTATTGGTGTTACTAGTGCTTGGAGCCAGTCATCTGGGAGTTTGCAAGTGTTGTATGACTGCTGGAAAATGTGTGTGATGATGGGGGCAATTTCCACTGCAGTCTCTTTAAGGACTCTGGCTGGGAGTTCGTGGGGGCCTGTAGCTTTATTTTGGTTTAGGTTTTTCAGTTGCTTAATTACTCCGTCTATCCCGATTTCGAGGGAGGGCATATCGGGATCGATGGACAGAGCTAGTTGGGGGATGGGGTAGATTTCTTGAGTAAACACGGAACTAAACTGGTTGTTAACTGTATTTGCTTTGTCGTGATCATTTGTGATTGGTTGGTCGGTTGCTTGCAGTGTAGGGATGCCAATGTATTCTCGTTTGTTTGCTTTAATGAATGATCAGAATTGTTTTGGGTTTGTTTTTAGGCTGTCTCCAATGTGATTGTTTGGATAGTCTGAGTAGGATTTGGTTGCAGCTTTAGTGGCTTGTTTTCGGAGTTGCCTAAACCTTTCCCAGTCACTATTACGTCCAGTTTGTTTTGCTTTTTTATGGCTTTTGTTGCGTTTTCTTTGCATTCTTATTATTTCACGTGTTATCCAGGGGAGGTGGGTTTTTGCTTTGGTGTTGCGGCTGGGAATATTATTGTTGACTAATGAAGTAAGATTATTCCGGAAAAAGTTCCAATTTGTGTTGACATGTGTTGAATTTGGGTTCGTGTCCAAGTATGTTGTTGTTAGTTGTTTTATGTCATCTTTAAGCTTATCCCAGTTTGCAGATTTATATTGGAACACTTTGTGTGGTGGTTTACTGTTACGGATTGGATTTAGGTTTACGTTAAAGGTCACAGCTTCATGATCACTCATGCTGGGAGTGGTGTGAGCAATTATCGATGGATTAGAAGTGAGTATGAGGTCAAGGATATTGCCGGAATCAACTCGTGTGGGATCGTTGACCATGTTTTGTAATCAAAATTCTCTAATTATTTCTAGCAGTTTGTTATGCTTGCTGGCAGTTCTGTTGTCAGTGGTTTGCTGCTTGCCCCAGTTAATATCAGGAAGGTTGAAGTCACCTGCTATAACTACATTAGAAGTTTGTTGTGATCTGTACAGTTTTGTTAGGGATTCATGGAGAGCTTCAAGGGATTGTAGGTGGTCATTGGGGGTCGGTAGTAGGATGCAAAGTATATGGATTTGTTTCGTGTGAAATGGATTTTTGTCCATACTATTTCACAGCTTGAGTTTAGTTTTGTAAGTGGTTCTGCTACAATGTCATCGCGGAAGGCTATGAGAACTCCACCACCATGGGTGTTTCTGTCCTTTCGGATGGCACTATAGTTAGGTGGTAGGAACAAAAAGGTAGGGTAGTTTTAATCTATTTTGGTTTCAACTAGGAATATGATGTCAGTGAGGTACAACCTATCAACAGTGCACTTTCCTGACAAGTACAACCTGTCTGGCTGTCAACGAAAACGGTTCACATTCCTGAATCCCTCGCCTGACATGCCCAAAGCACCAAGCCAAGCACTTCAACTAATAAATTTCACGCCAAACTTAAGCCAAGACCCAACTACTAACTAGGCAACCGGTCAACAGTAACACTGACACTTCTGAACGGTGCACATTCCTCAAGTTCCTGAGTAAATATTCGTCTTCTCGACGCTAAAGACCATAAGATGTGAAACAAGAACTTACTGGATCTACTTTATCCCAGTTGTTATATCTTCCAATAAAATCTAAACTCATCACATGTCCGCAGACAGATGTAAACTTGAAATGAACAGTTTCACCAGTCGGTGGAAAGCGAGAGTTGTACTCGTGAATGGAACATGCTCCATTAAAACCCTTTCTCGAATTAACTTGCCCATTAGATAAAATCCTTGCCAAAGACTGAGCAAGAGAAGGCTTTTCCGCGACCATAAGTACGTTTCGCATTTTAAATTCGTTTGCCAAGCCGAAATAATAACTAAAGTCTGGATGTCTGCAAGCCGGCGATAATAAGGTATTCCGTCAACCGGAACCGGTGAAGAGGTTTTCTAGCCTCGGTCACCAAGTAACTGAGATTTATGTGCGATTGGTGTATTTCTATTCAGTACTTATCCAATTTACACCACCAATTTGCATATCAAACGCGAAATTAATTCTTTAGCATGAATGTTGTAAGGTTTTTTTAGAAAATAAAACTTTGAACGATTATTTATTATTAATAATACTTACCGTTTTGTCTTTCATTTCTTAATAATAATCAGTTTTTTGTTTTTGCCGCCATTTGCATTATCTATTACATGTCCATTTTTTATTCTTCTATTCATTCCGGTATTTTCAGGGCATAAATGTGTTGTCATTATTGTGAAAATAAAATTACACCAATACCACCTCTCTGTCCAACGAAGCAAGACGTCTCCATGATGTGGCTTAGTTGCTCTACTAGGGTTCAAGTAACTTGGTGTCCTATCCATAGAATATAAATTCCCACTGGCATGCACCGTGGAAACTGCAACCTTTGAATACTTTAGTGCCAATATGGACCTAGCTATGACCTAAACAAATAAAATTTCCAAAACCTAAGCTGCCAAATTAATTTGGCCTCGGTTTGTAAACTGCAACAAAACGGTCTCAGGACATACAGTCCCTTTACATCCTAGATATAAAAGAAACTTTTAATAAGAAGCTGGTGAGGAGTCGACCAAAGTGGGCTGGACATGTGGGAGAATGGGAGTAGAACGGCTGGCAAACAAAGCAGATGCTCAGAGAGTGGAGGGGAAAATGAGACAAGGAAGACCTAGACTGCAATAGGAAGACAGTGTAAAGAGAGCTTTAGAGGGATTGGAAGAAGAGTGAAGACTTAGAGCAACAGATAGATGGGAATGGAGACAGTTGGTGGAGAGAGCAGTACAAAACCAATAAAGGAAAAAAGATAATAGAAATTGAATATCGGAATCAAGGCCACCCTCACCCCTGACTGACAGGGAAACAAAAGACCAACAAAATCCTAGCTTCAATATCACTGGAGTGCTACTTGGTGCTAGAAATTGGCCAATATCAGACTGCTCTCCAAGCACTCACAAGGCGATTCATACATTATTATGTAGTCAGTAGATGCCACAGTTGCTGTTGGATACATTTACTAAACAACTCTACGGATGTTGCCTCAACCTTCACTAAATAAATTAAACAGGTATTTTCAATATGGAAGATATTGTTCATGGCTCCAAAATTAAATTTTAATAGCAAGAATTGTACTTACATTGAAGCTATATTTGAAACTTACAACATCTCGGTCCATCTACAGCGGATCTTGATCAGGCACTGATGTCATGTGATGCAGCTCAGATATTCTCAGTCATGACATCAGTGCGTGATGAAGATCCACTGTAGATGGACCGAAACGTTGCAAGTTTCAAATAAAGCTCCAACATAAGTTCAGTTCTTGCTATTAAAGGTATTTTCAGGTCATTCTGTAATGGAAGAAAATCTCTAACATATTGAAATTGGTAACAAACAGCAGCGCAAGTGTTTATTTCAGATTCACAATTGCAACAAAGAAGAATTGAATGTCAGCCACTTGTTGGAGAGTATGGTGGATAAATAAATTGCCTACATTAGTTTGCAAACTTATTTTTTATCTATAATCATAAAAGTGGTTATATCTATTGCATGGCTCTGTGTGACATGTCACGGGAAATACGTTTAATTCCAAATAATACATAACTGTCAGGGATAGAAGTGGTCCTTTTTGTGTGAAATAACACAACCAAAAATTAACACTGAAGGATATTAAAACATTTTAAGGGGTTCATCTTTATGTTGGACATGGGTATTTAACCAACAGTTAATGTTAAATTAATATATATGATTAATCTAGTGTAGGAGAACATGATTCTCCAACAATAAAAACAATACCAATTTACATTGCTATAGGTGGATCCAGGAGGGTCTGGGTGGCACGTGCCTCACCCAAACCTTTTGAGTTTAGCTGCACTATGTCTTCTCTAGAGTGGCGTTCACCTCTACACCTTTGGAATGTGTCCCTGTTTAGGTGAGTCTCAAGGGGGGTGCAACTGGATGTTTTTGGCGAACTGATATGAATTTGGTTCAGCCACCAGTGGAGGTTTTTTGGCGATCTTCAAGGGGGCAGTGCAATTGGAGGTTTTGGGCTTCCCTTAAACTATCCTCTCAGAATCCGCCCCTGCTTGCACCTCTACACCTTTGGAATGTGTCCGTGTTTAGGCGAGTTTCAAGGGGGGTGCAATTAGATGTTTTTGGTGAACTTATATGAATTTGGTTCGGCCACCAGTGGCGGTTTTTTGGCGATCTTCAAAGGGGCTGTGCAATTGGAGGTTTTGGGCTTCCCCTAAACTACCCTCTCTGAATCCGCAATAAACTACCCAACATATGGATTTTAATGTTGCTGGTACTTCCTCTGTACACATTCTGCAATAACAACAATATGTCTTAGTGTGTAGAGAAACTTTAATAAACAAGTGAAAAGTATCACAGCATTTGATACTAAACTGTCACTAAAATGTGAAATACTAGAACAAGAAAAATCTCACTTTGAAACAGTTTGACTTCTGACTGAACTGTCAGTCGTTTTAGCGTCAACATTACATACACCAGTTCAACTTCTGACTGAACTGTCAGTCGTTTTATCATCAACATTACATATACCAGTTTATCAATTATCCTTTGGCACTACCCTATACAGTTTCTTTCAGAGCACTAAAGCAGCTGACATCCTTTCCATCTGGAATGTTGCAAACTATTGGTTTGTCATACTTAACAACTTCTTGCATGGTTAACATAAACACAGGGATTTTCCTAAGTTGTTGATAACTTGAAATGTTGGAAACGATAAGTGGCCAGTATTTTACAATGTGTTCCTTCTTGTTAGATTTTTGCTGTTATTAAATTAAAAGTTGGATCAGTTACGGAAATCTTTGGGAAGTTTTTAGTTTAAAAATCAGCTAAAGAAAACTCTCAAAAACACTCAACATATATCCAAAATGATACACATCAAATAATTATTTATAATTATTGTCTGCCTAATTAGGGTGAACCTATCTGATAAGTACACAGGGGTTCTGTACTATTCATATCTCTTTCCCAAAATGTTTAGAACCTTTAATACACAAGATCCAACCATTCGTTCTGCTAATGTTAGCCACACCCCATTCCAGAGATTATCATTTCTTTAATACCGTTTTTGTATTGAGCCAGTATCCTAGACATCTTTATCACTACAATTACCTATGCAGTAAATAACCTTTAATACAACATTAAAATGTTAACTGTGACAATGTATATGACTACAAAACACAACGTTACTTATGTGCAAGGCATATGTGCACGCAAGAAATTATTTAAAAGAATCAGACAGAAAAACATTATAACATTACCATGACTGATGACTTAAACACATATGAATGCAAAAATTATTGGTCACTTCACTGCCTATACTATATGGCAGCAGGTGGAAAACACATAAATTGACATAATTCCTGCATACCACTGAGTATATAACAATTTCACATTACAACTGGCCAATACATTACCTTATTATATTTAAAGATGCAAAATGATTGAAGAACAAACCCGCTAACAACTATCAGTTGTCATACAATAATCTCCTTTTAAGAGCGAGTCATTGTAAATGGTAGCCATTACATGTCCAAGTCAACATATACTGATAATACAGATATTCAATGGAATGTCAAGTAAAACTAGCTATACTCAAAGGAAGTTACACAGATTGTCAGGGTAAAACATTCCTGTTGGCATCTTTGTACAATTTATGTCAAGTTTAATCTACGGTATGTTTTATCTAACTGTAATTGGCACAAGTATATTAAGTCTCCATAATTGATCTGGTGATCTACATTCTGAGGTACACTAAGGCAGACCACCAGTATGAGAAACACTCTTTCTGACCACATGGCACACCAAATACTTCTACAAATAATCCATGTTTGTGTATCTAATGGAAGGACTGGCGATTGGTTACCCTGTAATTAACGACATCTGAAGACACACAACATTCAGAATTTCACACATTCAACAGATTTGTAGGTAATTACCAACCAAATTCAAACATCAAACATGCAATAAATAAATTAATGCATCCCAAAGACAACTGGGAATGTGTCTAATTACAACTGCAATGCCCAGAGAGGCCTTGCCACCTGTCAAGCTGTTGGCTGGATCTCAGCAAGAACTGTTAATACAAAGCACTTACGAATAATGTAAGACACACATCTGCTGTGCCACGTCATCATAACAGAAATGACACAATCAACTCTTTAACTACTACCAATAACTGACTGGTTTCACACTTGCCAAGGTTACAAATACGACACATCTTTGGTAGATGTTGTCTACATAAATGTTCATTCTATGGTCTTCTAACATCCCTGCCAATATTTATACACATTTTCAGGGTTTTACTTTCCAGCAATAACACTTGGCCAACTTAAAAATGGTTCATAGGCAACTCTCTTGGCACACCAGCTTAGTGATACACAGACAAGAATCATGTATGTAAATGGGACATCATTGTTTTGTGTAGTCCCAACAATTACACGTAGCTTAATTCGACATACACGCGATGGTCATCTAAATGTCTGCATCATATAAACGAAGCAATATGGCTACACCAAAATGACTAGGACAAATACTTAAATATCAGATTAAGGCTAACAAGTTCTGTGAAACATAAAACTGTCAAAACTAGAGTTAAACTAAAAATAGTTTACTACGTAACATACAAAGAGCAGTTTAATAAAACAATGCGCAATAAATAAAGCAGTGGTAACAAGATGTGTTGTATGATTACCACTGTAGTAACAACATAAAAACTACCATGATTAATAAAATTACACATGCATGTTCATTTAAGCTGTTAATATAAAACGTTACCTGAATTAATACCATGTTATAGCAGTAATCATGGTGAAGTGATATTATAAAACAGCCAATGCTAATGACTGTAACGATCGTGTCTACAATTCTTTTATAAATGCAGCACTGAACATCAGGTGTGAAATCTGCTGATATTGAGCAAGGCAGAAAAGTTCACACAAATGCATAAAGAATTAGTCGAAGTAGTAGGCTTGGTACCACAAACGACCTGACTTCTTGAGAGATCTGCAACAGAAGAACAGCATGACTAGAACTTTAAAATAATTGTTTATTATACTAGTATAACAGCTTAACAATTGACAGATCCAGAAAGAGAGGTGACAAGCAAAATTATGCATGTGACCTCTGTCAAGCTATGCTTACCAAACATGTTTACATGTGTGCCTTACACTACTAGAGTGGCACACCATCTGCCAGACCAGTCTTTCCCCTGTGCAGTTCTCACTCAAACATCTTGGCCTTATGTTTTTGTTGCAAGGAAAAACACTTGGGGCCTGAATTTCAACAAAATATATGGTGGAATTCCTGACATATTCATACATATATCTGTGCCATCACCAATTTCAAGTTTTATTTTACTTTTATTTTACTTCAGTTTCCTTCTTTCCCAATATTGTACTGCATTTAAAAATGAAACAGTATCACAACAAAAGAAATTTGTAATGACAATAGTGCTCATTGAGACAATCGTAGTTGGCATGACAACGAAATGCGACTTACCTGATGACGTCGATGAAAGCTGTTGACATTGGCTTGACGATGTATGGCAGTCCATGTTTCTTACACAGCGACTCAATCAGTGGAGCCACCTTATGGTAGTTATGTCTCGGCATCATCGGAAACATGCTGGAAGAATAGACACCAGTCATGACTTCACTGGTAGATTGAATTAATTAATACAAATATGACATAACTGTAACAGCTACAACTATTGGTAGATTGAATTAATTAATGCAAATATGACATAACTGTAACAGCTACAACTATTGAGAGATTGAATTAATTAATACAAATATGACATAACTGTAACAGCTACAACTATTGAGAGATTGAATTAATTAATACAAATATGACATAACTGTAACAGCTACAACTATTGGTAGATTGAATTAATTAATGCAAATATGACATAACTGTAACAGCTACAACTATTGGTAGATTGAATTAATTAATGCAAATATGACATAACTGTAACAGCTACAACTATTGGCAGGAGTTAAATTACATGATACAGTAATTACTATGATGTGACAAAGCAGAAGCACCAAGTTCTTCCTCAATGCATTGATCCACACTGGAATTATTGAGAATATTGCTTTCTGGTAAAGGTTCTATAGTTGTCATGAGATATAGGCATGCAATGTTCATTAGAAACATTATCAACCTATTGGATTTGTTGACATTTCTGCCCAAGAATAGATACTGAATTGGGTAATCCTGGATCTTCTTGACCTTTATTATTAACATTATTAAACAATGTTTTTACCTAATTGTTTCGACGCTGCCATATTCGTTTCACCATTCCCCATCATTGTAGACACAAAACCGAATTGTATTTGTTACATTTATTGTATTTTGGGGACTTTTATACAACAAAACAGCACTGTTTGACAGGTGCGTGTTTTGTTGATATGGCGATCATCCAAAATCTACTCCAAACGTGTCGCGGTGCCATCACAACTGGAAAGGCGATGCCACTAACGCATATATAGTTCTGCTTTACGCACGTATTCTGAAATCTCATTGAAATTTTGAATATATAGATACAAAATATATAAATTGATATTTTAATGTTAAAAAACGCGAAAAATTTACACCTAAAAGACCATTTCATTGACAATTTTATCTCGACAACAGTCTCATGAAACAGACTAAGTTACAGTGATTTTGTAACTTTCCGGTTGTGATGGCACCGCGACACGTTTGGAGTACATTTCGGATGATCACCATATCAACAAAACATGCACCTGTCAAACAGTGTTGTTTTGTTGCATAAAAGTCCCCCAAACACAATAAATTTCACAATTTACAGTTCGGTTTTGTGTCTATAATGATGGGGAATGATGAAACGAATACGGCAGCGTTGAAAAAATTAGGTAAAAAGATCGTTTAATAGCGTTAATAATAAAGGCCAAGAAGATCCAGGATTACTCTGAATTGGTCGCATATGCGACTGTTTTTTCTGTTTGGCGACTGACACATTGATTATGTACGGTTGCCCGCTGGCGACCACAACGAGTCTGTAATATCAGATCATGCGTTGTCATTTGCCGTTTCATAAACAATGTGTTGTCGTTTCTCGGAAACACTGTAAACTATACTGACTTTATTGGCGGTATTTTGAAACAAACATGACTACTCTGCAACAGTATTTTAAAACGTGCAAGGCAAACTGCTATGAAGTGTCATGGTGCCTGTGGTACCTCGTGCCCCGACGTAAACGGGGGCACGAGTGGAAGGTGCTAACGTAAACCGTTTTGCGATCGTTGTCTGGCTGTCCGATAAGCGCATTGAAGACATGTTGCTAATTAAATGTAGTTGTCACATCGCTAGAACACACATAAGTATATATATTCGGGTTTCGAATGCAAAACTCGAAGAACTAAAAACAGCCTAGGTTACGCTGGCTCAAAGTGATATAGTCTGCGTTTCGTAGTACTCACAAATTCCGCTGGATGGCATCATAATAGTTGAACAAAATTGTCAGTGAAACAGCATCAGTGATTTAAACATTCATAACTCTTAATATGACTACTTGTGTAATTTACATTTGTTGACTTATACATTAAGCACTGCTCCATTAGAAACAACCAGTCATTTATGTTATTGTGTGACAGGAATTATTTTATTATCTAAATTGATTATGTACAGTTGTTACTGTGTTGCAAATATTGCACAAATAAATTTTGTTAGAAAAGTTAACCACACAGTAAAACAGTATTATACAGATGCATAGTTCATAAATTTGTAATATTTAAAATATCTGACAGAATCTATTATTTCCCAAAGTTAACTTTGAAATAAAATGTAACTTTTCTTAACAGAAAAGGGCTTCTTTTTCACCTTAAACAGGAAATGCATCATTTGACATGGAAAATTGATTTGATTTGCCATTGTACCATGTTATAATGCATAAAGTTAGTATCCGGCCACATATTCATACGTTTTAAATTTATTTATATTTCAAACGGACATCTGTGGTTAATTTGGATTAAATTGGTACTGAAAACACAATTGCATACAAACGCTTACACATTAATTGGCTCCTACTTTTTAAATTTGGCTCCTAAAAAAATTGTAGGTAGGAGCCAGTTGGCTCCTAGACAAAAAAGTTAACTTAGAGGGCTGTTACTGGTGTTTGACCTAGTAGTATTAATGTTCTGACAACTTACTGGTGTTCGACCTGATGGTTTAAGTGACCTGACAACTTACTGGTGTTTGACCTGATAGTTTAAGTGACCTGACAACTCTCTGCTGTTCGGTCTGGTAGGTCTAGCGACCTAACAACTCACTGGTGTTCGACCTGCTAGTTTAAGTGACATGACAACTTACTGGTGTTTGACCTGCTAGTTTGAGTGACATGACAACTTACTGGTGTTCGACCTGGTAGTTCTAGCCATCTGACAACTTACTGGTGTTTGACCTGCTAGTTTGAGTGACATGACAACTTACTGGTGTTCGACCTGGTAGTTCTAGCCATCTGACAACTTACTGGTGTTTGACCTGCTAGTTTGAGTGACATGACAACTTACTGGTGTTCGACCTGGTAGTTCTACCCATCTGACAACTTACTGGTGTTTGACCTGCTAGTTTAAGTGACATGACAACTTACTGGTGTTCGACCTGGTAGTTCTAGCCATCTGACAACTTACTGGTGTTTGACCTGCTAGTTTGAGTGACATGACAACTTACTGGTGTTCGACCTGGTAGTTCTAGCCATCTGACAACTTACTGGTGTTTGACCTGCTAGTTTAAGTGACATGACAACTTACTGGTGTTCGACCTGGTAGTTCTAGCCATCTGACAACTTACTGGTGTTTGACCTGCTAGTTTGAGTGACATGACAACTTACTGGTGTTCGACCTGGTAGTTCTAGCCATCTGACAACTTACTGGTGTTTGACCTGCTAGTTTGAGTGACATGACAACTTACTGGTGTTCGACCTGGTAGTTCTAGCCATCTGACAACTTACTGGTGTTTGACCTGCTAGTTTGAGTGACATGACAACTTACTGGTGTTCGACCTGGTAGTTCTAGCCATCTGACAGCTTACTGGTGTTTGACCTGCTAGTTTGAGTGACATGACAACTTACTGGTGTTCGACCTGGTAGTTTTAAAACCACCTGACAACTTACTGGTGTTTGACCTGCTAGTTTGAGTGACATGACAACTTACTGGTGTTCGACCAGGTAGTTCTAGCAGACCTGCCTACCCCAAAAACTTCCTGTCAGTAATCCATCTTCCCATTTACACTGATTTTCAGGAATATACGCTTCCTGTCAGTAATGCAGAACCACACCATGTCAGATATTGTCACCGGGGGGGGGGGGGGGGGGAGGTTGGTGGAGAGAGAAAGCGATGGACCAAAACCATTACATTACACTGTCATCGACATCGCCTAGACTGTAGTAACTGTATGATAGGCTGTAAATGATACACTAAACTCCTCAATAAATACACTAACTTAGTCTTAGTACAGTCAGTTGGCCTAACACTACAAGTACAACACTCACTACATTTTTGCATTACACATTTCTTTTGGGTTGGCGGTGACTTCGTTTTGTTTGATCGTGGAAATGCAAATTTGTCATAACGCTGTTTCCTATTGGTTACATTACGACAAGACTCAACGAATGAAAAACCATGTCACAACATGCTGCATACATATGCTGCCACCTGTTGAATATAGTGGAACCTAAATTTGAGTGATTGCCCAAAATGGTCACAGTCCGTAATATTTTCATCCCTCACCGTAATACCGTAATTTGAGGTGACTTTCCGGAATGATTCCGGACAATCCGGAATGGTAGGCAGGTCTGTTCTAGCCATCTGACAACTTACCGGTGTTTGACCTGCTAGTTTAAGTGACATGACAACTTACTGGTGTTTGACCTGGTAGTTCTAGCCACCTGACAACTTACTGGTGTTTGACCTGCTAGTTTAAGTGACATGACAACTTACTGGTGTTCGACCTGGTAGTTCTAGCCACCTGACAACTTACTGGTGTTTGACCTGCTAGTCTAAGTGACATAACAACTTACTGGTGTTCGACCTGGTAGTTCAAATGACCCGTGAACCAGTCATTGAAGGGGCTCCCAGCAATGTTGCATGTTGAGATTGTCTGAGCTATAGGCCAGTCATGTTGGTGATCCTTGTCAATCTCCATTGGAACATGGTTGCTCTGGGTCACAAACAGGAACCAGTGACTCTCAAAGAATCTGAAATCATTCCACAAAGAGTTGTGGTCAATTCTGTTCTACAGTAGATTCCATCACATCAAGATCAAGAGGACTAGGATTTGAATCTTCTTACCGGCATTCAAAGTTTTGGCAATTTTGTTTACTCTACTTAGACTAAGTTCAAGCAGCTGTATAAATGAGAACCTGGCATTGTGGAGTTATATAAAGGAACAGCTTTCATGCAATAATTGCAATGAGGCTGAATGGTTCCTTATGATGTCAAGGTGGTGTTGGAATAAGCAGGTCTGTCAGGAGATGAAGTGTAAAGCAAGTTGACAGAATACAGCACTAGGCAATAATATCCCTCAAGTAATGTAACTACCGGTACTAAATAATTGTTGGTACAAATTAGGTACAAACTGTTAAATTACATAGCCTAATAAGACACTGCTGCTTCTATGATTCGATTGAGAGACAGAGACGTACCGCTCAAGCATGTAGAGGGTGAAGGCTCCCCAGCCTCCCAGCAGGCAGCTGTACATGTAGAAGAACCTCACGTAGAAACACAACATGAACGCCAAGTCCTGCAACACAGACAGAGATTGCAACATCCACGTCAAGTCCTTCAACACAGACAGAGTATACAACATCCACACCAAGTCCTGCAACACAGACATAGTATACAACATCCACGCCAAGTCCTTCAACACAGACAGAGTATACAACATGCACGCCAAGTCCTTCAACACAGACAGAGTATACAACATCCATGCCAAGTCCTGCAACACAGACAGAGTATACAACATCCATGCCAAGTCCTTCAACACAGACAGAGTATACAACATCCATGACAAGTCCTTCAACATAGACAGATTATACAACATCCACACCAAGTCCTGCAACACAGACAGAGTATACAACATCCACACCAAGTCCTTCAACACAGACAGAGTATACAACACCCATGACAAGTCCTTCAACACAGACAGAGTATACAACATCCATGCCAAGTCCTGCAACACAGACAGAGTATACAACATCCATGCCAAGTCCTTCAACACAGACAGAGTATACAACATCCATGCCAAGTCCTGCAACACAGACAGAGTATACAACATCCATGCCAAGTCCTGCAACACAGACAGAGTATACAACATCCACACCAAGTCCTTCAACACAGACAGAGTATACAACATCCATGCCAATTCCTTCAACACAGACAGAGTATACAACATCCACACCAAGTCCTGCAACACAGACAGAGTATACAACATCCATGCCAAGTCCTTCAACACAGACAGAGTATACAACATCCACACCAAGTCCTTCAACACAGACAGAGTATACAACATCCATGCCAAGTTCTTCAACACAGATTTAACAAGATAGCCACCCAGAGAATTAACTGTAGTTGGCAAGTGGACAAGGAAGCCCTTTGGCTTGTCGAGAGTCCAACCCCCCTTTTATCTATGTGTATCCCATCCTTCTGAGGTATGTGTCGATTTTATTTTTAAACATATTCACACTACTAGCATCCACACAATAAGCAGATAATCTGTTCCATTCATTTAGTCCTTTGTGAAAATTAGAACTTTCTTCACAGACAAAGTATAAGCTACACAGACAGAATACAGACAATACAGGCAGAGTATAAACAATACATAGTATAAACAACACAGACATAGTATAAACAACACAGGCAGCATATAAACTACACATATTATATAAACCACTCAGAGTATAAACTAACAGAGTAAATAAAACAGACATAGTACACAACACACAGACAGGGTGTAAGAAACACAGAGAATACACAACACAGACGCAGTAATTATGACAGTATACACAACAATTGCAAACAAAACTATTTCACATTTGACCACGACCTTGTCCATCCACTCTATGATGTAGTCCTCCACTAGACGGTTCTGTGTAGTTGGTGGTATTGTCTCTTCTACTCCCCTCTTGGTCTTTTCCGGTCTTTTCCCTCGTCTGAGTTGCCATACAGTTATTCTAATGATCCAGTTGTTATCTTGCATTCTGGCTACATGACCTACCCTTCTCTGTTTTGTTTTCAAGACACATTTCATTATATCTCATACTTTACTCTTTCTTCTAATGACGTCATCAGGTGCAAAACAAATATACATCATAGTGAGCTCAGTCCACAAATACAAATATCAGTGAGGTCAGTCCACAAATACAAATATCAGTGAGCTCAGTCCACAAATACAAATATCAGTGAGCTCAGTCCACAAATACAAATATCAGTGAGCTCAGTCCACAAATACAAATATCAGTGAGCTCAGTCCACAAATACAAATATCAGTGAGCTCAGTCCACAAATACAAATATCAGTGAGCTCAGTCCACAAATACAAATATCAGTGAGCTCAGTCCACAAATACAAATATCAGTGAGCTCAGTCCACAAATACAAGTATCAGTGAGCTCAGTCCACAAATACAAATATCAGTGAGCTCAGTCCACAAATACAAGTATCAGTGAGCTCAGTCCACAAATACAAATATCAGTGAGCTCAGTCCACAAATACAAATATAAGTGAGCTAGGTCCACAAATACAAATATCAGTGAGCTCAGTCCACAGATACAAATATCAGTGAGCTCAGTCCACAAATACAAATATCAGTGAGCTCAGTCCACAAATACAAATATCAGTGAGCTCAGTCCACAAATACAAATATCAGTGAGCTCAGTCCACAAATACCAGTGAGCTCAGTCCACAAATACAAATATCAGTGAGCTCAGTCCACAAATACAAATATCAGTGAGCTCAGTCCACAAATACAAATATCAGTGAGCTCAGTCCACAAATACAAATATCAGTGAGCTCAGTCCACAAATACAAATATCAGTGAGCTCAGTCCACAAATACAAATATTAGTGAGCTCAGTCCACAAATACAAATATCAGTGAGGTCAGTCCACAAATACAAATATCAATGAGCTCAGTCCACAAATAGAAATATCAGTGAGCTCAGTCCACAAATATCAATGAGTTCAGTCCACAAATACAAATATCAATGAGCTCAGTCCACAAATACAAATATAAGTGAGCTCAGTCCACAAATACAAATATCAGTGAGCTCAGTCCACAAATACAAATATCAGTGAACTCAGTCCACAAATACAAATATCAGTGAGCTCAGTCCACAAATACAAATAACAGTGAACTCAGTCCACAAATATACACCATGGTCCACAACACAGCTATAACACACAAGATCATTGTATATTTGCAGTTCGTATGACATCAGTCCAATGTACTGCCAGACCACCAGTTCTGATGCCCTGTCATCTACACAGCAAACACATCATCATCCACAGTGCTGTAGTGTGTATTTAATCACCAGAAAAAAATATATTTACCAGCCACTCTTTGCGTTTGATGATGAAGTAGATCACTTCAAGGTGGAAGTAGATTGGCAGAAGTACGGGCGGCCCCACTGAAACACAACACACGTAGAGTCGCATATTTCATCCAAAAGATCTGTTAACAACATAATTAGCTGAACCACCTATGCAAAATTTATGTTGATTCTGATACAATTGCCACAGAGTTCTTGCAATGCTACTGCAAGTTCATGGCATTAATTCTTCTACACTCTTTTATAATATAAAAACAGTTTTCATGACAAAAATCCTCACTCTACGGAACATTAAAAAGTAAAGCCTTGGGCAGTCTTAAAATCAGCATATATTATAAGAATTGTCAACACATATCACTGTTGCTGACAGAGAGTGAGTCCATGCAACAACCAAGAAAACTGAAGTTCTGATGTTTAGGGCAAGAATAACCAGCTCACTTCTGATGACTGCGATTTAAAAATGTATTTCTTTTAACTTGCTTTGCAACATTACGTGTCACACCAAACTTGCAAATGCACCCCCCTGGATCCGTTACAACTCACACAGCCAGAAGTAGTTGTGTTGCTGCTGGTAGGGCATATACCCCTTCTTCTTTCGCCCCAGCTGCACTGGCAGGTGCTCCCCCATGAGAAAGAGGTACCCCACGGAGATGTCAGGATCCATGCGCAGACAGTTCGGCTTGGCATGGTGCTGGGAATGGCGGAAGTTCCACCAGTGTGCCGAGGCCCCCTACAACATCCACAATAATAAAGCCTCCTATGACATTCACAAATCTAGCTCCCTTTACGTTACCCATAAGTGTACATTATAGTCCACAACATTCATATGGTGGGGAAAACATTTTAAATTGAAAATAGGAATACCTCATAGTCCTGCATACAAACACATTCCACAACTTCGATAAAGTTATTACGTGTCACCAACAAATTCAATGACAAAACAAAATAATCAAAACAAAATTTGAACAGCTTCACAAAGTCATGTCCGATACTAGCTGGATAGAGTGAGAGTGTTGCATGTTGGGTACCTTGATGACACCGATGGTAAGCCAGTGTCCAAGCCGGTTGAGCCAGGCGGTGGGCAGCACGCTGTGGTGGCCGTAGTCGTGCTGCATCCACCCTGTCTGGATCTGGTCAACACAACAAATGTAGTGCTCGGCAAATATCTACACATTTACATAGCACAAAGTCAATGATAACACCTTAACACAGCATTTCTATATTTACACAGTTTGTGACCACTCTAATGTGACAATATTACAACATTCAAAGGATATTTTCAGGATTTAGCTTTTTCTAATTCAACATAGAATCTTAAAAGTCAATAACATTTTGTGGAAGTAGATAAATTTGCTTTTCAAACAAACTAGAATGACCTGTCCCCATACAGCAATGACATGTCAATATATGTGACAACCATGACAGAGTAAAGAGACTAGGCTCACCTGTGATACAGTCAGTAGAGCCACAGTAGTGAGCCATGGTATCCAGTCACTGCCGAAGTACCAGAGAGTGCAGAAAGCAGCTATATCCAGTAAAATGACATGGATGAGGTAGCCAATAAAGAACCAGGGATTGGCCTTCATCAGTCCCATCTCCTTCACCTTTTCCCGCAGGTCGCGGAAGTCACGGTTCATCTCCTTCTCTTCCTACAAGTCACACCATGCTAAATGGGAATAGATCAGTATTTTAATTCCACATGGATGTTATACAAATTAAAAAGAGAAAAAAGGTAAGTTCTCATATATAGCACAGTATCTACCGGTAGTCCTTACACTTTATTCCTTAGCAGATATGTTCAATTTGAACACCAGCCACGCTGCAATTAATGCACATAGACTAATTGTACACAAGTATCCATCACTGTCTATAACAAGGTACTCATTCATACAGCTGAGTGAAATTAATGAACAAATTTGTCCAATATTCAAAATAAAAGGGAACAGAATTCAAACCCGGATTCTCTTAATTGGGACTCCAATGATCTAGTCTAACCATTGCGATCTTAAATAATAATAATACTTCATATTGGCAATTACGCTGAGGGAATGAAGGATAAATTGTGGTACATTAAATTAATTTACAGAGTTGTAAACAGCATCCATTAACTAAATTAGGGAAGCATTGTGGGTGTGAATCAACCAACATATTTATATCTTTATATGCAGGGTAGTGGTTGGTTATTGATCTTTTAATTATAGTGAATGTCATGTATATCTGATTTTAATACAAGACCATTCTTTTGTAGAATTTCGTTTTAACCAAATTACCATATATTTTTAAATACTTTCATTTGCAAATGTGTAACTACTATAAACTACAACAACTGCACATCAAACAACAACACTTTATTTACAGGCTGTTGAAATCACTTTTGGAAATAACAAAATATGCTTTCTGCCCATTTGTGTGCACTTGTTACACCAATTGTCTCCCTATCATACCGGATTTGTAAAATAGATAATCACACATACACCATGATGTCTACATATTCTGCAAATTTCATACGTAATTTGTAAACTGTTCTAGTCAGATGCACCTGAAAACAGGTCAAAATAACTGGTGCGATTTAGGGTGATTATCCTTTGTGGCCGAGTGGTTAGAGTGCCGGATTGTCAACTGGAGGGACTGGGTTTCTAATTTCGGCACCGGCCGGGCGGTCGTTCGGTACTGGTTTGGCCGCTGCGTCGAAGCCGCTGAGAGAAGGTAAGTAGACTGAAGATAGCAACATATAATGTAAGAACACTACTAAAAGATGAACAGATACAAGAACTGGAGGAAGAAATTAGGGAAACCAGGTTGGTATGGGATGTGATCGGGATCGGAGAAGTCAGAAAAAGAGAGGAATGCTTCACTACCTTACAAAGCAGCCATTCCACGGCGAACAACAGCCAAGCAGGAGTAGGCATTCTCATAAACAAGAAATGGAAAGACAATATAGTGAGGGTTAACAGAATCAGCCCCAGAATCAGCAGAACTTGTTCTATGCATAACAAAGCGATACAAACTGAAGATAGTACAAGTATATGCACCAACAATATCATACTCAGAAGAAGACACATACAACTTTTACAACGACGTGGATGAGACCTTAGAAAAGCCAACCCACTACATGATAATGATGGAAGACTTATCGGAAACAGCAACAGGCAAATTTGGCTTAGGTTTGAGAAACGAAAGAGGCGACACCTTGGTAGAATGGACAACATCAAGACAGTACAAAATCATGAATAACATGTTCCAGGAGAGAGCAGGGTGGAGATGGACGTGGAAAAGCCCATATGGAGAAACGAAGAATGAAATTGACTACCAGTGCATCATGACAAACAGGCCAGACATGGTCACTAACGTAACTGTCGTCAACCAAGTCGCAACATCAAACTGGACGTCAAGGCTGAAAGGAAGAAGTTGATAAACAAGACACCACCAAGTGTAGATCCCACACAAATAGGAACAAAAAAGATCAAATTTCAACTCGAACTGCGAAATAGATTCGAGACATGACAAGAACTAGATGACATTGACACCATGAGCGAAAAGATCACTGAGATGATCCAACTAAGTGCGACAAGTGTAGCCAAAGCAATCAACAAGCATGCTGCATGTACTGACGAGAATATCGTCACCGACACAAGCACAAGTATGCAGAAATATACAAGACCATCAAAAAGAAAATGAAGGAGGACATCAGGAAGAACAAACAAGAGATCATACGAGAAACGATTATGGATTCAAAGAGCCTGAAGAAAGCCAGAAGAACACAGGCCCTAGGCCGAGACAGACTTATTACACTTGTAGACAAGCAGGGTAGGGAAACAGAAGACCAAGATATGATCATGGAATGAATAGAAGAATTCTACACTGAACTATACGACAGTGAACAGAGTAACATAATTCACACTGACCCGAAAGAGGTACCAGAGATAATATCATGAGAGATGGAAACAGCGCTAAGAGATACAAAGAATCGGAAGACATCAGGCAACGACTATATAAATATTGAAACATTAAAAGCAGGAGAAGATACCATTTTGAAGACACTGGCTAAGCTGTATACTAAATGCTTATCAGAAAGACGATTACCCACTGCATAGAAGAACGCAAAGATAGTGATAACCTTCAAGAAGGGAAATAAGAAAGACTTAATTAAAGAACTACAGACCGATATGTCTGTTTTTAAACGTCTACAAATTACTCACAAAGACACTAACGAATAGGCTAGAGAAGACACTCGACGAAAACCAACCACGAGAGCAATCAGGATTCAGAAGCAGGTACTCAACGACAGACCACATACACGTCGTAAACCAACTGAAAGAGAAGTACCGAGAATAATTAAAATATCCCGCTCTGCATCACTTTCGTCAACTATGAGAAGGCTTTCGACTCGGTGCAAACTCAAGCAATACGTACCTAGAAGATGTATACAACAGCTCGGTGATATTCCATGTATACAAAAAGAGCAACAAGATCAACATCAAGAGAGGAGTACGACAGGTGACACCATATCACGGGGGGACACCCAAGCTGTTTATGGAAATATTCTAAAGCATATTCTGAAGACCGACCTGGGAAACCAGAGGCTTGTTTTAGATGGGGAATATCTCAGTCATCCTCACTTCGCCGACGACATACTCATATGCGTTAATACACAGCAAGAACTAAAAAATGCTGCAGGAGCTAGCTGATGAAAGTGAAAAACAAGGTCTGAAGATGGACACTTTGAAGACAAAAGTTATGCTAGAAAATGACATACCAATATATATGTATCAACACTACGCAGATAGAGAATGTTGACAGTTACGTCTATCTGGGACAGCGATACAGTTTCAGAGACAAAAACCAAGACAATGAGATTCAAAGATGAATCACTGTTGGCTGGACAGCATTCACCAAACACTGTGACATCTTCAAGGGTAACTTTGGAACTTGCTTGAAGAGACAAGTCTACAACCTATGCGTACTTCCAGTGATGACATACGGTGCGGAAACATGGGCACTCACCTTCCAGACAAAGAACAAGCTAGCAGCCACACAAACAAAAATGGAAAGAAGTATGTTAAACATCACATATTGGGAGAGAGAAAACAAACATCTGGGTAAGAGAGAAGACAAAGGTCATAGACGTGATAGAACAAATCAGAAGACAGAAGTGGACCTGGGCAGGGCACATCAGCAGACTAAGAGATAACTGATGGACATCGCATATCACAACCTGGAAACCTTACAAAAGGAAACGATCTAGAGGAAGCCTGGAGAGACGAACTAGATGAGTACTGGAAGGGCACCATCTGGCAGAGGATAGCGCAAGACAGGCATATTTGGAAACGACGTGCTGAGGCCTTCCCCCAACCACAGGACATTACGGCTGCACAATGAGGATGAGGATGATTCCTTGTTCACAGTATAGACCCTAGTATTGTAGACAGATATTGATGTGCATGTTGTTGCTTACCCGGTAGTTATTCTCCTGCCAGAGTGCTCAAGTATTGCCACTTAATCACCTGTTATAATTGAGACACCAACATTTTTTATTACTTGAACATGAGCGGGATTTAGCGCTTAATAAATACGTTATTACTAAACCAAAATGTTGTGCACACTCTCTCAAATCCATCTTAAATTGTCTGCCGTGCTTTATGCAACACACTGAGCTGATATCATGACAAATAAAATAAATCTTGTTGTGTTGTTTTTACACCAATTGGCAATTACTTTATTTTTAGTTGAGCTCTTGACAATTGCCACATGTCTCAACGGTACCATGCTTCGACATGCAGGATTACATTCCGAGAGAGCATGCTTGGTGTCTTCATTCAAACTGTAGAACCTCTGTTCAAATTAGCAGGAATCAACAGTACCCCGGTAGTCAGTCTGCTCCCGCACTAGAACAATGGTTCACCTTGAAGAGCTACTGCATCTTTACAACAGTACAAGTGTCTACATGCAAGCTAACATGATCCACTCTGCCGATGACGTTCTAATCTACTGCACGCAGCTTGTGCTACTGAGGAGAGAAAGGCCCAGACATAAGGACACAGGAGGATTGGCAGCTGCACATTCATGAATATCAGCTTCCTGGCCAGATGAAATTACCACTGGGCCTTGATTGAGTGTCCACACTGTCTTACCTGTTCATCTTTAGCCACTGTGCCTTTGAGAAGTGGGATCAGGAACTTGCCGGAGTATTCATGGTCTATGTGGAATGCAGCCCAAGCATCCTGTCAACAGACAGGTTTCGTTCTTTTTGTGAGATTGTGAAGATATTTTTCAAGAATATATGTACCAGAAATTTGTATCTTTTATTTTTACTCCACATGCTAAATATCTTATGAATCAGCATACTTACCAAATAACGAACATTTATGGATGTGAATAATCAGGGTTTCCGCCCAAAAAATAATTTGGGCAGAGTTAGTCAATTTTAAGACCGTGGAAATGGCAGGCAAAGCCCCAATGGGCGGGGGTCTGATGTCACCCAGAAAAAAATTGGATTTCTAGATGCTAGGAGAAATTATTTCCCGGCATTTGGAGTCCGAAATCACGCCCGGCTCATGGTGATCATTTCCATGTTTCGTAGGAGAATTAATGACAAATGTAACAGTCAGCAGGACAATTGTAAACTTTCCTTCACATTTTAAAATAAATAATCTGATTCATGATGCAGTATGGCATCTTGTTGTTATTTTTCTTCACCAAGAAATAATTAATACTCGAAAACATCGCGAAACATGTACAGCCATGACAGTATGCCGTATTCCTTACACTAGATCTTCATCCACTTCCGGGCTCTTCCGCCCACACGGGTCTGTTTCTCCAGCACAGGTCATGCCAGTAACAGATTTGGAAAATACACCCCTTTGCTTGTGAATATGTGAAACCCATCTCTGATAGCTGCTTCTTCATTAATTTGAGCCATGTAGTTTTTCTTCGTCCTCTAGGCATACGAGTGTCACGTCCTGCTTCTCTCAGAGCTATCTTGACTGGAGCTCCCTCTGGTAGGCTGATAATGTGCCCGAACCATTTCAGACGTCGGTGTGCTATTGTTTGACTCCAGGGTATTTCTTTGGTGATATTTGAGAGGTTCTGATTTGTGATTTTCTTTGGCCACCTGATGTTAAGCATCTTCTCAACAGTCTTCTGTGAAACGATTCTACCACTCCTTCCAGTGACTTGTTTAAGGACTAGAATTCCAAATTGTAGAGAAACACAGTTCCTACAAATATGTTGAATATTCCGATTTTCAGATTGTTTGATGTTCTGTCATTTCTCTAGAATTTGTCAAATTTGTTCATGGCATCTATACTCAGGGATTTTCTTCTTTTGATATATGTTTAAGAGTCGATCATGGAACCCAAACATTTGCACTTTTTCCAGTCTTTGCAGTATTTGCATGCCTTGCAGGTCTTGCACTCTCCACATCTGGTACACTTACTACAATTGACACTGTTCAGAATTGTATTTTGTGGAGATTCTGAATTCTTCATCTTTGCAATGATTGCGTTCTAGTTTTCTCATTTCGAACTTTCTTGGAATTGTTCTCGTGATGTTCTACTATGCTGTAGTTAGTATCATCTGCTACTGTAACTCACTGTTCTGTATTGGCTTTTCATTCTTATGCTTCATGGTGTTTGCATGATGATGCCTAGAGTATGAGTGATCGTGTGCTGTTCCAGTTATTCCTGTGTTTTGATTTTGGCTCAAGTACTTGTAATTTGTATAACCATATGTGCGATCACACTCTTGTTCAATGTCGGGTACTCGATCGGGTATCTGGTCCTTCTGTGCCATGGCCAGATATATAGTGAAGATTAAGAAACCTTTCTTCATTTCTGTGGCTGGTACCGGTAAGTCAAATATTTTCTCTGCTGATTCACTTTGAAACATTGATTTGAAGTTCAACGTGACCTTCATCGTTTGCAGTTTTCCTCCAGCAAAGCAGGAGTGGTTGTTTTGGAGTATGATTTTGTAACATTCGTATTGCTGCAAATATTCTTGTGGAGTCGTCCTTATTCTTTTTAATTTCCTCAACTTCTATTATTTGCCTGTTCAGATCATCATTTCTTAATTTATGTATTTGTTATTTGGCCAATTCTTTGTTGATTCCTGTCACTTTATTCCACCAATTTTGGATGTTTTCTGGCTTTTCAGACTGTTCAAATTTCTGTTCTACTTTCTAACAGTAGATTTGTGCAATACAGGATCTTTGATTTTCTCAAAATAGATTTTCGTTTCCGATTTATTAATGTTGTATCTGGGTAGTTTTGTGCCAATCTTCATTATGACTAACCTGTGATCTGTGCAGGTTTTGATGCCGCTGCATGATCTTGAATCAGTTAAAAATTTCATGTCATGGGATTTTACCATGATGTAGTCGATTTGATTTCTATATGGGTTTCTTCTCCCTGTTCCATCTGATGATTTGTTTTCAGTGGTTTTCTCTGGGCACTCCCATGTTCTTACATGTGTAAGTTTGTGTCTGAATTTAGTATTTGTAAGGACTAGCTTATTTTGTTGACATCTAAAAGCATCAAACCATTTGAATTTGCCTTTTACACTAGGCCTACCAATATACTGGTATGCCTTGTTCTATCCTGAAGTGAAGGCTCCAATCCCGCAGTGAATACCACGTTTAGCCAATCACAGAATAGTTAGCATAAACGTGTTGGCATGGGCTCATTCTTCACCATTAAAAACTATTTATTTTAGGTACGTATTTGTACCCTAGAGTTATTATTGGGTACGTAATTTTACCCTTTTATCCTGCTGGCGGAAACCCTGATAATGAATCATGCAACTGCCAGCTATACATATCAAAATACTGTACAGTGTAATTGGTATTTAGTTTCATACACCAATGACACCTTATTTCAGACATATAATCAAACACTATACGTGTATTCTCTTGAAATTAGTCATCAACTAATAATAAATCAGTATAGGATTTACTGCTGGACAGCTGGGTTCGTTTCTTCGCTCACAAGTTTGTACTAATCTGCAGCGCCCTGATCAATCCAACAACTTGCGGTAAGAACATATTAATAAAACTGGTCATAATCTGTTCATACGTTACGCCAGCTGGTGGTTTAAGATTCCTACTAGGTTCCAGTAATCCCAGCGGTATGATGACCTCATAAAATATTTATCCCATCTGACGATGAGAAACAATCAAGGAAGACTATAGAGACATTAAAATTCTCACGGTAACTACCCTAGGTAGGAGGCATTCGACGTGAACACAAGCCAGGCTGATAGTGAGATTACTGTTGACTTGACAATGTGTTTTGTAATGGCTGCAATTATGTCAGGTATTTTCTTTTTAAATCCAATCAACAACATGCCTGAAGAAAGCAGTATGTATAAAATAAGCATACTTGAAGCAATTGTTACACTAACTTGAACAAATCTACATAATTTGTGGTGCCCAACATTTAATTAAAAGTGATAATTCACAGACCTGTTGGCAAAAGGGAAGGCAACTAACCTGCGATTCAATCAAGTGTACATGTTACTTCTTTTTTACCTATTATCATCACCAGAAAGAGTTCAACAAAACGTTAGTAATCTCAAAGTTTCATTTGATATTTGCTGCTCAAGAAATGTGCAGAACATTAGAAAATAATCAATCTTAGCATATAACAAGTGTTAATGTTTTCCTCCTATACGGTTTGCATTTTGGATGCCAAACTTTCAGGGATTAATCTACAACCATTTGGAAAAAAAGTAATATTACCTTTATTTTGTTAAATTCCTTCTTGGTTAATATTCCTAAATTACCCTTTTAGTGTTCACACCATTTGTTAGACAGACGTAGTCGTAAATTGAAAAGTTTTTCAAATGATTTATGTCAACAAACATCATTGACGAATACTCCAGGAAACCGTCTTCCATGTGTCTGTGTACATAATGCCATCTGAAGGATGGCAATTTTTTCTAGTTGTAACAATAGGGTCATTCCATGTGAATGCAACCAAATCTCCTGAAATTTGTGGCACTCATTCCTTCAATTATGAATGAACCAGCTTATTAAAAGTATTTGGTAAGATAAGCAACAATCCAAAATTTGAGTGTTCTAGCTCCAGTACTGGTAGTTTTCGAACTATGGCAGCTAGAACACTCCAATTTCGGATTCTTGCTTATCTTACCAAATACTTTTACTAAACTGGTTCATTTAAAAATTGAAAAGATGAGTGCCATACCCATTGGTTGCATTCACACAGAATGACCAAATAGGTAAATTAATTTATGTAGTATTAAGACAAAAGCACATATATACATATACATAGTCATTTGCAAAAGTTTAAGACCAGGCACGATTTTAAAGCATTTTATGGTATGGCATCGGATTGCATCAGATAATGTCTGGATTGCATCATCCTATTTGGGCCTTGAAGCAATACACCTAGTCAGTACTTCCAGTTCATTTGTTTGCTGCTGTCAGTATCGATTAGGTGTTTTTCAGTTTTGTCTTCATCCCTGAAATGGGCAAAAAATCATCTTTGACAGAGGTTCTAAGGGCACAAACAGTAACTCTACATGGAGAAGGATATACGGAAAGAGACTTTAGTGCTAAAATACGTTATTCCAAGACAGCCGTGCACAATGCCATCGTCAAATTCAATACTGATGGCACTTTTTGTGACAGTAAAAGGAGTGGTCGTCCACGGAAAACTACACTCCGGGATGACCACGCAATGAGACGCATCATGATGTGGTCGCCAATGAGCTCATGCATGAAAATTCGGGCTGCTTTATGCTTAAAATGTACGGAAATAAGTCTCAGTGTTTCGAGACGTCTCAGCAAGGAATTTGGGCTCAAGTCCCACAAGCCGGCCCGGAAGCCACACCTGACACCTGTGATGAAAAAAAGAGACTGGACTTTGCCAGATGACATCGCCACTGGACTCTCGCGCAGTGGAAGAGAGTGTTGTTTTCAGATGAATCGACCATGGAACAGTTTATACCTCGCAAGAGGCACGTTAGGCGGCCAGTAGGTAAGCGATTTGATGAGAAATATAAAGCCGCCACAATGAAACACCCGCCAAATCAGATGATTTGGGGTGCCATGTCATGTTTTGGCCCTACTGGTCTGTATTTTACTCCACCTAACACCATTATGAATGGACCTAGGTATGTGGAGTTGCTGAATGAGAAGCTGAAACTGCATATGGACATCCACAAATGTACGATTTCCATGCAAGATGGTGCTCCTTGTCACCGATCCAAGGTAGCCACTGATTTCCTCAAGAAGAACAAAATCTCCGTGCTGGAATGGCCTGGGGACAGCGCAGATCTAAATCCCATTGAGAACCTGTGGACTATAATGATGGATAAGGTGCCAGACAAACAACCATCAAGTGCTTAAAACTTGAAACAAGCTATTAAGGACGTTTGGGTCACCGAAATCACCCAGGAGTACTGCAAATCTCTGGCTTCTAGCATGCCATATCGCATACAGGCGGTCATTGACAGCAAAGGAGGCCACACTAAATACTGAAAAGTAGAGACACTGACACTTTTGGACGACATAAAGTTTCATATTATGTTGTACTACATTTATTTTGGCGAAATAGACTGATATCATGTTATGTGAAGGCCAAAAAATCATAGTTTTGTCAAATTTCTTCAAAAAATCATGCCTGGTTTTAAACTTTTGCAAATGACTGTATATATATATATATATATGTAGATTACCTGACCAGTATATATATAAATATATTATTATTATTATTATATATATATATATATATTAATATATATACTGGTCAGGTAATCAAACAGATTACACAATCTGCAGTGTTAAAGTAAACATGCAGTGGAGTAAAAATGATTATACTTGTGGACAAATAAACAGCACACCGCGTCCATATCACTAAAAGATTCACTTTGTATAGATCTTATGACTGTCCCCAAGGAGGCCTGATAGTTGTCAAAGGTTCTCATGTAGACATACCAATTACCATAGATTCAACCTCATGATGTATTTGATAAGTGTGAATAGTAAGGACAGGACTTATTATAGCTTCTAAATGTCCATATTCATCAGTAAGAAGGAATAAGTACACTAGACAGAAAACATTCTTAATGAAATACGTTATTTGTGAGAGTGCCATGCCCTGCATTGTGTGACCAAATGTCTTGGGAATGTGAGTCACAAGATTACATTTGGTCTTAAGTTGTGACCAAATCTTGTTGATCTGGGTGAATGGAATTGCCTCAAGTAAACTTGTGCATCTGTGCCCTCAAAATTGCTCAATGAAACAATGCAGGATTAGCAAAGCAATTACTCCATTGTGTTGTATTTGGGTAACAAGCTATGGATGCTGTCTAATACAAAGCATATATAATGGTACTTACTCAAAGCCTAGTTATAGCAATCTAGGGTTAATGTAATAATGGTGTTATGGCAACAAATTGTACAATTATAATTGCACAATTTTAGGTGCTGGAGGTGGACTGAACTTAGTCAGAGGTTTTCTTATTCAGTAATTGATACAAATTATCTACTAACAGTCCGGCCCATCAGAATGATTGCTTTACTTTTTGTTAATTAACATTTAGCAACAGTAATTATTTATCACAGGTGGCAATCTTTTCAGAAATAGTTTACTAATTAACATAATATAGCCTATCATTCATGTGCTGCACTCCACTTGGGCAAGGGCGACTAAGTGACGTCTAAACTAAGCCTGAGGTCCAAATACAGCATACACTTTTTATTATATGTTGGTAACTACAGATTAGACATTAGTCTGCACATAAATACATTGTCTTTTTATCAATGTTTAATTGTACTCTTACATGTAGTCTCGAATGACTCGAGTCTCAATAAGAAAGTGGCAATGGCTATGCCAATCAGCGCCAATGCAATGCCAATGGCCATTGGGGCAATGCCAATATTATTGTCTATATATAGTGAATAGTCCTTGACTTGAGTCTGACCTCTTGCCATCTGAACTAGAGTTTTGTTTGGGATTGTACTATAATTAAGTCTTGTACGGGAAATATTGTCATATAACTGTATAAACAGTTAGACGTGTACGAATCCAGTCATAGCCCATGTGCCTGACCGACAGTGTTAGTCACTTTAGTCTTGACAGTTTTGTTTAGTGTGTCCAATTCCATTTCCAGGCGTCGTAAATATATCAAACTTCAAAATAAAGTCGAGTTCACTGAATCAGTCAATGACACATTGATTTATGAATCCGTGCCTGGCATGCATACGTTCAACAATGTAAATGTATACTTTTATGCATATTTCGTTCGATTTTAAACAGTGCAAAGAGAAAACATTTATTTACAGAATTTTGACAGAAACAGTGAATATATTAATTATAATATACATACCGACGCGTCCTGTCCAGCAAAATGACTGATGATCTTTGCTCCACCGGGATGCTTCCTTAACCACCGAGTAACATCGTAAATGCAATTATTAATAACTATCCACTGTTCACTCTTTGTTGAATGGGCCTTGATTTCATCCCAGGTGTATGAGGGTTTTGAATCTGTTGATGCTTCGTTCTCTTCCCGTTGTTTCTCCATCTTGCAAACATGCCCTCACGCGTCGAAAGCAGGGGCAGCCGGGGCCCTTATAGTCAAGGGAGTTTCTTAAAATACGTCATTAAATCCGGCAGAAACGAGGCTAAAGAAATTCCATACCGTAAAGTCTAGAATATAAGACACAACATGTACTTCTGTGAATGGAAACTGTTGTAATTCGGTTCACTTCATTAGTATTTTTTTATCCCGTAATAACAAATCGACACTTCGTCGTAAGACCAATGATTCTCTATGACATACATATGGTATAATCTTCGTAATGCACCAAATAACCCCAGGTTACAAATTCGCGCTCTTTAAAAATTAGTAGTGTTGATACATTGTAATACACAATCTCCTAATTTTGGAAACGGCATTAAAGGTCTCCAGTGGGTCACCAGATCTTCAGTCATTTCAAATCGATGCCACGTATAGACGTAATTTTACGTAATTTGAATGACAAGAGCTTGAATTTTTTTTTTTAATGGTTCAAGTGTACACATTGCAAGACCAACCTTCATATGGGGGACTTTTCAGAAACAACGTTGAAACGGCTAGTGTTAACTTACGAACCGTTCATCCGACATCACGTACACCCTACACACACACACACACACACACACACACACACACACACACACACACACACACACACACACACACACACACACACACACACACACACACACACACACACACACACACACACACACACACACACAACACGTACACTACACAAACACACAAACACACACACACACACACACACACACACACACACACACACACACACACACACACACACACACACACACACACACACACACACACACACACACACACACACACACACACACACACACACACACACACACACACACACACACACACACACACACACACACACACACAAACTGTGATGTTAATGCTCCTACACCTGAGAAACCATGATATCTTACTTTAAAAATTAGGAGATCTCCTTCTTTTTGCCTATATTGTTATATTCTCCGTCTTTTTCAATTCTTCTTCTTTTTGAGCCAAATGCATATTTCTTACAAAAAGGGGATATTGGATTGCAAGTAAAAAAATTTAGAATGTCATAGTTCTTAATTATAATTTTAGGCTTACCTCCGTCCTAAATTCATTCTCCGCAATGAGGATAATGTCTAGCTTTCTAAGCTCCAAATTCTTTAACTTGACACCTCTGACATCCGCACATGCAATATATTACTAAAATAGTATTGTCATATCGAATAAATTCCCTCAAAGGTGAATTATATATGATTTAAACAAAGACCTGACAAAACACTTTTATTTTTATAAGACAACTGATTTGTGAACTTGACGTAAGCAGCAGAATAAAGTAACAGTTTGGTGGCGCTACCTAGCGTGTTATGTGTAGAGGAAATTGTTTGCGTCCTCTTACTGAAAATTTGTGGCAAATAAACAACAGTATTCTGCTTGAGAGAAAAGAGTTCGGGGAGTGTTAAAATCTTGTTGAGAGCTGTTGGTTTTTTAATCTCGGTGAGTGCAATTGGAGGTTTTTGGGGGTCTCGGGGTAGTGCAGTGGGAGTTTTGGGGCGATTTGGTGAGCTCAGTTGTAGGTTTTGGGGAGTCTCAAGAGGGTGCAGTTGTATACCTGCCAACAATTTTTAATTCCGGGAGATTCGTCAGCGGTGCGGCACGTTTCTCTTATCGCGCTGTCTATTCGCGTTTCTCGGATCTCGTCATCGGAAGACGGGGGAAATGGGGTGCTGTTAGACATTTTAAGCGAAAAATATTCGCGAGATTTGTTTGTATTCCGGGAGACCGTAGTAGATACACTCAAAATTAAATTAAGAAGACTCTCATAAATTCCGGGAGAGTTGCCAGGTACACAGCTGGAGGTCTCAAGTGGGTGCATTTGGCGGTGCCTTGGTTGTCACCTTTTGTAATGGGTTCCACCAGATTTGCCTTCAAGGTTTATACAATCCCATGTTAGATTGTAAATTTATCTTTCACGATCTTCCTTCATTGTATCAGGTCGTTTTCTCTAGGTTCTCTTTGCAGATGGACGCGCAGTACTCCACGCTTGCGCACGCACGAACGCTCGCATGCGCGCAAACGCACACCAATACGCACACCCACACTCCAACACTCGCACATGCTCACACGCGCACACCAATACACGCAAGCGCGTGCACATGCGCGCGCGCACGCATATATGCGCCTCACATCACACGCGCACACCGCAAGCAAGTAAGCACGCACGTACGTACGAACGTACTCAATCTCGGATACAAATACACAAAGAGACACGCACACACGCATGGTGTGCACGTACGCACGCACGCATAGACAGAAATACAGACACAGACAGACAGACAGACAGACAGACAGACAGACAGACAGACAGACAGACAGACAGACAGACAGACAGACAGACAGACAGACAGACAGACAGACAGACAGACAGACAGACAGACAGACAGACACACACACACACACACACGTTGTAGAATTTCAGGTTTAGTTTAACTGTTTCTTAGCTAACAGTGCCGTTGACATTTTTCCCCGCCGCGCCGCCATAACTGTTCAGCTTCTCTCCGCTGTCTCGGCTGAACTGGTGGCATCGGGAGACGGGGGGGGGGGGGGGGGGGGGGGGTTCCAGTTGCCCTCCTATTTCCGCGCCTATGACAGTTTCCCTCTTTCTTCACATTGGCTATTTCCATCTTCGTGAATAAAATATATCCGTGAATAACATAATTGATGTTTTGGTGAGAGTCAAGAGAGTGCAGTTAGGGTTGTTTAGGGGCCTCGGGGGTTGAGGTGTGCAATTGGAGGCCACAAAGGAGGGGCATTTTTTTTGTAGGTATCGATGGGCAGGGGCGTGTCCATGCAGAGAGGGTAGTCTGGAGGGGCACAAAAAACTCCACTGGCGGACGAACCAAATTGGTGTGGAAAATGTTTCGCTACCGCGAGCTTCTCTCCACTGTCTCCGCTCAACTGGTGACATTGGAAGACGGGTGCTGTTGAACATTTTTCGTCGCTGCGCCGCCGTAAGTTCAGTTACGGATGCACATTCAAAAGGATCTGGGGGGACGGTCGCGTGGGCCCATATACAAATTCCAAAGGTCTAGAGAGCACATGGGGATCCCCAACAAGGGTTGCTGGTGAATGTCTCAAGTGGGTACAGTTGCAGGTCTCAATCGGGTGCAGTTGCCATTTGGAGGTATTTTGGGAACTTGTCGCAGCAAAGGACGCAGGTAAAAAACGCACCTCCAAAAAATCAATCACGTTACGGGCTTGATAGATCTAAGTCTATCGGTCGGCCAGTCGGTCTGAAAAAACTTAAATTTCCCCTCCAAGATATCAAGGATAAAAGTACTGCAGTAGACGCATCCATGATTGGGCTAAATGGGCTCGTGTGAATTTTGTTGAGGTATTGAGGACCATGTGTATGTCCGTTGTTTACCGCAGGTGATCTCGTGTGATAAAATTTACATACAAATTTTAGTTCTGATAAAGAAAAATAACCAAAATATATAAGCGGGGATTCCATTCTTTGATATGTTCCTGTTCTTCCTTACGCAGCACGTGCCCTTTGATTATATGTAACTCATTGTAAGGCCTACTTTATAACTATAAGAGATAGTTATCATACCAACATCAATATTTATTTGAAGCACAAAGGAAAATAACCGACGTATGGACATGCCGTTGTTACTGGACAATATACTATTTGCACTGCATATGAAACAGTAAACGTTTGCCGTCTGCAGTAGTAGCCTTCTCTTCACTTCACGCAATACAAGAAATTACAGATTCAGAAATATCCGGTGTGAAAAATGTACGAAAAAGTTCCTGAATCCTGTAATTAACAAGGGATGTGTAAACCAGACAGTACCATCGTTGTTGGATAACATATAAACAAAATACCCTCATTGGTAGGTAAAATTAATTGAGTATGACTAATAGTTTTATGTTCAAAGTTTGGCGTTCTTGTTACTTATACATTGACCAATTTAACCAATTTCACTTTTCGCCGATCAGTATCGACAGCTGTATCTATAATAGTATAATAGGCTTTAACACGCTTATAGGTCTAAGTATTGCTAATAACCTATGTTGACCAGATATAGAACTATGCGCCGTGTGCTTATATGGTCTAGATATACGCTATGTATCAAGCAATTTAAGGTCATTGATTAAAAACCATGAAACGATCCACGTTCATGCAATGATGGAGTATTTCCTCGTCTGTAGACCGCTATAAGAACCTGTCATTTACCTACACACCGTTGAAGTAACAAGTGAGTGCATTCAGAGCCGAGGACGGAACACTACAGTGCTAGAGATTGATTACAAACTATGGGTCATAGATATCTCGAACATGTCAAGGCTGGCGCTCCACTGGGGTCTACAAAGTACGCGCATGAAGACGTTCTCTGTGCTGGTTAAGAGTAGGTCTACGTTTTGCATAGCAGCTGCATTTTGCTGTTGTTGTATATAGGGCCAAACGTAACAACAATCAAAATAGTTAAAGCTCGCAATCCATTTATTTTCATTGTTTAACTGTGCAAATAATAGTCAGTGTTGCAAAATGGAGATATACATTGTTACATTGTCCGGACAAGTGACAAGACATGAACACAAGTAGTTCTTAGACTTATTGACTTCACTTGTTGTGTATCCTCGTATGAACTAACACACAGGCCCTCCGTTCACTTGGACCTATTACCTACCTATTAGTTCACGCAGCCCCTATTTAATCCACCGGCTCGTGCCGTGAACGAGGCGATCGATCCTCGGCTAAGTGGGCAAGACGAATGCTACTGAACCTCGGCCAAATGTGGGAATCGTACAAAATCTGCCTGAGTAAGATAACGCCACAGTTATGACCCAGTATTGGACAATCAGTTGCGCTCTGTGTGACACGGTAGCCACCCCTTGCGTCTTGCAGCATTCGTACACAAGGAGAGGAGCAGGCCAGTGGAATACGGCACGTTAAATAGGTGTTTAATCTGACATCTATAATAAGCGAAACCTGAATGATGCTAACTTTATCAATGAACATCGCTGATCCAATCCTAAGGTAAAACCAAAATGGATTCCGTAAAAGTCAAAGCATATTGAAGTAGACATAAGGAATCTGAATAATTACACACACACACACACACACACACACACACACACACACACACACACACACACACACACACACACACACACACACACACACACACACACACACACACACACACACACACACACACACACACACACACACACTCACACACATACACACACACTCACACACTCACACACACACACACATATATACACTGTATATATATATATATATATACACTGTATATATATATATATATATATATATATAAATGGATTGAGCACTTCTACGACTTTTACGGAAAGACCATATTCTGTGTCTACAATTGACAAAGTTCCTTCTATGGAGATAATGGAAGAACTTAATATTTGCACATATCATCTTCACACGTCTACAAACTTTGGCAGAATGGGTGTACCCCGATTCACAATGCGGTTTCCGCTTTGGCAGAGGAACAGTAGGTATGATCATCTGTGTACGACAACTACAAGAGAAAGTAAGAGGGCAACATATGTCACTCCATGTACCATTTATGGATCTCACAAAACCTTTTTATTATGTAAACAGAGAAGCTATCTTCAGGGTCCTGAAGAAAGTTGGGTGTCCACCAGTGCTACTCAGTCTTATCCAAGCCTTCCACAACAACATGCAAGGCACAGTTCAGGCTGATGGATCTGTATGAGTCCTTCTCCATAAAAAAAATGTCATGAAGCAGGGATGTGTTCCGGCCCCGACGCTTTTTGGAATATTGTTCACCATTCTACTGAAAAAAGCTATGCAACATGCCAACATTGTTCATCCTGGAGTGGGTCTGAGGACCAGACTTGACGCAAACATTTACTCAACGTCACGCTTCAAAGCAAAGACAAAAACAACAGCACTTCACGTGGGCGAGGCCCTCTATGCTGATGATGCTGCCTTCTGCTCCCATTCCGATGAACGGTTACAACTAACATTGAACAGCTTCGCAAATACTACCACAGCTATTGGCCATGGGAATAAAAAAGCGAAAATCGCTGTTAACGGTGAACCCATCGAAACTGTGGAGAGTTTCTCCTACTTAGGCTCTATAATGTCTAAAAACTTTACACTTTACAAAGAATTGAACACAAGAGAAGCAGCAACATCCTTTGGAAGATTCACGAATCATGTCTGGTCCAACAAGAGCCTAATATTGCACACCAAACTGAAAATGTACGTACCATGCTTGTGTTGTCAGAATTGTATTGTATGGTTCAAAAACATGGACAACGTACCGCAAACAAGAATGGAAACTCAACAGTTTTCATCTTCGTTGCCTGCGAACAATCCTTGGCGTAAAATGGCAGGATAAAACTAGTAATCTCGAGATCGCCACTAAGCAACATCCTCAAAGACAGACCCCTACGATGGCTTGGAGGACACGTACAGCGTATGCCCAGTGACCGCCTCCCAAAGACCATCGTCTATGGGAGTTTAAATAACTCAACGGGTTGTTGTCTGTGAAGACGACAAATGTCGACCCGAGTAGGTTGTCCCGAAACTTTTCAGTGACAGCCCACTTCAGTGCTAGAAATTCAAGCTTCATGCTGCTGTAGTTCTCCATATTTCTCTCTGCTGGCCTGAGGTTTCTACTCGCATAGCAGATCACTCTACGTCCCTCTTCAAAGTCTTGGGAGAGTACAGCTCCCAGTCCTTGATACGACGCATCTTCCTCCACAACAAACGGTCGAGAGAAGTCGGGGTATGCAAGCACTCTACCAGAAGTGAGTTGTTTCTTCAGCTTCTCGAAAGATTCTTGACAATCTGCAGACCATCGGTTTGCGAAAGGAACGAAAATAGATGCAGAACTGTCAAGAGACTTCCTTTGTCTGGTATTCTTCTTGCGATGCTTCATCTTTGTACCACCGAGCAAAGCGTTAAGCGGAGCTGCAATCTTGGAGGATCCAGGTACCATACGTCTGTAGTACCCAGCAAGTCTCAAGAAACTCCTAAGCTCTGTCTCAGAGATTGGTATCGGCCAACTGCCTATGTCAGTCTCCTCAGGGTCACATGACACACCATCTTCCGACACAATGTGACCTAGATAGTTTATCTTTCGCTTGAAGAGATGACATTTTTATGGCTTGAGCTTCAAACCTTGCTCTTCGAAGCGTGTCAAAACAACTTCTAGATTGGTGATCATCTCCTCAATGCTCTTTGCATACAGCAAAATGTCGTCGAGGTATATTAGCATATTTTGGTAACTGAAATCAGCTAACATGTTTTAGCAGATTCTGGTAATTGAAATCAGCTAACATGCTTTCCATGAAACGCTGATACGTGGCAAGAGCATTGCAAAGACCAAACGGCATTCTCGTGAACTCGAAGAGTCCCCCTCCCCTGTCCCTACGCGAAAAGCAGTCTTCGGTATGTCGTTTTCTTCCATGGCACATTGCATGTATCCATGTGCGGCATCCAAAGTGCAGACATATCTGGCTCCTCGGGGCAGGGAGTATGCGTCTTTCCGCGTCCTTAGTTTTAAAGGACGGTAGTTGACACACACTTTCAGCTCTCCAGTCTTCTTCCTCACTAGAACTGCCTGAAACGCCCGCGAGCTGTAGCTCTTTCGGATAATGCCTTGCAGCATGCAATTTTCTAGATGTTGGTATTTTGGAGTTGTTTCCTCTGTTTTAGTTGCGTGCACAGGCAGTTCGCTAAGCCAATCTGCTCCATCTGGGTGTTTCTGAAATTCCTCAGTTCCCGATATATTCAACACATGTTTTGAGATTCGCCGCAACATGTTGCATCCTAGAAGGCCAGGAACTGATTCTTTTGTTGCTCGCTGGGCAGGATTTGGAGAATCTCGCACTAAGAGCATTCCTACTCCACTGTATCTATTGTCAAGTGCGACAAGATCTGGCTCGAAGTAACCGACATATGGTACGCTGAGCCCCTTTGCTGCCGTGGGAGTTAGAACAGTGTATATCTGGATTAGCCGATATCCCACTGGTTCTAAGAATTGACGATAGAATGATCTGTCACCATTGATACCTTTGACCCAGAGTCCGGTAAACACCTACATTCCACATCTCCAGTCTTGACGGTTGCTTCTGGACAATGATCTATTGCCCTGAACTAAATCTCCGAATCGATGCCATCCAGCAAGTCAAAGTCACCCCCTTCCACCACCTGGCTTTCAGTGATGGAGGGAATCAGTTTCCCGCCTGCGTCTTGCTTGAAGGATGTTCCTGCATTTGCGGTCGCCCACCTCGTTTCTGTTGATTTGCAAACTTCTTGGCTGGACACTCCCTGATCATGTGATCAGGTGTAACACACCCGTATATCGTCCTCGTTTCTCCCACTGTTGTTACGCTTGGTGTGTCGTAGATTTACAGAGGAGCAAATCAAGTTTCTTCTCAATAGCATCAATCTGTGCCTGTTGCTTTCCCATTTTCTCATCGAGTGTGCTTGTTATCGGTGTGCGACTCACCTCATGAACCGTGGCGTTCCTTGCTTTCCTGCTGTTGTCATCGCCCAGCCACTTCATTGCTCTGGCTCTGAATGACCAGAATGTCAGCTCTGGTTCGTCCAGATTCAGTCGTCGACGGAAATGATTGTCGACTACGCCTTCTGTTAATCGCTCTTTCAACTTTTCATTGATGCTTTCTTCCTGATTGTCTCTTTGACCAAAACCAAAGAATAGTCTTCGAAAGATTCTTTCTCTCCCTGGTCCCGCCGATAAAATTGCTTCTTCAGACTTGTTGCCGAGTCCACATGACCATAGGACTCCTCTATGGCCTCCAATAGTCGAGTCACGTCTCGCTCGCCACGAAACCGAAGTTGCATCTCAGACTTCACTTCACCAACCCACATCAACCTGTTCATCTGGCGACATCCTTCTGGCACTTATGCTTGATCTGATGTCCTTCAGCCAGTCTGTGGCATCTACATCCTGCTGAACTCGAGAGCGACCACGTAGCTTAGGTAGTTTATTTTCCCTAGGCACGTACACTACTCTGTCTACTGCTCGAGCAGACGCCTCTGCCCTAGCAGCACCCTCCTCTGTAACTGTCGCTGCATGTTCTGCTTGTTGCAGACGCCTGGCCAAAACACGCTGATCTTCCAGCTCTTTTTTCAACGAGTCCAGCTCCTCTCGCCCACGACGTAACTGTGCCATGGTAGCTATAGTGAGATTACAGCTAGAAGAGAATATGTGGTGACAGATTAGTAGTACGTTAACACAAAACAATCATGACATTCAAATCAATATGCAACTTATTTAACATTGTTCATCAACTCAACAAGGTGGTAGTGACTTGATCAGACTCGTCCACGTCAATGTTCAAACTGTCCATTGTTGACACTGTAATGGACCATCGATGGTAGTTGTAGTTCTCCCTCGGTCTCGTCATCCAGCTGTCTCCGTCCGTGCATGTGATTATGTTTGTCTAAGGCCACAACCCTGCTCGCAGCGCCAAATTGTGTAGGGGCCAATTTGTACAACCAACAAGTCGGCTTCAATCTTTTCCATAAAGTTCTTTATTTGTGGTCTTACTTCCTGATACAAAAAGAAAGAAACCCCAACACTGCTCTGGAGGCTCATTAATTAATCTCACATCATTCATTCGAGGCCTGGCTCCCTCCAAAAATAAATGTCTGCTCCTTGTTGTGTGAAACCTGAGCCAGCCTAACCCACAGCTGCTGTACCAATGCTTGGTGAAAACACACTCTTGACCAGTGTCTCTGGAGATAGTTAATCTCATACCGTTCAAGCAATTGATTAATCATAGTAATTAATTACCTAAATATAATTATAATCAACACCTTGACAATTAAGTCATGAAAAGGTAGTTTCACAAAATAAAGAATGTAACAATATCCATCATCTACTTAGCATATGGTGCTGCCATTTTGTGGCTGGTAGCGACATTAGAATGGAAATTAAGATGTATACCATATCTTTATTAGCATGTCAACACGTATTACAATATAACTATGAACATGTGTAGGTGTCTAAACTGCTACCTTACACACACACACGCACACGCACACGCACGCACGCACGCACGCACACACACACACACACACACACATTATATAGTAGTTTATATCACGTGATTGTGATACCCATAAAAGACATGCACATAAAATTCGTCTATTAGATGGAGAACCACGGGCACTTTCCGATGTCTAACGGCAGAATATAATGCTAATGATTATGGATTAACGGTCCAGTAGAGACAGTCCTATATATACAAATGGCCAGAAAACGTTTACGGACACATCCTTTGCAGATTATAAATGTGTGTATAGTGTATACCTGCCAACTCTCCCGTGAAATTCGTGAGTCTCCCGGATTTTTTATGTATCTCTCGGTCTCCCGGAATGCACGCAAATGTCCCGGATTTTTTCTGAAAATGAACAACACTCCTCAGAGACCCTCCCGTCTTCGAGACAGCGCATCATCACGGGAAATGTGATGAATCGCTGATGAATCTACCGGATTTCAACAAAAAAGCTAAACAAGAACTGCTATTTACACTGAAAGAACAATCAAGAAAGGTAAAAGCAAAGGTAATGCTAAAAATGTTATGAAAAGAAGGGATGGGAAATTATTCAATTTAAATGTCTGAAATTTTGGCTAGCCTCTGCAAATAAATACTTCAGGGTTAGAAGGCCACCACGTTATCAACAGACTTACTCATATCTACAAATCTGCATTAGCCTGAAAGATTGAAATCAACGTATTCCTCGCAAAACTGGTGGCTATCTCCGTGCAGGAACTGAACGATAGACAGAAACGATACACCGTTCAATACCCGTGGACACGACGGAACGTTGGATTACGGGATGGGCATACAATTGTCTTCCTCTCCGCATCTGATGTAGGGTGTAAGCACAAAACAACTACCTTGGTAGCTTTCAATTTCAACACGTAACGGCCACCTTATATTTTAAACACGTGTGGTTAATTAAAAAAACGTATGGGCGTTCAAGGTGTTAGACTATTTTAGAACATGATTTTTACGATAAAAATTATCAGGTTACGCGCGTTTAACTGCAAAGCGTTGTCTTCATCATACAGGCATGTGACACGCATGAGTTTTTTTTTAGCAACCCTCTATTTGTATAGACACAACTATACTACTAATGCAAATGTGTAATAATCGGCACCCATTTGTCATGGAGATTTGTTCGTCCCCAAACAAAAATGGCATTCTCGTCAGGACACCCCTATTGTGGTGTATATAATAAGTAACAAACTGCTGAGGTTGTTTCCGCTTCGCTGCATGTTTGTCATTGAGCCGCCATCTGTTCTCGTTCAGCCACGGCCATAGTCTGTAGCGACGGGCGCTACACAAGCTCAACAGAGATCGTCACGGGTCGCGGGGTTTTCTGTTGAACGGCTAGCGGGTTAATTATGTAGAAAAACCCTATCGGAGTTAGGTAATGTGAGCAGTGATAGCGGCGTGTAATATGACGTGTGAATATATATTCGTGACGGTGTTGTGTAAATTAGAAGTCTAGCTTAATAACCGTTTCAATAAAATTTTGTGTGCGTGTCCAAACTCGTCTTCTGTTTCGGGAATGTTTGGATACGTGGATATTAAACGCTGTGTTGTATGTGTTCAAATGTCACGGAAAATTGCTTGGTATAAGAAGTGTTTACATAGTCAGAGGGTAGGATGCAGCAGTACTTTATCATGTTTAATACGTTTATAGATTTGTATTATTAAAATTTATCCTTTCACATGAATATATTGTATGGATTATTTGAAATGTCTGATGAGTCCAAAACAGTTCTTCTTCTTCTTCTTCTTCTTCTTGGGAAGAGATGGTGGGAAGGGAAGGAGGAAGGGAAGGATGTAGAAAATGTAATAATGGTGGAAGAGGAGCGAAAGATAATTATGAGACGGTGAAACAGTTCTTCCCCCTCCACAGCTCACGTGGAGGGGGAAGGATGATGGGAGAAGGAGCGAGGGAGAACAGGGGTGAAACGAGGGAGTGAGGGAGGGGGTGGGGGAGGGAGGGGAGGGGAGGGAGGGAGGGAGGGAGGGAGGGAGGGAGGGAGGGAGGGAGGGAGGGAGGGAGGGAGGGAGGGAGGGAGGGAGGGAGGGAGGGAGGGAGGGAGGGAACGAACGTGCGAGGATGTAAGAGAAGGAGAGAAACAGACACACATGCTCGTTAGCAAGAGACAACGACCGCTGCGTCTGGTCGAGTGTAGCCGTCATGAGGACAGTTGTACCAAAAGAAATACGAGGGTGGTGAAAGTAGCACCTCGTTCACCTTTCAATGACAAAATGCCTACATTACTCTATTTTGTCGACACGTGCATAGGAGTAAGCATAATTATATTATACCAATGTGTGCGCCCCAGGGGCACACACCCTTCCTGTCTACAATGTACACCTCACTAACCTCACTGGCGTCGGAACGTGGTGAATATGGGAGGGGGGTCGTGCGAACTGAGGCTATCCAGAAACCTCTAATTGCACCTCCTTGAGGGTTGCCAAACCCCCTTGAGGTTCGCCAAAACCTTCATTTTCAGGCTCTCCAAAAAAACTCTTTTTGACCCCCTTGATGTTTGCGAAAAGCACACACATTGAGCCTATTCAAAAACTTCAATTGTACGATCCAGGGCCTTGAGTCTCGCCAAGAAAACTTCCTTCAGGCTCACCCTGTTCCGACGCCTATGAACCTGATAGTAACGAAATGGAGATACAGTCTCTATGTCAGTCTCATGCGTTGGGAAAATCGTTAAAATTATAGCATCCTATATACTCACAAAAAGTGGCAAAACGCTCAAAATGGCACACATGAGACTTTTTCAGATATATCGACATTGTAATACAGGGGTTACCCCATGCACACACCCTCCTCCTTCGTTTTCAGCTGCAAAATGTCCAACCTCCAACATCAAGTGCATCATCGGCTGCATAATCTTCTACCCCATTCCACCATCTCCAGCTGCACAATATCTTACGATTTTTGTTCCTTAAGTTCATCTCCAACTGCACAATCTCTACTCCGTTCCTTAAGTTAATCTCCAACTATGCAATCGCCAACCTCCTTCCTTAAGTTCATATCCAGCTGCACAATCCCCTATCTCCCAGTTTTTCGAAACTTGGTACTTATGTTATAATTATATAACATAACTGTTTACTAACCAACACCTGGTTTGGGTATAAGCTGCGTGTTATAATTGAATGAAATGGCCATTTACAAGGCATGCAATTAATCATAGATACCTATTTTAAACGAAAACTATAATTTCATTATCCAATTAATACAGACACGTGTGACTGAGCCTCGAAATATCGACCAGTTTACAAGTAATTTTGCTATAAAACCTTGGAACATTGTTTCTTTGCTGTTGTCTACCAACGAGCTACTCGAAACGGTGTTCCTTTGAGCGAACCGATGAAGACAGGTATGTATATTATAAAATAGTAAATTTTTGCTATGATTCTTTCTCAGGATCGATCAAATGTAAAGATAGCGGGAAAATTGTACAGGGCCGAGAGTTTTGATAAAGAAAAATGTGTATGAAAAATTGATCTTAAACTACATGATTATGGGTAATTTGAAAACAATGGTTGGAGCCATTGCGGAGTGATCATTATCTATACCATTATCATTGCATAACGATATAAACGTAATTTTGATTACCGTTACAAAACTTCTGTGTTATTAGTAGATTATTACGATCGGTATTCGTTACTACCAATGTCCAGTTACAGGTCAAGGTAGGGAAACAAATCGATTATACCAACAGGCTATAAAAGCTTCATGTATTGATTGGTACGAAAGAGAAAAGCATTCTAACTGTCACGCCTAATAGTTGCCACTGCACCGGGTGAACATAATTGTTCATAGGTCTTATCAGCAAGTCAAAGAACCATTGAATCCTTTTAGCCACGCAGCAGTCGCTCTGACACACTGTCGCCCGCTGTGTAAACTCCTGGAAGGAACGCATCCTGGACCATGCTTCCCAATGGGAGGTCATAAAACAGGGATAAAAATAATAACGGAAAATATCATTTCCTTCTAAATTATAACAATAATGAGATAACCGTATAGCAGAGTGCTAATTATTTTATTAAAGAGGATCATTGTCGTTATCATCATGTGAATTTAACATTAATATATATAATTTGCATTATCATTAAGTAACATTGAACACCGTAATTACTTGTCATCATCATTACAGTGGCATCCAACTTTCTTTTTTGTAAGACCACCCGTGGAAGTGGAAACCAATAATCGAGAAAATTACTACAATTTTGAAAAATGGAAAACCTTAATGACATTTAGGAGATTCTCGGCTGTCTTATAAATACTCCAAGCAATGTTAGGCTGTTATTTTTTTTTCACGAATCTATTCTTAGCGCTAGCCCGCATTGTTTATAGGAGCCGGCCGCCTTTGGTGCCTGCGTACAACGGCCAGGAAGGAACAGCGATACTCGATCACGGCACGTGGATGAAACGAATAGACAGAAGAAAGGATGTGTAACGCGACCAGAACGGAAGCTAGACAAACCCGTCACATGCCACGACTTGGTCGCAATATCACGTTTCAGGGAAAACTGCACAAGTTTAAAAAATCGATAATCAAAACTGATAATCACTGGTCAGTACAAAAGCTCTCCGTGCAGACACATTGACATTACGGATACGTAGTCAGCTACTGCGTTAATTACCCGACTTACGTACGTGAACACAAACACTAGGTTAGACGTAGTAAATTGGACCTACTAATGTCATGCTCTTTAACCAACCAGAATACATGACGCTATTTATATATAGCAATGCGTAAACACCCCTTATCAAAAGTCGTACACATAAAACACAATATCGTAACAACAGCCTCGAAAGCAGACACAGATGTTCTAGACACAAGCTACGGTTTGGTCAAGAATTTCAACATACCGCTCCCCCCCAGGAAAATGACCGATCTGCAATTATTTGACAAGATTACCGCTGTTCCGTTTACCTCCCTCTGCTGATTTCGTGGTCACGTCTCGAGCACATTTTTGTCCATGAATATGCGTTATTATAAAAAATGCACTGCACCATTTTATACTACATTTTCTATCCGATGCCTACGATTCGTAAGCCGCCGTGATGAATTACGATGGGTTATCTGAAACAATTGAACGCCATCTAAATGCGGGCAGCCTGTCCGGAGGGAGATGCACGGAACAGCGTATTCATAGACTGGTCGCACGCTTGAGATCGTTGGGAATTTTGTTTGGGAGTCGATTACATTTTTAGTCAAACTCCACACCTTTCAGCTGCCCGATTCACCGTAGTAGTAAGTAGAGTTCGCTCTTCGATTATAGGTCGATTCGTGGTACCGACTTCGGCGCAACGAGGGCTTTAATAAGCATACGCGAATACGGCGTTGAGCTTTGTTGCTTCCGCAGGCCTTCGACTTCGTTAGATGCTGGCCACAACTTCGCAACATTGATTCCCGCCGGGATCACTGACTCGGTGTCTTCGAATTTACCTATCGTTTCCTCGAGACCATTAACTAGCCATTTTGCGTCCCTCATTATCGATTATCGGGCGTGAATTAATCAGGTTATCGATTTGTTGACGTTATTGCATCTGGCAGCCGTTTGGCGGTAACTCGCAAGGTGACGATCGCCGATTGTCACAGACAGACTGAAATTGCGTGTCTCCCCAGTTGTTGTTATTTTGGCAGATTATCGGTATTGCACCAACAGGTCGTATACAGTGCACTGACGTTGGGCATACATTGGTTGTATGGTTTTATTAGGTTGATGATGTCAAGCGATACAGCCACCGCAGGAACGAGCTCCTCGGGTCGCGGCCGTGGAGCGCGCAGGGGCCGTACATCCCCCACTCACGAACAGAACGAAGCGAAAAGCGTGCCAAAAAGTGTCACGAGCAAAACTAACACAACAAGTCTGAAAAGGTACGATCGTCGTTAGAGTCACATGGCGACCGTTGTGCCGCCTACGTAGCCTCATACGGGCAAACATTTGACGTTGATATCAGCTATGCCATGTTTGTTTAAAGGCCTTTCGGCTGGTACTTGTCACATGTATAATTCAGCCAGCTCATTTGCATATAAGCTGAAAACTGCTCGCGTACAAATTCTGTGTAATAAATGTACAATTAACGTCCACATACATGTTTAGTGTTATTCACTCTATGTGCTGTAGCTAGTTTGGATGCAATACGGTTGCAAAAGTTGCATAAATTAAATAGTCAATGGTTGGTAAATTTGGGAACAGTGACTTGTTGTGCTTTGCCATTTTGGATCCAGATTGTTTCATTTTAGTTTGTACCATGTTGATCTGATCATTCATGGTATGCGTTTTTAGGATCCAGAAGGAATTGGCCGAGATTACCCTGGACCCCCCGCCAAACTGCAGGTAAGTCATGGGTGTTGTTGTTACCCCAGGCAATTGTGTTTTTATACCCTCTGAGAAATGAGCAGGGACTGGCTGGCGTAGGACGTCATTTGGTGGCCACAAACAATATTGGTTGGTGTTACTATAAGATATGGTGCTCAATGATTAGCCACTTGGCTTGAAGAACCAGGCTATAAATACAAGTCATGTTGTTAAATGTTATTGGATTTGCCAAACGTGCCAATAACTGATAGATGAAAACAAACACCGTGGGAGGAGTTACCCGAACAAAGCTGTATCAGTAAGGCATGAGATCATGTCTGTGGATTCAGCAACGCTGTCATACGATCTTCCAAATGACATGACTTTTCAATGATGGGATTACATGTACTCCAAGAAGCTGTGTCTAAGTCTGACAAATATGTGGCTTATTTTTTAGTTTTCTTCCTGTAGATTTACCTTCTGGGGTGAATATTTACTTCCTTGGAGTAAATATCGGGTAGAATGGACCAACACTGCCCAGTAGCTTTTAATGCCTCGTCCTCTTCCACACAAAGTGGGGTGAAGAAAATTGTCTGATTTTCTAAGCGGCTATAAGTGGTCTTTGTGTAATATTGTGACATGTCTGAATTCTTTCGAGTTCCGAGAGAAGTTGAGTGTAGTTGGTACTGGAATTAAGATGTTTGCCAGGAATGAATTCTGAAACATTAAGCACGTTGGAAAAAAAGGAATGGGTTTTTATTTAAGAACTCAAATTTATACATATCACTTTCTGTCAGGACTACCCGTAAGTGATCTAGCTGTGGAAATGATCTGATGGTAGATCTGTCAGGACTGGGAAGATGATCTAATGACCAGTAGAACTGTCAGGACTGGAAATAATCTGGTGGCATACCTATGGAAATGAAGTATTGATAGATATGTTGGGGCTGCAAATGATCTAGTGGCAGATCTGTCAGGACTAGAAATGACAGAAGCGATGTTGCAGTGCTCAGATCTGCCATGACTACAGAAATGATCTGGTAGCAGATCTGTCTGAACTGCAGAATTAGTGGACATGATCTAGCAGCATATAGATCTGTCATGACTGGAAATTATTTAGTAGGACCATGGCATTATCCTAGCTATATCTATCAAGACCATGGAAGTGTCCTAGTGGTAGATCTATCAGAATCACGGAAGTGTCCTAGCCATGGAAGTATCCTAGCAGTAGGTCTATCGGGACAATGGAAATGTCCTAGTGCATATTATACATATCAGGACAATGGAAGTGTCCTAGCAGTAGATCTATCAGGACAACAGAAGTGTCCTAGCAGTAGATCTATCAGGACCATGATAGTGTCCTAGTGGTAGATCTATCAGGACAACGGAAGTGTCCTAGTGGTAGATCTGTCAGAACCATGGAAGTGTCCTAGTGGTATATATATTAGAACCATGGAAGTGTCCTATTGGTAGATCTGTCGGGTCCATGGGAGTGTCCTAATGGTAGATCTATCGGGAACATTGAATTGGTCTTTATCCCCCCCCCCCCCCCGACAAGTTCTCTAATGTGTTTGTGCCTGAATTAACAAAGACATTGTGAACATACTGAGGAGTTTTGAAAGACGCAGTCATTATTCAAAAATCCACCAAACAGATTGCATAGACTAGATTGATAAACACAGATAACATCATGAGTCATCAGGTTTTTTATGGATTAGAGGGTGTGCATTCCCTGCCCTGCTCATGGCTCTGTGGATGTACATTCAGCAACACACAGCTGTAGATTATTCAATAGTGGTCCCATAAAGCTCTAATGATGGCTTCGTGAAATTGTAATAACAATTTTATTTGTATAATTTACTGTGAGAGTAAGGAAGCTGCACAGTTGTGATTGGAAATGATAGTTCCAGTATATGGTAATGTTTAACCCCCAATTATCCAACGGTAGTTGCTATTGTAATCAGGATGCATTATTTATGAAATATTATGGTGTTGATGTTAGTGTTGTAGCTAACTTGGTATGTATAGCTTGTTTACACATATTCAGGGATAACATGTCGTAAGCATGTACATATATGTTATCAGCATGTATTATAACCTGCATGACGTATCTGAATCATTACCATGTGATTTCATGTTATTTGCACACAAGAAAGAAGTATGCACTGTAATATCACAACTCCACAAGTAATATCAAATAATCCAAATTACGAGTCTGTGCAATAAGATTGATCAGCATCCGAATCAACACACTCCAGATGGCAGGTAGACAAAGAAATCATTGCCTTACAGAAAGTCCAACAAGTTATCATAATTATGTATGCCCTACACGTCAGATATATGAGTATTATACTTTTAAGCATATTTACACTATCATCATTTTACAGTCGGTATAGATTTACTCCAGTCATTTAGCATGTTCTTTTAAACTTGTTTATGGATCACTTAAATGTGCCCATAATCAACATTCAGTTCAGTGTGTTATTGTAATTATTATAGTCATTGTCATTTACAAGTGTAATCATGTAATTATACGCTATTCATGATCGTAGTGTTTCATACCAACAGTAAAGAATTGTGATATAATGACTAAAAATGAAGATGTCGATATAATTGTAACTGAGTAGGAAATCAGTCTAATTATAGGGATAATTTTGTTTGACCCTGATTTTCTTGAATTAAGCATCACATGACAGGACCATTAACATAAGACAGAGGCGTAACTCTAGTGTATGTAAAGAAACTAAGGGGCGTATAGCTCCAGTATGTATGACTTAGTTTCAACATCATTACTGTGGTGTTACTTTTTCTCACAAAATTTGACATGTCCTTGAAAAGTGTGTCATGATAATAACTTACGAATATCCATATGTCCATTTCAGTCACAATGGTACAGCCAGGTTTATTCTGTTTGGTGGAAAACATCCTAGAAGAAATAGGTTTCTTCCGTTTAAACTGGAAGAAACGTATGTTGTTGAAAAAGTAATTGATGTAGTTTCCAGGCTTTCTACTAGTAGCGTGTATACAAAGGACTTTGATGAAGTGCATATATATATCATATGTTGGCCTGAATACACAACCTATGAAGGGTCAGTAAGTATGTGATATGAACAATGAATGTCTATCCCTGTGTAAGGTGTATTGCAAGTACAGTTTGTAAATTACACATTGCATGCTAGCTTGTTTGTGATGTGCAGCACCGGGATTGCAGACTGTGGGGGGTCCCGGGCACTGATTGGCTAGGTAGTGTATCATAATAGTTCTCACTCCTTCCCAACTTCTGTAATATTATTAGGGCCTTCACAGTGAAATATGACTTCTGCCCATTTAGAATACCGATTTGTATCATATTGAAGCACTCAAGTTACATCTAAAACATTTCAACCTCAAAGAAATTACGTAAACAATGTTTTGTGGAGGACCCCCATAAATTATACTGCCCTGTCTGCCCTGCCCAAAATCTGTCTTAATTCCTGAGCAACATTTGTTAGTTGTGACAAGTACTGTTTATCTTAGATTTAATACAATCTTGCATGAAAGTAAAACTTACATTTGTCAAGATAAATTTGGAACAGTAATTACTGCAGCAGCCACATGTATTACAGACCTATGCAGTTATCATTATTTAAACCAAGGGTGTCTGAGTGATTTACATATTGGAAATAAGTCTATACATTTTTTTTTAATGTTTGTGATATTTAATGAACTTATAAATTTAATTTAATTTTAATATAATAGCTATATTTGGGGATATCCTAAACACAAGACTATAGACGTAGAACATGAATACAACGTAGCACATAGACATATATAAACATTTTCCAATAGTGTTTCTTTATTGCAATGCATTTTGTTAATTTTTATTGCACGTTTCTTTTTCTGATATTTCAGTAACTTCCATTTTCTCCACATGTCTTACAGCAAGATGGTTGTAGCCAATCCCTCTCCCAAACCCCCAATGTTGTTGTCTGTGTGGCATTTCCTTCAACCCTGGTGCTATGGCTGAAGTCAAGTGTTCTCAATTATGGCAGGTGTGATATTACTAGGCACCATGGAATAATATGTCTTCGTGTCAGGAATACGCTTTTGGCTGGTTGTCTTTTTGTTTCTTTGATGAGTTAACATGACAGACTGAGGCTTATAGCTTTGTGTGGCAGGAAATTCAATATTTCTAGCAAGCCTACGAAAGGAGGATGTCCAAGAAATATGAACAATGTGTATTTTCTATTGGCAATGTCTTTAACTTTGCAATAGTACAGCTGTTGTAGTTTGGATAAATCTGTAAATTGAGCCTTGGAATGGTTTCAAGCGTGCCAAGAAGCAACTCAAGGAAGCAACCTCATAATGGAGTTGCATTCTGTACTGTCAATGACAGTTAATAATGGGGTGCAGCATTTTTGTGTACCTGGTACATCCACTGTTGCCTGACACCTCCTGGGTATTGGTTTTTATGGGAAATTGACATGAGGCCATATTCAAATGGATGTACACACCTTTTCAAAAAATATAAAATTCTATTGTATGTTCAAGTGTGGTGGAGCAGGTAATTCCATTTAATTATGTCATTTTGACCAACCAGGCAGAAGGACTTCTGTTTGTCCTGTAATCCAAGATGGCCACACACGTGTCAGACAATGGACCCATATTTTTAAATAAACATATGTAAATGAGATTACTTAGTATAGTGTGGATCTGATTCAGGAAAGCAGCATACATGCAGACTGTCAATCTGTTGAAATCGGCCAGTTTAAGACTGGCTTTATCAATTTTCTATCATATATAGTTCTAAAGGTAGGGAGTCACACGGAATCCTACCAAGGGTTGTGCATGTGGTCTGGTGTGTGAACCAAGAAGTATCAGACTCATGTCCTCCAGGGAAACTCAGTCTATTGAGTCTTGAGGGTCAATAACACAAGACAATCAAGAGTTTTAGTATAATGATCATGATGCTGCTACAGCCTTTCTAGACGTTGCAAGTCCGTGCCATGTGTGACACCCACTGCATGCAGATCAATGATTCAGGTCTTACTGTTAAGATTGGTATGCACATCAGTTAAAGTGGGGGTCTACAGTTGTGTTGTCTCTCTGGTCGATGCCCAGATTAGAATTTGCAGCTGTTTCACCTTCAAGCATTTGCATTTATCAATGTAAACTTTTGTTTATTTTATAAAGAGTTTGTAAAATAATGTATGATATTGTTAACAGCCTCCATGTAAGTAAACTTTGCTGAGCTAATGGGTTACCATAATATTTATATATAAACAATATTTTTCGTTGCGTTCAGGCAGCATCCAAATCTGTTTCCTTGATTAAACAGATTCAGTAGTTTTTGTTGCTTGATACTACAAGTACGGGTAGTATTCAGCAATACGTGGAGTCTGATTTGTTGAAAAAATTTGGCTGCTGCTGCAGTAGATCCAAGTACTGAACTACCGTCATCATAAGTTGTACAAGGCACCTGATGATGTTGGGTATCAATCACCTGGTCTCCAGCATCAGGAGCCAGATGCAGACACAAAAAACCTGTTTATTATCACACCATGAGGTAGGAAACACAAGGCACCTTTGACAATGGCGACTTTGACAGTTGCTGCATCATTGTTGTCTCCTGCAAGAATGACACAAGGCAAGTGTTGTGGCTGGTTTCACTGATAGAGTGATATAGTCACTGACTGTTGTGGTGGCTGGCTGGTAGACTATGGAAGAGTCTAAGTATTGATAGGCCCCGCAGACATGGTAATGCACGCTCACTATATTTTGCCTTTGAATACATTTAAATAATTTCCGTCGACTCTTGTCGCTAATCTTATCACAGATGGACAAGTTGATTGACCCGCCGTAAGGACATGTTGTTAAATAAATATATTAGCACTTGTTTTACATCCAAATAAGCCATTGTCTTTAGTACTCACCTAGTGTTAGTTCTGTAGTCCTTACAGTCATGGTACAGTCCTTGTGTGAGGTCGAGATTTTCTGATATATGAAATAATTCATAGAGCCTTATCATTTTAAAACAGGCAAATTCCATTTAAATTCAGTTTTAGAAAGTGTTACTTCATTTAAAAAAGGCAAAAACATCCACTATTCTCGTTTTTATAAAGTTATGTATGCAGCAAACTGTGCTTGTGGCTATAGACAACTAGACAGTCAACGAGAGGCACATTTTGTTGTGGCAGTAGTTTGCTGTTGTGTGATGGCAGATGGCACAAGGTTCTTCAAATTAGTATCTTGAGTTCACATAGAATAAAGACAGGAAATCGTTACATTTCCGATTCTGTGAATTCCGTCTGTTTTCCGTGATCATGGAAAATCAGTGCCGCTAAATTTGCTTGTGTTAGCGGTAATGTGTGTTTTATCTCCGTGCAAGTATTAGAATCAGTAAACATGTTATCGCTGCAGCCTGGCCGTAGGTTTACATGTCTACGGTATGAGAGTGTGTTCTTCACATGATTGCATAAAATAGAACAAATCAAACGTAGCTTGTTACTGTCACTTGTAAGGCATGTGTGGTTCACTGCATCGGCTCTGATCAGTGACATGTAAGTAATAAACCGATGGTTAAAATGATCATAAATATAGCCTCCTTTTCATCTTTCATCAATACTCATATATAGCTGGGTTTGATGACTCTTCCATTTTCTGTCGGGAGTGAGATCATTATTTGTTTTTTCATAAGTTACAAAGAATATTTACAAAGTGTTGTGTGCAAAATAACTTCCTTCAGTGACAGGCCACATGCACCCAACCAGCTTCTAAAAATGTTCATCTCTGACCAGCATACCTAATATAGTCTTCAATCATGTCCATTTCCCTTTTCATAGCAATTTGTCTAGGGTGCACACATTCCTAGAAACTGGGCATGGTGTCAAAGTTACTGACACTAATTGTCTTCTCGAACCCAGAAGTAAATGAGTAATCTGCCCCATCAGCTTTTCACAGCCCTATTATTGAGCACCTTTTGAATCATTCTCTGAAATTACACCTCAGACTATCGTTGCGCAACTAAGTAGTGACACGTGGAAGAAAGATATCTCATCTGGTTAAGCTGGAAAGATTACAAAGAAGTGCAACGAAGCTGTTCAAGGTTTACTGGGAAGGTTTACCAAAGAAGAATACCTTACCGTACTACCAACAGTAGAGATCAAAAGATCACTAGGTGGTAAATTTATTTAAAAAAATAGTTTATGGGAAGGCCAGACTTTTTATATTACATGTTTTACGAGCCCGCCAACATTAATTTCCTGGATCTAGAATAAAATAAAATTCATGTAGTTCATTTTTTATTGCTGCCGATGTCGTTATTTATTAACTAAACGTGTTAAATCTTAAATAAAATATCTTACTATTCATGAGAGAAAATGCCCTGCTACTGTTACAGTGTATGGGGTTTGAATCGAACAATTTTGGTCATGTGGCCTTTTAACAAGAGTAGCTACCGCACGGACCCGCCCGCCGACATAGTTTTTGACAAAATGGAAATAAAATTTCAAAAATGAAACCACTGCAGCAACACAGACGAAAGGCAAGAATCGCACTCCCGTAACCGCATCTCTAAACTAGCAGCGAGAAATTTAAAGACGAGAGCCCGGATGTCTGACATCGCGAATAAAACCAATGAGTGGGAAGCGTACAAGACCAGGAAGCGCAGCCCGGGAAGTGTCCCACTATGATTATGATTGGCGTTCCTGAATCACGTGAATGATACTTGCATCACGGGTCGAGTGTCAACAAGTGTGACTCCATGTTTAAAGTTGTGAATGTAAATGTTGTGAATGTAAATAAAGACGAATGTAGCGCATGTATGCTTCACAGTTTAAAGTACCAGGTTTGCATGTAGCATTTCAGAATAGAACTTGTTAATTTAAAAGTGAAATCAGAACGACACAATGTAAGTTCTAGCAAGCGCTGATTTAATCAGTTGCGCAATCGTCAAGCTACCAGTTGCGCAATCGTCAAGCTACAACACAAGTTATGTAGTGCTTACACACTAATCACTAGCTAGATGTTTACGATTTTGACATAGGTTCAAGCAAAATATTAGAAGCAGGGAAATCAAAAGTCGGGGTGCGTATTATACATGGTGATATAGAAATTCTATCAAAATTTTACAAAAGTCAGGGTGCGTATTATACATGGGGGTGTATTATACATGGGGGTGTATTATACACAGAAATTTACGGTATTTGTTGGCGTCGAATGCATGGATTGTTGTTGAAATGACAGTGAGCGTCCTTGTGGATGCTGCGTGAGCAATTAAACGTTTACCACATTTATTTTCTTGAACGATGACAATGTTAGTGCCACCGAAATGAAGCAAAAAGGCAACCCGAAGGCTGACATTTTAGACACGATGCAAAATAGCAATAAAGAAAATAAACTGCCAACACGCAACACAGGCGAAACCAGTGCGCATGTTTAACGTGCTACTCGGCAACTCATTCTGTCGTACAATTACGTGCACAAATCTGAACATCGGATTTTGGCCAATCAAGTTGACACGCTGGAAAAACGGGTTGTAGACATTCTTCAATGCCTGCCTAATCAGCATCGCATTGCATTATTTCGGAATAGAATAATGTGGTTATATTTGGAGGTACGACTATCAAATCCAAAATTATGTCGGTCAAATTAATATTATCACAGCAAGATTTATCCTACCTCTAATCTACATGTTTATGGCTGTAATGTTAACACACCATAATGGTATCTGTCAACGTTTAATAATAAGATAACTTCTATTGCACCTAAATCCTTGGAAACCAAGCTCAGTGTGTGTCTAGAAAGTTTTGATACAAGGCTAAACAATTTCTTTGGCAGTGCACAGTATGGCTCATATGATAATTCATGTATTTACACAAAACACCTTTCTTGTGCAATGATTTATTTTTATTCCCCCTCCCTAACAAAAACGTTTCCAAAATCTGTAATCCTAACAATGAAATTGGTGTTGCCTTAACTATTAAATTAAATACTGTCACCCCTGCACGAAATAATAACCTATCAGCTGTACACTGTGACCATCTGCGATTTTTGCAAAAAGGGGCATGACTAATGACGTAACTGCCAGATAGCCAAGAAGACAGCGGTTCTTTTGATACCAAACAAAATGGCGTACCGTGAACGAACATTGTCGTTGTCAAGGTGTAAACATGGAATACGTTTGGCGTGTTTCATCGATTCATATTTTTATTGTCATTTCACATTTAATGGGCCTTCTAAGTTAGTGCTAAAAAAAGTCTTGTGAAGTAGATATGTCAATCTATCAGTGTCAGAAACTGAACGAAGCAAAAAAAGTCATACAAATAATTTTTGATGCATTTCACACAGCTGTGTCTGTCATTAATAGGATAACAGGCAACACTGGAGCGTTATATTAATTTTCTTGTAGCCACATATCTTATTATTTAAATGTTATAAATTTGAACATGCACGTTGATCTTTTTTTCTGACATTTTAATTTTATTTTTATTCCACTGCTTTCTGGACAATTCTGCCCATAAAAAATGTAAAACATACGTATTTTTTTGAAACAGCAAATGTAGTATAGCTGCCTTGGCAAGACTGAAGCCCATTTGGAGAGACAGGAACATCAGTCTCAAATCCAAGCTCAGACTCATGCGTGCCCTGGTCATCTCCATCTGCCTGTACGCTTGCGAGACATGGACACAAACAGCGGAGCTTGAGAGGAGAATACAAGCTATGGAAACGAGGTGCTTCCGAAAGATCTCGGGCATCAGCTACACTGGCCATGTCACCAACGAGACTGCACCAGATGATTGAAGCACACACGGCCTTACGAGGAACTGCTGACAACAGCGAGACAAAGGAAACTCCAGTGGTACGGCCGTGTAACAAGATCGGGTGGCCTAGCCAAGACCATTCTCCGGGGCACGGTGGAAGGAAAAAGAAGACCAGGAAGACAAAAGAAGAAGTGGGCGGACAACATCCAAGAATGGACCAGGATGGACTTTGCTAGAACCCAAGCCCTTGCCCTAAACCGCCAGAGGTGGAGGGAGCTGTCCCGAAAGGCATCAGTGGTGGCCCCATGACCTTCAGTTTCGGGATTGAGATGAGAGTATGGAATGTATGGGGTAGCCTTAGTAATAGGACAGTGCAGACTTGGTATGAAGAGGAAGCAGTCATTTAAAGGAGGGTAATAAATTAATAAAATTAATTATTTACTGGATGTTTACATGAGTATGTAAACAAATAAACAGTTCATTGGCAATGGGCCACATTTAGATAAACAGCTCACTGCTGAATTCTGGATAACCCACTGGATTCCTTGAGCACACTCTGTCTGGCTCTTGTTACTCTGAATCATGTTTATTCATATTAAATGGTTCAGTGGCTCGTAGCGAACTTGTCTGGTTACGAATGTTGTATATATCTGGTTTTTCTTCACTACAACAAAGTGATGATAATACACAGATATAAATGTTTACAGGTTAATCAGATTCTCATGAACAAATAAACGTTATAAAAGTATGTGCAGAAAAGCAATCAACACATTTTGAGGATAACTAATTATTTCTGTCTCTCTCTCTCGCTCGCTCTGTCTTTGTCTTGCTCTCTCTGTCTCTCGCTCTCTCTCTCTCTCACACTCACTGAGGTTGCTTGTATTCTTGCACAGTCTTCATAAATTATGAATCTTGTTAACAGTTGATCAATTATAGATATCATTTACCGTAGACACAGTGGTGTCAGGTGTAACATGTGAGTGGTGTCAGGTGTAACATGTGAGTGGTGTCAGGTGTAACATGTGAGTGGTGTCAGGTGTAACATGTGAGTGGTGTCAGGTGTAACATGTGAGTGGTGTCAGGTGTAACATGTGAGTGGTGTCAGGTGTAACGTGAGTGAAGTCAGTTCGGTTGCTTGCTTTGTCTTGTCTCCCTCAGTGCAGTAAATGAGGCAATCCGATTCGCAATCATACATACATTCAACAAAAGGCCAGGAAGCAGTAGATGTGATATAAAATTGCACACATGAAGGGGGGAGTACAATAAATGACACCACATGGCCCTGTTCAATCTGATCATTGCAGAAGACTTCTGGTTATAAATCAGAAACAAATTATGTTGCAGTCAAGGCAGGTCTAGACAAGGCTACTTCAAATATAGAATAAAGAAACTCAGGTGGCGCAAAGAACTGGGAGGTCAAACTATTACCCACAAAACCCAGTTATATTTTCATTGGTATATAACTATAAGGCAGGCTGGGGAAGGATACAGAATGTTTTGATGTGAAAATGTTTTTTTTTCTGTTGTATCTCATTCTTTGCCAAGGGTAGATAGAGCACATCATTTACTGGGAACCTCTATAGGAGAATGGCAGTATAATATAAATTAGTAATACATAAAAAATATATGTTGCATACGATCAGCTTTTTAAGTATCAATATTACAAGAAGTGTTTGTTTGTTGGAGTACCTTAGCTTGTAGACTGACATTCTTCAGAGAACTATTTATGAGAGTGAGTCATTCATGCTAGCTGTGTGTCGGCCATTGTGTTAGATGTAAATACTGGCTATGTTGCATTCATGTATTTGATTCAGTAGCAAGCTGTCACAAAGGAAGCACATGGCCAAACCATGTGAACCAGTTTTTTAGTCAAAGTGCAAAACCATTTTTATGGGGCTGAACTTTAAGATAATTACATAATTCAGTTGACAAAAAGAAACTATTACAGTAACAAAGCACCGTTGATCCTATAACATAAATGTGTCATGGACTCATGGCAGATATTATAGTCATTTACACATTCGGTGTCACTATAATAATTGTAACTGTAGTGTCAGTCACATTGGTTCCATAAATTGGACAGTAGGGCTTGTACTGTGGCACCTCACTATTAAGGTCACCCTTGGACAAAAGTGACCCGAATAGCGAGGTGATTATGTTAGTGGCACTAATTTACTGTACTTCATTGTGTATGGAAATCATTTCGGACTGTCCCAGGGTGACCTTAATTGCGAGTTGGCTGTATTACTAAGGTGACCGTAAAGGGAGGTTTGACTGTAGTTTGACAGCTAGGATAGTTGACACTGTATAATGCCAATAGACAATACTCCCGTGTGGCAATTAGCAGAATCTCTGTTGTCTCTTCAAGACACAGCATAATTCACACAATAATAAGCCCTTATATTTGTATCTTCAGCACACAGTAACTGTCATTACAGGTCTTGACACTTGTCTTAGTTTTGAGTACAGACATCCTTAATGAACACTCCTACAATCTTTTCACCTGCTTCATTATCTGTGCAGAAGAATGCTAAATTATGCTTTCTTATTCAATCTTAAATATTATAGATTTTTTAGCTAAATATTTATGTAAATTTCCTGCCAGGAAGTTTCTAGTTATGGATGGTTCTAAAAGTTATGTTGTGCCTTCTGCAATTATTTTCAGGATTACCTATGTTCATTAGACAATAATGCAGTCGCACTTGTTACCTGTCAACAATTAACTTGCTTTGGTGGACTTTAAACAATCAATATTTGTTGTATATATCTGAAGGCATATTCAGGGCATTGTTGTGTCTTGATGTTTTCAATTAAGCTGCTCTACTGTTCACACATTTTGTGCACAATATGTTATCGCAAGACATCTCAACTCATTACAATACCGTACGTAACACACTTCTCTAGAACCACATTTCAAAGGCTCCTGTTTCTTAGTTAATCCTGCTTTGAGAGTTTAGTTCCACACAATTACACGGACCAAGTTATGGCACTGTGATAGTTTCCACTGTGTGTTTCTATCATTTTTTAATTGCTGTTGAAACCTGCCCTGGTGATCTAAATACCTAGTCTTTCTTTCAGTCAAAGACCCCGTGTTTTTGTTATTGAACATGTATCGCAAGTGTGTCATCACTGGTAGTATTTTTATACTCTTGAGTGTTAGATATACATTTAATGATAGACCTCTTTGTGGACTATGTTCATTCAAAAAACTGCTTTGAATGGTTGTTAAAGAGAAGCAGAAACCGGCATTTGTGGGGCATTTGTTGAAAGCCAGACTGTAGGCTGCAAATAGCATGTGCTGATAAAGATGGCTGCTGCAGTGGCGGTTGTGGTTGATATTAATAGCTAAACAGAAATTACTTTTTTAACTGACTATGAGAGTGTTGTATTACTGAGATGAAAACCAAAGTCAAGTCTGCAACAGGGTAGTGGAAACTCCTGTTACAATCCCTTGGGAATGCTGGGAAGAGGGAGGTAAATTAAATGTGGTGTATGGTGGTTAATGTCTCTACCAAATGCCTACTTTACTCAAGAGGCATTTTTGTAAGAACAGCTATTCCTGCTTACATAAGACATGGATGCTTTTGTGGTATTGATTTTTTTCAGTTTAGTTAGCTAAATAAAAACCTTTAAAATTGTGAGTATTTTAGGGGCATAGTAATCAAGCAGAATGGTAGTACTGGTTTCATGAAGAATTCATATACACATGTAAGAACTTTTGTATTATGAATTTGTTTTGTATTTATTCAGTTTTTTACTTTGAGAAGGGCATAGCAACATATAAGTCTTTGACTTCAGCTATGTCCTTTCAGCAGCAGCAGCAGCAGCACACCATACTGTGCATGCACTATGTTGTTGTTGAATAAACTTTCATTCATTCATGAAACATGACCCGGGTAGTTTTTCAGTGTCGGCTGTTAAATCACACACAATAAGTGGCATGCTGCAACTTGCAAGACTCGGTAACTCGGTATAGCCAAATATAATTCTGTCATTGGCAGTCATGTTTAATGCCTTCGTCTTGATGTAGCAATCAGCAATCTGGTGGCATTTGTGGACATTTGTAGGGTATTTGAAGATATTGCGGGCAATTGGTGTAGGAATGTGGGTTTGTTCGTGTAGGTGTGTTGGGATATTTTGTGTGTTGCAAGGAATATTCAATGTTGAGATGAAAAATTGTTGTAAGTAGATAAGTGATTTCCTTGTCTACTTGCCATGTTATACAATAAGAATATATGTAGAAAGCTGGATAAAATAATTGTAATTATAATTAATGATACAGTTAGTCATAATTGTAAAGTTTTTTGTAACATGATTTGAAGGCTAAGACTGCAGTTGTGATCATGTCGTATAAATAATATAATTGACACATGTAATTGATATATGTTAACTATAGTAAAACAAGGATGATAATAAATTCTTACAATTATTTAAGAAAAACACTGAAAATGTAACTTACCTTAACTTAGAAACTCAGATTGAGAAAATTCAGTAGTGTATAGATTGTATATTTATAATAAAAATTTACTAATTGTTTTGTTTATTATAAAATCATAAACTCTGCAGTGCACGGCTATGACATTGATCAATACAATATTATAGTGAGCTACAACTTATGATGTACTAACAGTGTTATAACTACAAATTACAGACAAATTGATGGTAATCGCTGTTTGCCCATCATTCCCAGAAGGCACTGAACCGTGTATTGTCCAAATAATCCCTGTGTTTGCCTGTCTGTCTGTCTGTCTGTCTGTCTGTCTGTCTGTCTGTCTGTCTGTCTGTCTGTCTGTCTGTCTGTCTGTCTGTCAATATGTTGTGAGTCCAAAAGATGTAATTGATTTGGTGTGATACGGTCTGCCTCCTTGATCCATGCATGCGTGTTTTCACTGCTCTCTGCTACTCGTCAATAATATCATTTAGACACAACGCATGTAACGGTGTGATGGCAGTGGTTATGATGGATCTAGGCCATCACAGTCACTCTGTCTATGATCCTTACAATGGAGTGCTTTTCGTGTGTGACTCGAAAACGATATGATATATTTAGGAAATGAACATATCAATGGGGAGTGGTGGTCAAGCAACAAACTGTTGATCGAGGGGACCGGGGTTCGAATCCTATTACCAACTGTTGTTTTGAGACTTGGCAGTTTCGTTCATGCCTTATTGCTTGTATCCTGGTGTCTCTATGCCAAGGGAAGTAAACCATCCCATACAGGGAGTAAATTTGCAACCTGTAGTGGACTCGCTAACTCTAGAGAAGGATACTCTGAAATAAACCCTTAGTGCACTGTCCTAGTAGAACTTTGCCGAGTAATTATCCATGTCCACATATATATAACATTTTCTTTGTTGAAATATTGTATAAATAAATCAGTTGACTAGCATCTGACATTCCTAACCTGATTGAGTGTCGCAATCTACATACAAAATGTCTGGTACATTTTGGCAAAATGTGCTTAGCATAAAAACTGCTTCCTCTGTTGTAAGTGTGCCAATCAAACTTGCTTGGTGAATATAAGACAATCTGTCCTTGTCATGATTTCTACATTTGAAGCAAATTCATATTAAAACATGATACAGGGAATGGTTCACTGACATTTCAGTAAAATATTGTTGTGTTAACCTGACTCTACAATCATCAAGTCATATGCATTTTCCCTCAGTTCTTATGAGCTAATACTCATAGGCCATTGGGTGCAGTCACAAATCCCTCTGATTTTGTATTGTTTTATTAACGTATGCTGTAAGTAAACATTGATGTTTGCTAATTGAAATCAGTTTAATTTTTATGCATGTAAATAAAACACTTGTGTGTAATAGTATAAATTTCAAGGCACCACTTGTGCACTACAAATACGGACATCTCCATAAAGTATGCTTTTTATGTCTCTCAGCTTTACAACCTTTTCTGAAACCACAGCCTAGTGACTAGACCAGTGAATACATTATTGTAAAGTTTATTTGCATGACATATAGACACGTTCTGGCCTTGAGGCTGGTGGCGGCAATTTGATACATTTGTCTAGAAACAGGCTGTTGTGCCTTGAAACATAAACAATGGCTCCTAGCCAAATTGGCCACACATTATAACCGTGTCCAAAACTCTTTAAAGAAAAGACGCCTTGAACTGAAGTTTACCATCCATGGCTTGCATGATTTGTCGTACGGTAAACCTGTTTTTTTTATGTTAGTAAACATTATGCTTGTAAAAAGTTAGTAACTGGCCTAATTATTGGTTTGCATGTTGAGTAAGGTCAACATTCAAGCAGTGGCTTATTCATTTATATATGAAGGATGGACGAGTGGCCTCCTTTGACCGGTGTTGGTAATATCTTGTTCTGCTCTGGATCTGTCATAGGATTTTGTCATGTCTCCCAGTCACATGTTCCTGTATAAAGTACTAGATTCAGTGCAGATGATCAGTTGGCAAAACTGACCTTTGGGTTGGGAATATCCTAAATGTAGTTGTGCAGATAATGACTGCTGGTCAGTGGGAGACTGATAAGTACTGACCACCTGGTTATGGCGGTATGGATGGCTTGTTGGAGTCATCAGTTGGCTGCAGTAGGTCTCTATGTTAGAGAAGGACACAGCCTGTGCATGGACAGTGACCTCACATTGGGCAAAGTTCACCGGCCAGTTCAATAGTTCACTGGTTGCATAATTCAGTGGTCAACTCAATAGTTTAATGGCTACATAGTCCAAATGAATGTATAGTAGTTCAGTTGCTACAATTTTTATGTGGTTCAGTAATGACAACTCACTGTCACAACGGTGACATTCACAGGCAGTAGTTCCTGCTCTGTGTATCGATGTTGTGTGTAACTTTTGCTGACAACAAAATTGAAGGGAAAAACTGGTTTAGCCCGTAATATTTCCAATACTGCTTGTATGAGTTGAAACTTAAAAACACTGTCGGTAGTAGCCGTGGTGTTCACATGCCTGTAGTAGCCATGGTGTTCACCTGCCTGCAGTAGCCATGGTGTTAACACTGCCTGTATTAGCCATGGTGTTAACACTGTCTGTAGTAGCTATGGTGTTCACATGCCTGTAGTAAGTAGCCATGGTGTTCACATGCCTGTAGTAAGTAGCCATGGTGTTCACATGCATGCAGTAGCCATAGTGTTCACATGACTGTAGTAGCCATGGTGTTACAATGCATGTAGTAGCCATGGTGTTCACATGCCTGTAGTAGCCATGGTGTTCACATGCATGTAGTAGCCATGGTGTTCACATGCATGTAGTAACCATGGTGTTAACACTGCCTGTATTAGTCATGGTGTTAATGCTGTCTGTAGTAGTCATGGTGTTAATGCTGTCTGTAGTAGTCATGGTGTTCACACTGCCTGTAGTAACCATGGTGTTAACACTGCCTGTGTTAGCCATGATGTTAACGCTGTCTATAGTAGCCATGGTGTTAACGCAGTCTGTAGTAGCCATGGTGTTCACACTGCCTGTAGTAACCATGGTGTTAACACTGCCTGTATTAGCCATGGTGTTAACGCTGTCTGTAGTAGCCATGGTGTTCACACTGCCTGTAGTAGCCATGGTGTTAACACTGCCTGTAGTAGCCATGGTGTTTACACTGTCTGTAGTAGCCATGGTGTTCACACTGCCTGTAGTAGCCATGGTGTTAACACTGCCTGTAGTAGCCATGGTGTTTACACTGTCTGTAGTGGCCATGGTGTTCAAACTGCCTGTAGTTCAGTAAGTGTTAAGTTCCAATTTAATGGCTGCATGTGTAATTTAGAAATCTGTCAAATGGCTGATGACCTGTTAGTGACAACCATTATCTTCTAGGCCAGTCACCATCAATAAGGTACATGTTATGCCATGTGTCAGGGTGGCTGTGGGGGTGGGGAAGATTGCAATCAGTTGCCCCCCAAATGGTGTTGAACCATGATACTGTGATTGTCATTGTTCAGTACACTAATGACATGGACCCCCCCAAGATGTTGGTGTGACACTGAAAATGTGTTCAGGATATTGTCACCTTATGCTGTCATCAGATTGGGTCTAGTCATGACAACACAATAACATATTGTCAAAATTGGTATGGGTTCTGATGCTGACATGGTTTTGTTGTCGTAATGGTCCACACAATATATATCATTGTGATAACAGGTCCTTATGAATACTCAAATTGTCATAATGGGTTCCTGAAATGATGGGCTAATGAAACATGTCATAATTTGTCCCCTAACCTGGTTGGCCAAGACACTACAGCACTTTGTGTGCACAAGAATGCAATGGTGTCAGTTATATCTGACATCATTTATGGTGACAATAATATTTACAGACATAGCAACTGCCATTGATAAAACATGGTATCAGTGTATCAGATGTTCATTACATGTAATGTAGGCCACCAGCTAACCGTGATCAGGGGAGTCTGGCAGAATACTTGCAGATCAATGTGTGGTCATTTCCGCTAGTCAGCTGATACCACTACTAGTCATTGTTTAGTCTGGACCAGTGTCCAGTCAACTGTTTGGACAGACTCTCTGGATATGCTACAATAACATTCTGGTAGATCTTAATCCTCGACCAGAGTGCTACAGCGGTTCTTGGCAAATGTCAGGCCTAGGTGGGCCTTTAATAAAACAATAGCATATAAAATATCATTGTCAGTATCGTACTTGCAGTTTCCATGTGGAGATGTGAGCTAATTTTAGCAATCGGGATCAGGATTGACAGTCGTTTATCTGCCTCTTACATTCTCATTCAGGTTTATCGCTTCAACAAACCGGAACTGTGGCAAGGCTTTACTTGGTGTGGTGCTCATTGAAATGTACATAAAAACAATATATATCATCAGACCACCAGCATTCGTCTAGCTGTGTTATTTCAAGCAGATGAATGGACCAAGTTCACTATCAGTGGAATTGTATGTGTTATTTACTGGTAAGCACCATTGTGCAAATAGGTTTTGTGTATAATATGGATTTCTTTGATTTCAAGTGGGAAATGGTCATGTTTTAAAATTGGTTGGGTTAAAATATATAAATCATGAAGAGGTTCATAGTTTTATTGTGTTCTCATAAGTATGACAAACATAGCGGTTGAAGACACTTGATACCAGGCGTCAGTTGACACATTACTCAACAAGCCTATCGTACTCAACTATAAAATGGTATATGGAATTTTATGTCCAAAGTACAGATTTCAACCAAACAAGTGTTGCGTGTCTGTATTTAAAAAGTGCATTATCCCAAACTGAAATTTGCCAATTATGATGTTGTTCACTCCGCCAACAATGCCATATTAAATTGTTTGACACTATATTTCTGCATTGATTGGCATGACTGCCAATTAACCCCTGTGGTTGAGCTGCACCTTTGGCGAGTTGAGCCTGAGGAAGCATGCTCTTTGTTGACAAGATGGCATCTAATAAGGTCATCGTGAAGCAGGGAAAAGATAAATATCCAGCCAGAGAAAAAGCAAGACGTATGACACGGGTTACCTGTCTAGTGATACCATCTGTGACTTACCACTCATTAAAGCCATCTTGTTTGTTCCGTTACCCAAAATCTTTTTCTCAGGTAGTAATAGTATTAGCAGGAAGCTTGCCGAATCAGTTGTACTTTGTCCCACTTGCTCTATTGATTTTGGGAACCAGGTAAGCATGCTCAACTTCAAAGAGCAACTTGAAGAACTTGCATTTAGTCCCATTTGGTTCTGCTACAGTTGTGTTTACCATTTGAATGTTTTCTCTACAATTTGAACATTTTGTGAATGCAACATTCAGATTATGATCAGTGCTTATCACAAGCAGTCTGGCTGTCTTTGAAAGATTTATTCTAGTAATAATAGCATTTTGTTAAATAACTAGCTGAGTTACCCATTGTAGGCTTGGGAAAAAGGTAGTCAAATGTACCAGACACCCCAAACACATCCCAAATGTTTCCAGCCTACATACGTTAATAAATGGTAACTGGTCACTGACATAGTTGTTAGGACAACCTTTTGCCAGAAATGTCAACATTAATCGCTCTCCCGTCTAACTGAGTTAACCAGCAACAGCGGATGCTGGGTTGAAATTTCAGCCCGACACATACAAAACTAACGGAGATGTGGGTGCACAAACAAACAGAGAATGAACTGGTTTATAATATAGATATGTCGTATTCCTAGTTATCCAATATAACGTTTGACACTCACTTTTTATAATACACTAACTTGACAGGCGATAATTTCTATGCTAAATGCCAAAATGACACATCGGTCCATCTGTAGGAAATATATGAAATGCAAAAGAGGGCGCTACTTGTAAGCGTGCAGACGTGACCTATGCATGTTAAACGCTGAGGATTTTCAAACATTTAGAAACTATTCAAAATTTCTGCATATTTCCAGCGACATGTTTGTAGATATAATTATCTTTACGTTGATATAGAAAAACATTAAATTCCACGGCTGAAACTCCACATACAGCCTTTTGAAATATTGAGCACCCCAAGTTCTCCATCTCCCAGACGAATTTCGAGAATGTCTAAATCTTCAAACCATCTCAATGGGCCCGCTAGATAACATAAAAAATTTCAATATAGATGAGGGACAAACAAGGTTGGTTTAACATGTTAGTGTGTTACTTTGTAAAGGGAGAAATTTTGGAAATTAATGGTATGTAAAAAGTACGATTTATAGTATGTTAGTAACCAGGTGATCCAGACTGGCAGGTGCGACAATGTCACACGTTACACTATCAATTTGTGTTGTAACTCCTCAGCGAACAAGTGTTGAGAGAAGGTTGTGGGATTACACAGGATATTGAAGATGCAGCATGTGATTTCCTTGTGTTCTGAGAAAACCACAACGTAAACCACTAACTGCCTTCACCTATACAACACCTGTCTGCACTAAATGTCTCAGGTAAATGTGTCGCCTTGCAAACTATTGACTAAATATTCCCCATGGCTTTAGCAAACTATTTGATTCCAGCATGCTCTTTACCGTTTGGTGGCCACTAAACCATGGTGTTGAAAAATTGATCATCAATATGAGGCTCTTAATTAGGTATGACGGGCTTGGTCAGGTATTAGAATTACTGGTGGCAAGCGTTTGGTAATGTAGTTAATTTCCATGCACTTTGTAACCTCAGTGTAGTACATTTGTCAATAATGCTTTGTGTCACATGATCATGGAGGTATATTTATTGTTGTGGAGAAATAAATTATGTCTCATGTGGATTAAAATGATGTAGCCAGAGATGAAGCCAAGAGTCAGGTCTTCCTGGTCAACAGTTTCCATCTTCATCTGTGCTTGGGGAAACAGCTGTGTTTTGGCGAGCATGCCTGTGGCAGTCAACAGTCCGTCATGGAAATAGCAGCTCAAAACTGATTGATGTAACAAGATGTTTGTTTGGGCAGCTCAATGTTATAATGTATGTCAAAATAAAAATTGGTCATGAGTATTTTTTGTAGACAAGAGGCCTTTACAGGGAACAGAAAAAATGAAGGTAGGAGAAAAGGAAAACTGAATTTAAGATGGAGAGTCAGTGACAAGAGAAATCTATATCAAAAGTGCAGGGGTGAACAGCCATGACAGGGAGGAAATTGCAGAATATTGAGATAGGTGGATAAGTGTCATTGAGAGGGTGGGGCGGACAGAGTGGTGTGGCACCCCTGCCCTGCAAGAGACAAAGAGGGGAAAAAAACCTTCACAGATAATTGATTTTGAGAGAGCATTAAATACACATTTAGATTGCAGATTGGGACATGGCTCCACGTGGTTCAGGCTACATTTGTTATTGATTCAATTCGCTGGAATCCACAGACATTGGCCAGTTAAGCTTGGAGCCCTGCACTGGTGTGGCTGGTTTGTGATTACTGCATATATTGACAGATGAGAAAAACTGAAAAATCTCTGCATTCATCTGGAGTACTTAAGGACACACAGCCATGTGATGTGGCCTATGGCCGCTGGCCAGACTCAACCATAAAACAAACTGTGAGGGTAAAGGGCCCTCATTAAGTTAATTTTTCACTGTTGTGGTTCAGAGTAATTTCTAGGAAACTTGAGCCTACGTTGTGTCCGTTGTGACATGCTAGTATTTTTTTATAAGAAAACGTTATTTGATTTTAGTGACATGACTGATATTATTGATTGGGTCCAGATAAAATGTGTAATAAGAAATTACAGAAGTCCAGTTCTGTATACTGTTGCATATAAAGCTTATTCACAGTTTTATAGGTAACCTGATCTAAACACCAGTCATTTTTTTCCAGTGAATTTAAAAGTATACTCTTTTAAACTGACTCAATAAAATACTGAAACTGTTTGTATTGTAAACACACTACGTGTTTAAACTTAAACGGATCCATTCGCAATTGGCTAAATTAATTCAGGAGAGAGTTTTAATAATAATCTTGTCCTGCCATGGATGTGCAATCAGGTAAGAATGTCTGGCGGTGGTACAATGAGATCACGCTGGGCAACAGGTGTGAGACAGCATAGGAACAATGTCATCACAGTGCTATAAATACACACACACATACCACTGATTTAGTATCAGCATACAGATGGCTGTACTGCACATGTGGGGCATCATGTTATTGCAGTTTGTTTGCTCAGCGTGTGTGTATGTGTATGCGTGCGCTGTATGTGTATGCATGCAGTATGTGTGTGCGCGGGAGTGACCAGCTGACAGGATTTGTCAGGTAATTTCTGGCTTGCAGCCGTTGAGCTGGGCGAGTCTGGACTGTGGCTTGCGGTTGGTCGCCCTGCCCTGTACACAGTGTTGCTCCTATAAATTATGCAGTTATCATGCAGGTATTGTCAGTTCAATAACAACACAGTCGACTAGCAAGTGGGAGCATAAATTTATCCATTACACAACATGACCTTATATTGACTCTACTCTTACGGCACGCTGTTACTGCAGATTACTGTGGGGGGAAATTGTGAGATGTTAGTTATTATGGCCTGGACGGATGGTAGGGCTGTTAATGTGGAACTGTTAGAGAAGGGATGTTTCAGTTAAAATAAAGGGTTGTTACATTAAATCAAGGGTGTGATCCTGGTCACTCACTCTAGAAGGAAGCAGTGTTGATGAATCGTCCTGCTGCAGCCGCTGGTTGCCTGGAGAGCAAAGAATGTGTAATTGCCTGTAGTACCATAGAGACATGATTAGTTGCGTAATCAGGCCTAGCCCATAGGTTGCATGAGCTGTCTAACCAAAACAAAAGATGAGCTGCCAGAGCAGTGGAACCAAATCAGCATGGACTATGTAGTTGAATTAGCCTGCAGACCAACCCAGAAGATGGTTGTATAAGCAGTCAAATTAAACCAGAATGTGGTTGTACATGCAGTCAAATCAAATCAGAATGTGGTTTTACAAGCAGTCAAATCAAATCAGAATGTGGTTTTACAAGCAGTCAAATCAAATCAGAATGTGGTTTTACAAGCAGTCAAATCAAACCAGATGATGGTTATACAAGCAGTCAAATCAAATGGGAATGAGGTATGCAAACATTAAAATAAAAACAGAATACATTGGTTTGTAAAAACAGTAAAACTAAACCAGAATATGTTTTGTACAAGCTGTCAAAAACTAACCCACATTCCAGTCCGGATAATTTGTTATCTTATTAACATGCATGGAATTATCTTGGGCAAGAGACCTGACATTAAGAACATCCGAGCGAAAATGAAAGGAAACAGACTGGGCTGTCTTAAACAGACAGGAAGACAATAGAGACAACACAGATGCCAGCTCAAACACGCACTGGTTCCAACACTGGACATTGAGGCCTTCATTGGCATATATCTTTGCCCAGCTGTGGGCCAAACACTTGTTGACCAAGAGTCTGTCAGAAACACTGATGTCAACTCGACAATATTAGCATCGCATTTTTATAATCCAGCCTAAAAAGCTAATAGTTTGTTTGCCTCTGGAGAAAATCACCATTGAATTCTTGGAAACGGCTTTGGAGAATTTTCCATGTCATGATTATGTATTTCCAATAACAGCACATTTGTCACCTGCAACAATTTGACTAAACACACTAGCCAGTTATTTCATTACCAGGATATTAAGTGTCAGAATATCTCGCTAAATGGGGCCGGGGGGGGGGGGGTAAACCACTTGTCATATTGTAGGTCTAGAAGCCAGTGAATTAATTGAATAATAATAGGCTGGGATAGGCACCAATTTGCTATGATTGCATCGTATGTTAAGGTTGACACGTGTTTGTAATTCCTAGTATGAACAGACTTTCATGTGTCCAGCAATGTTTCTCACAGATTGAGTAATGTCTGATAACTAAACATTCAAGAACCTTATACATTTAAAGGAATAGTGTTTTATTGTCAAAATAAATTTGTGTCTTGGAAAACTGGCATGTGCTTTTATATACATTTTCACATCATTAGCTCTGATCGGGTGTGAAGAAAGTGGAAATGCACAAAGATCCTAAACTATAGCAGGGCTCGAAGTTGCGACTATCTAGTCGCATTTGCGAATATAATCTTACGCCTAGATAAATTGCTTTAGTCACAATGTGCTACTTGAAATGTGGGCGATCAAACAAATTGTACATGATGACTCTTCATTCTCTGTCAGCTGCTTACCAGCTAGGGCAGCATAATCTTAATAAAATTGTAGCAACTGAATGATGACGTTTTGCCTAAGGCTGTAGGTGCAAAGTCCAATGCAGGTACCCCTGTACTTGAGCATTCAGTTACAGAAAGGGGCAGTTATTTACTAACTAGCTAACTTAACCAGCTTTTTGTTTGTTTAAAGTTGAAACAGTAAAATAACTTATGCCTATGTAAAATTCAGCATAACTGTCAGAATATAAAGGAGAGTGTTCCATGTGTTAATACTATATGGAAATATATACAGTCATAATAAATGTGCATACTAATTATAAACATTTATTTCAGACATGAAGGTACATAACAGTACACAGTACGTCCACAGTAAAGTAATTAAATAGGTCCATAATTATAAAATGAATACGCAATAATGAGCTAAGCACACTACCAACTATTGTATAATGCACCTATCCATGTCTGTGTAATGCAGAAGTGGTATACATCACTGTTAAGAGTGCACTGTACAATTAAGTTGGTGGAAATAGATAACCTGCTCATTAAACTTTATGCCTTTTCTAATACGAGTGTTACAACTGTCACCAACCGAAGTGGCAAACATGATACTTGCACTGCATCTCGTAGGCAGTTTATGTAAGATCCTGTATGCATTATTGTAAGGTACAATGAAACGCTGAAATGACAACTTTCTATATTTAACCCATAATGAGCACAAATACACATTACTACAATAGCAAGAGAATAACGTATTTTTAACTTGCTTAGAACAAAAATAAAAAAATTTAACCAAAACATTGCACTTGCCATTAAGGCTCCCTTGTTTAGCTTTTATATCAGCTTCATCACACAAAGTATCAGTTATGATACGACCAATATACTTATAGTGTCCAATGCCTGTCTGGCCGCTTGAGAATATGGGCTCGTGTGTGTGCGTGTGCGCGCACGCACGTGCGTGTGTGATTATACTGGTAATCATACTGGTAATTGCACTGTATTCCACGTGCGTGTGTGATTATACTGGTAATCATACTGGTAATTACACTGTATTCCACCTAGTTAAATAACATATGTGATGATAAACTTGTTCCTGTACTGATGGCTGTGATAGGTAAATGTAAAGGATGCTTCCTAACAACTGGCTGATTGTTCTGTGCTATTTTATTTTAATCATGTAATTGCACTGTATTCCACCTAGTTAAATAACATCTGTGATGATGAACTTGTTCCTGTACTGATGGCTGTGATATGTAAGTGTAAATTATGTTTCCTAACAACTGGCTGATTGTTCTGTGCCATTCTATTTTAATTATATGTAATTCATTGAATCAGTGTTCTCAGTTACACATGTGTACTTATTTATTTATTTATTCCGTTCTTAAATAGCGAACAACACAAGAGAATTTCCCCATGAGGGACAATAAAGGTATTTTTTATTTTTTATTTTTATTTTTATTTAACAGAGTTTCCCCCAACATTATATTTGCTACTTGACCTATCTTTAAAGTATCAAAAAACATTACTTGAGATTGTTGACTGTTAAAAATAATATCTTTATACCATCCATATGAACAGCTTGCATCAATAAGCTCTTGTAAGCCCTTGGCTGAGGAAGCGAGCAACACAATATCATCCGCATACAACAGGTGGTTAACCCTGCAGGTGACCAATGGTAAACTTCCACTTTGTACACAATTTGGAGCTATTTGTAGGGGTGCTTTAAAAAAATCACAACTTCATTAATACATATCACAAAAATATGATTGAGCTATCATTTTGTTGGCAAAAAGACCCTTTATTATTATGCAGTGATGATATTTGCATAACATCAAACAATCATGAAGATATAACTGTTTAAAGTTGATATAAAATAAATTTAAAAAAATTTGTTCGCCCTACTACTAGCTAATTTCCGAGTGGTTGTATGTGTCAATGTCCAATTAGAGAAATGTAGCCATGTATATGAGCTAATGAGTACAGAAAAAAATTAATCCAATATACTCAGAATTTTTTTTTAAATTAATTTTTTTAGGTAGACCCATGTAAAATTTAGACTATTCTTCATGAACGTCAGAATGAGGGTAAAGTAGAAACCCAAGTTTGCCCAGTGACAGAATAATTATTGTGTGGTTGTATGTTCATGCATGCAGTGTGACAAATGTAACTGTATATTTCAGCTGCGTGATAATGAAAACTAGACTCAAATATATTCAGAACTTTTCATTTTATTGTATTTTTTGTAGAACGTTCAAATACAACCAATACGGCAATAGGCCTCACAGGCCTACCGTTGCGTGCCGTGGCGCAGCTGTCCGATAACATGACGTATCTATTATAAATTTCCTTACATATCAATAAAATAAATAATACCTTCAGTTCCTAATTACACACATATATATATCATCAGGTTATAGGACATGTATTTGAATTCTGAATGCATCGTATCCTTCGCTGGCGAACCGAGTAGGCCGGCCGAATCGGCCCATGTCCGGGTGTAAGACAGCGATGTCCGGCTCGCCAGCAACTTGCATAATATCCACTTCAAAACAGCCCCCAAAGTCTGTGTAACTGTCTGAACTAGTATAATAACTTGATCCACAAATACTGTCATGTATTTTGCTGATATATTGCCGCGGACATTTGAAATAATTCAACTTATATAATTGAAGCGAGACAAAAAACATGGCGGACTTTCATCGTGATGGAATGAAACCAGCGTCAACAAGAAGACGTTTTAGAGCCATGCGCTGATTGGTTGACCGTTGACTTAATTTATTTGGATAGACCAATCGTTGGGCTTTCCATCGGTACCTCCATTTCCATGTTTAGACCATATGAATGGGAATGTAAAATCCCAACACAGAGCGTAGTAAAATCGGCCGTATTTGGGCATCTACTACTACGACATTTTAAAGCTTGGTTGTGATTTGCTATTACTGAATCATGACGCGATACAACTCATTGATAAAAATGCCACAGGAAGAAGAAGAATTCAGCTTTACAATGATACCTCGTGATACTGAATCGGGCCGAAATCGGCCGGGAGCACTTTTGCACTAATTGCATGGGCCGAACTGTAGGGTTAATGATGGTGTTACCATTACAACAACCCACTGGTAGTCTCGAAAGGAACACACTGAGGTCATTAATACATACATTAAGCAATAATCGGGACAGCATAGCACCCTGTCTGACACCATTATTGACAGAACAGAAGTTAGAGAATACTGAGCCCCGTCTTACACGCAATGACTGAATGCAAGCCACTGACACATTACTTTTAGCATCCAACTGGGAACACCAAGCTGGAGTAGTTTTGAGAATAGCTTGACGTGGTTCACCCTGTCAAAGGCCTTGGGTGCATCCAGAAAGGCTACATACAAAAACCATGTGTTATATAGTACCTTATGAGCTCTTTTAGCAAAAATACATATTTCTGTACCATGTTTCGGTTTAAAACCAAATTGATTGCAGGTAGTTTGCAACCAAGTCTGTATACGACTGTACAGTACTCTTCCAACAACCTTCGTGAATACATTTGATAAGCATCGGTCGGTAGTTATTCTTATCACTGATACGTTTATTCTTATCCTTGATTATAAGGAACAATGACAGATTTTAGCATCAATTTAGGTACGTACCCATTGATTAGAATTGCAGACATTAGTCTAGAACAGAGTTGTCCCTGCATAAATCGACATGCATTTCTTTACTACTACCTTTCACCATGTTAAAATGTGGCTGTAGAGCTCTTGCCACATCACACTCATATTTTCATGACCTTGGGCATTACCCACATTATTTGGTAACTTAATTTTACTGTTCATAGTAATTTAACTCACTTAAGTAATTGTTACGGTTGTAAATATTAAAAAAATTATCGGGTAGAATGCATGGCTAGGTTAAATTGCATAAGCGTATCTGAAATGTACGACAACCAAAATGTTGTATTAATAGCAGAGATGATAATTCAGAACCCTAGACGTAGTGTTGATATAAAAGTGTGCTTAATAAAATCCCACAACACATTTAGTTTTGCATTTTAATTAGTCAAAGCATGTGTGCTTCTAAAATATGTTTTGCTCCTAATTATTTTACTTTAGGAGCGCAACGCTCCTAACTCAGAATGTTAACTTTGAGGACTGTATAGACAATTTTAAGGAGATTTTTAATCTAACCTAAACATGGTTTGGTTTGCAAGTGCAGTTATTAAAAACTTCAGGATGGTTTATATGATTGGTAAACCAAACCAACAGGTGTTTAAAAAAGAAAAAGAAAAAAAACCGGGTTGTCTTGTTCAACCATCCAATCCAGTGCTAGAAGTAGTTTGTATTGAGCCACCAAACTGTACACTGTGAAGTAGTATGTACTTGTAATCAAACTAACCCAGAAGTCATTACAGAGGGCAGCCTTGGACTTACAACCCATGTATAAACACTCCACTAATAGTCTGGTGTAATTATCCTGTTTGGCTAGACCACATGTTGGGAGGGAGCCACAGAAAACCCTGGGGTGGGGAGGGGAGTTACCCAGATGGAAGAGAGGGAGGGCTACCTTACAGGGAAGAGAGGAGCTAGTTAAAGGGATGAAAGGGGCACAGTCACCAAAGATTGGTCACAATGACACAGGGAGAGTCTACACATTTGTGTGTGGCAGGTTAGGTGGCTGGGATAGACAGATTGTGGGCATTGGTTACAGTGGGGCCTTGCTTGTTAGACAGTCATCCTAGTGCAATAGGAGTGGAAATTAATGTCATACATTCTATTTGTAGCATAATGCCTCATTGATTTAGATCCACGCCAGATATTACTGACTGAAATATGTCCTTTCACAGACCCAATTGGAAAGTACACGCTGCTCATGTATCCTTCCTGTGCCCAGTATATTTATTCACTCTGTGCTCCCAGGAGTGATTTCTGTATTGACAATGGCAGTGCCTAACGCGTACATTCATCTGACTTGCGGATGCTTTTCAGGTGCATTGTTGTAGCTACATGAGTACGCCAACCCCTTACCACCCTAACCACAGCCTTCAGTGACATATCCCCTCCCTGTGGTGTAGCAATGGACTGTTTTGACAGAAATGACCCGCAGAAAAAACTCACCCTGTTGGCAGGCAACCATGCTATTTATAGACACTGGCCAGGTGGGCCACCAGAGGAGCCACAGAGGCACAGCCATGTAACAATGATGCCTGGTCATTTGCTGTCACATCATTGCTCTCTAATTAGTCATATCACAATGTTGACATTTCAGTATCCTCTAGTCCTACAGAAATGCAAAAAATATACAAAAATTGCTATGGGACCACAGTCCCAAGAGTGTTTCAGGGTCAACAAAATAAAACCTAAACTTGTTCATTGAATGAAGTCCAAACAAATGGCCCTTGTGATTTTGTCTGTTGGAATTGATTACTGATTCAGATGGAATGTACCATAAACATACACATTACAAATGTAATGCCTAGTGTACATGTCGCATACGTATGTACAACAGTGTGTTTGTGTTACAAGTGTACAACAGTATGTGTGTGTAAGCTCACAAAACCAGGTGTTATGCAGTTATTAATTGTATTGTATGATACGGCAGTGAATAGGAATATTGCTGGATTTATCTCGAAATTGGAACCAATAAATTGACATTTTTATGTTGACATTTCTTTTAACACCTTGTGTAATATGTACAATCACTGTGGCATGAATCCATGACTGCCGTCAGTAGATGGCTTATTTATTTTTATTCATTACCCAGTCAGTGTCGGCATTGATCTACGTGGGTGCATGGATGTAAGACCTTGTCTATGAGGCCTTGATGGGAACACATTTTCTTGCATGGAATCGTTTACTTTCCATGGAAATAGTAAAACAAACTCCAGGTTGAATGCACTCATTTTTTGAAAGATACATAGTTATATATTTAAATATCTTGCCAGCTGATTTACCCCCTTGTAAATCACATCTGTTGGTGTTCATATTTAGTTTGTGAATATAACATGTAATCTGCTCAGTTGGTTTAATAATTTAAGGTTGTGTAATTTGTTAAAATCAATCAAAAAATTTTGATCATTAGATTAGGCACCTTGTGAACATGTGAATTTAGCCTGATGTTACAGTATGTTTAAACAGACCACTTTGCCATTTACTGCCGACTTTACCAATTATTTGTTAATTATATGTTATCTCATCATTCTATAAGCTTAATTGCATGTGTTATGTCATGTATGGAATCTGAATCTTCCATACTGAATTTCCCAGGTATCTGTTATCCATAATACACAGTTAGTTTACATTTTATGGAACATAACACTGCACTTTCTGGGCCATGTTATAATCTGTGCATTCTACCAATGATCAAACTGTGGTATGTGTAATGGTAATATCTCTGATCAAGACAAAATTCAACTTTGATCAACAGTTTCACATTACCTAGATATTGACGCAACCAGTGCATATTGATACATTCTGTCTGCGGGTATAGACATATTTGATTTTCTCAATAGTTTAACTGGCCGCTGAGAAATGCCTGGATGCCATTAGCCTGAACATGTCCAGGGAATTTGTTAGGTTCCAATGTGTTTTGATGCTTTAAAATGTGTAGTGTCAAAGACTTGAAATTAAATTATCCTGTTCTTTCTGAAGGCAACACAGTATGCACAAAAGTACTCATTAAACTGACAGCATATTTTACTTAAACGATTTACACACTAATATTTGAATGGACAAGCTTGATTTGTGAAAGACTAAATCAGTCGTTGGGGTAGGTTAAAGAATAATAATAACTTGATTGTGTGCCCCATTGAGGTGTTTGTAACTCAAAGAAGTGATTACAGTTGTGTTGAAATAAACCTACCTTTTAGTGTTGTGCCTCAAAGCAGCAAGAAGACCACAGCTTCACCACAAGTAGCCACAGGCACGTGAATTAGTCTTTAGTCATGGTGTGTCTTCAGTGTATTCCTTCACAGACCCATTAGACAGTATTATGCTCTGATTCGCTAACTGGCTTTTTCAAAATTTCTTGTACAGTTCGTTGCAGCGTCATACAACGTTGGTAGACACAGACCTGCTGAAACAGAACTCATATTTCATGGGACCTGCACGTGATGCCCAGGGCTCATATAGATATACAGGCAAATACTGGGTCAAGGTTCTCAGTTACTTGCATAGTAATGTTCGCTGGGAGTAACAGGGTTTGAATCAGTTCTGTAATGATGTTAAATTGATTAGTTCAGTAGAGTTCAATTCAAATTGTCTAAATGAATTTTAATTGAAAGCTTTTGGTTGATACCAACTTGAATGAAAAGACTGATAAAAATGAATTGAAATTCATGGTGGCAAGGGTAATATCATATTAATTATTTATATGAGCTACATTCTAGCAGTCTGTTTTTCACAGCAATGGAATTATATATCATTTGGCATTAACATCAACATAGCATGTTCACAATGAACTGGTGAATGAGGTAGACATTAAGGGCTGTGTGCCTGCTGCTGTAGTATGTATGGCCTGCTGTCACAGCCTGTGGATGTTATCTGGTCAGGTGGGTTGTAATTAGCAGTGCCAAAGGGAATTGGATTATGTCACTTGATGTCATGAACGAACATTATAAATCAAGAGTAGAGGTATTGGAAAAATATCAGTTGAAATGAGTTGGAATTGATTAAATAGTATGTCCCTATCTATGATGTTTAACAAATGATTTGTGTCTGTATTGTATTGATTGCATTCTACAGATTGTTACCGCATGCCCATGTTCACCCATTAAACTGTGTACTCCGTAATGAGAAGCTCCTTGGCTGGTTGCTCAACAAAAGATAACATTAGCCAGCCGCAAAGCATGGATTGATTGCTGAGCAAAATATAATAGCATTAACCTGCCCATAACAAAACATAACATTAACTCTCCCAGAAGCATCGGTTGAATACCCAACATAATATAACATTAACCAGCCCAAAGCATAACTTGGTTGCTCAGCAAAAGCCAACAGTTACCCAATAATTTACCCAACTCTATATAAATATATTTACTAGTCATGCCATTTCTCCATTGTGCTGCAGTTACTTGAAAGGAGATAGTCTTCTTTAAAGTCACCTTTGTAAAATGACTTGCAGTGACCTGGAAATTATATTTATAGTTGAAACTACCGAAAATGTCCCCACTAGCCAAAATGTGTCTTTGGTCCAGCAAATCATTGGAATTGGTTTAATGGCACTATAAATAGCTAGGTGAGATGGAGCGCAGTGTGTTCTTTGTGGATAATAGTTGATTTTCGTATGTGATGTGATAATCTATAAGACTTTTTGTGTCAGAAAGGTGCTCAAACTGCCTGTTTTGGCATGTCCACAGCACAATGGAGAATTACAAATTTGATCTAATACAAATACTTATTAACTCTTTAATCTTGTCTTAGTTTATTGTAGGTATACATACTCACTGATTTATAACGCTCTTTTAATATCCAAACACACATTTCGCAAGTATTTTTCCGCATTTATTGATACTGTGATTAGATGATCTCTCTTGGGTATCTTTCTGTAGCTTGTAGAGCTAGTGATCATTTATTGTCACCTAAGGTTATAGGGACAATGAATCAGACTTAGGCCTTTCAGAATAATATTTGTGCTTCCTGTTATACTACGCAGTCGAGTTTTAGGGTAGAGATATTTGCAAAATGCACCAAAATTTGGCACAAACTTGTCTGCGCTACAGGAAACATAAAGAACAAAATTATGCTCACTACTTGGCAAAAGAGACGGAACGCATGGCACAGTACCATGTCAAAATAGTGCAGTTGGTCAAGGAAGCTGGAAAAAAGAAAGAATAAGGGAAAGGAAAGCATGTGAAATCAGCAAGAGAGAATCTTACAAAGTTAAAAAAAATTATAATTGCCCAGAAAGTGTTCAAATCCATAGCTAGAATCCGTGGATGTGTTGACATAAGCTGACTGTACAGTGCAGTTCCCGTGGATGTGTTGACATAAGCTGACTGAACAGTGCACTTCCCGTGGATGTGTTGACATAAGCTGACTGTACAGTGCAGTTCCTGTGGATGTGTTGACATAAGCTGACTGAACAGTGCAGTTCCCGTGGATGTGTTGACATAAGCTGACTACAGTGCAGTTCCCGTGGATGTGTTGACATAAGCTGACTGAACAATGCAGTTCCCGTGGATGTGTTGACATAAGCTGACTGTACAGTGCAGTTCCCGTGGATGTGCTGACATAAGCTGACTGTACAGTGCAGGTACCATGGATGTGTTGACATAAGCTGACTGTACAGTGCAGGTACCATGGATGTGTTGACATAAGCTGACTGTACAGTGCAGGTACCGTGGATGTGTTGACATAAGCTGACTGTACAGTGCAGGTACCGTATTTGTTCTTTTTAACATACATGCTGTAATTAGTGTACACTCCCCTTTTCCAGCAGGGTCTGATGTCGGTGTGTGACTAAAGCTAATCACTGGATCCATCATTTATTGTAATTCCCTGTCAACCATTGACAATATGAGAAAGGGGGTTCCACAGCCTTTGCAAAGTTCCAGTATCCCTTTGACCAAAAAATCACCATCACACGGATGTATAAATCACTTCCAGTTAGCTTCAGTTACGTTGACGTGTCTCATCCCGGCTCAACTAAACTTGAATGTATGCAGAGGATGGCATGGCCTGCTCTGACTTTGTCCGTGTCTTAACACCACTTATCTCTCCAATGAGAAGTAGTTTTAAATAGTTGGTAACCATAAACTTGTGTTTTCTAATTCAGAGTGACATGCGTGTAAATGACACCATGTTTATGTTAAAAACGGAAATGTATGATCACTTAGTGGAGTACAGTAGAAACAGTAAAAAATACACATAATTTCTACCAAGTGGCATCACAGTTTTGTCATTTTCACACTGGTTTGAGAAACATAATTTTTTTAACTTTAAGAATATTTTGTTAGCGTACTGTACGCTAAAAAGAAGGAATACGGTATGTTGTTTCTAACAATTATGTGTGCCACCTCTGGGAAGAGCTGAGCAATGCCTAATGCCAAAGAAGCAGGTCACAGTACAAATGGAGACATGACATAATTTTTATATTAATAAAGCCTTACAGTAGTGCTGTCCGATCAGTTGACTCGCAATATTGCAACTGTCATCTCATTCTGTAAGATCATTGTTGGATGGGTCAAAGCAAACTTGCCCAAAATCCGGCAGACACACCTGATTCTCAGATGAGTTAATGTTGAAATAGCACAATCTTCAATACGTTGTAATGGCACAAGGTCATGGTCAACATCATGTTATTGGCATCATGACATTACTGCGAATGTGACTATGTTAACTGCCCATGCAATGGGATATGAGGGTTGTAAAACACAACTGGTCATTCTTTAGAAAGGGACACTTATCACGACGGTGTAAGACATCTATGCATTGGGTATTTCACAGACGGAGTTAGCTGAGCCGTACCTATTCTAACAAATCAATCAATGGAAGGTTTATATGTGTTGCACGTTATCCAAATAGGGCAGCGTAAATCGTAATACTCCATGATAATTCTACTACATGCGGAAATATTTAAATAGATGATACTTCCATAAATACTCTAGATATCATTATAAATGTTAAATAATGTATTAAATGACGTAGGTGTTTCACTGTAAAGGATCGAAGGAACACTATCAGCATTTATGTACGTACACTTACTTGATTATACATGCTATTTTAACATGTGTGATATATTTTGCATCGAGGATTCACGCCATAGTCAAAACGTCCAAAATCAATTAACTTTCTGTTCTACGCTGTATACAATTTGTCGATTCTGTGTGTAAATTGCATTCTTGCAAATTAGCAAGGGCGTGTACTCTACGTTATCCAAATACATGATTAGTTGAAAACCACACCAAAAGCTACATGTTCTGTTGGGGCAATTGGGCCCTATTCAAGATATCACAACAAAATAAATTGTATGGCTTCCATGATTTAAGAATAGTAGCTTTTGAAAATCTTGTTGTCTATTTCTCATATTTCCACATTAGCAAAACAAACTCATAGTTTGCCATGTCACCTCTCTGTATGGTAATTATTGTTGTACATGCCATGGCCAGGGTCTCAAGTTGTACATGCCATGGCCAGTGTCTCAATTTGCATTAGGCACCATTTTCATATTTGAAATGTTTATTTTAAGTATATTAAGTTACATTTAGTATGGCAAGGTGGCAGATAACGTAGAACACACTGAAACAATTTGTAAAAATCATTATAGTTTGAATGGTTATTGCCGTGAACCATGGGTAGCTTGGATGAGAAGAACTGTTGATCCAAGAACACCAACATATCTACTTTCGAAACAAAATACAATTTTGTCGTTATATTCAGTTAATATTTTTTCCATTTCTAAATCTTACTGGGACATTTGCGGTAGTTTCAGCCTTATGCCTGCACGCTATACGAGTGTATACGTGCATCTTTGGCAGGTTACATGGGTCACAGAGTGCTTGGTATATATTATTTAATAATATTATAATATTACTTTGTCTTGTATCTTTGCAACTTAAATAAACTTATTATTACATTCGTATCTTAACAAATAATTTGCATTAGTGTGAATATTGGACTTGATAGAAGTATGAATAAAATAAACAACAAGCAATATAAAATGGGTACTCAGGTAGCAAAAAGTGGTGTAGGAGTAAAGGGTATATGGCTGCCCCCCACAACATATTTGGCCACATCATCTACCAACCTATTCTGGAGCATTTAACAGAACTCTTCATAATATATATATAATATATATTTATATATACATTGCAGTCCTTGCAACTATTTTGAGAAATATCTGCATCATAAAATGCAGAAGAAAGCTTGATTTGCTGTGAAGCCATCAGTTTGTTTATAGGCTCACTGAGAAGGCAGTATTCGGTGGTGACAAAAAATGTGGGCCATAGTACAGAACTGGTTAATGTATGTACACCTTGTACTGTATGCAAACAATAAGTGTTCCAGTGTTAATTTATTGGCTGCACATGGCTTGAAATGACTGCGTCTCCCTGTTACATGTGCATGTAATATTAAGCTGGAACATGCTGCAGAAATCTCTGCATGTTAGCTTGTCCATGACCACAGCTTCTCTCTATGGCTGTCTAGTCCAGGACCAGACACAGCATGGATCGTTTGGAAACCATGCTGAGGTTTGGCTCACCAGCATTGTTAATGTTCTGAAAAGAAAGCACAGTTGTTGAGTGTACATCCACTGTTCCCAATCCGCATTGAAAAACCAACAAACATTAGTGGTGAATGAATAGTGATCTCCCACCATCAGTAGCCATTGCCTGTCTCACAACCCTGCATTTCCTGCGTCGTAAATCAATATCTTTGTAGTTGTCTGGATGTCAGGCTGTCAGAAAGAAAGCATAGTTTTTCGATGCCAGTAAAGGGACACTTCTCATATGGTGGTTTGTGAGTCAGTGTGGGGGCTGTGGTTTGTCATTGAGTGGGGGTGGGGGGTGGGGTGGAATGGGAGGGTGGCATGACCCAGCAAGAGGTTAAGTTACTGCAAGGTGTCATGCTTGTAATGGGATAGGTGCATCAGGAAGAAAGGAAGTTGTAATATGATAGCCCACCGGATTAGCTGCCAGAGAGGCCATAGTGTGTGGATTAACATGCCTGTGTGTGTATGTGGTTGCAGTTACATGCATGCATAAGTGCATGCGTGCATTTTTCCGTGCACACATAGTTGTCAGCAGAAGATAAGATGCCACCTATTCAACTGTCAAAGGAATTTCCTGACTAGTCAAATGGAGGACATTAGTTACCGGAGAAAGTAATCCTATCCTGTGAAAGTGCAGCATTGTACAAGTCAATGCAAACTTACGTTGGCTTTCACTATAGCCTGTGTTGTGCCTCGTGAATATCTGGCTGCTTTTTAATATCTCTGCTATGCTCAGAATTTCAATGTCTATGCACACATTAGAACACCAAAACCATCCTGGTTTTATGTGTGTCTTGTGAGCAGAAGATATTGATTTTAAACCAAGTTCTTTCATATAATTTTGGTACACTTTTACTTACACCTGGCAGATGGGAAAGAAGTTTTATGTATGTGTTTCAAATAAAAAAACTTAAAGCCGTAGGTTTTTTCTAACTAGTGGTGCAAGTGGAACCTGTTGTGGACTTGCAAGTGGTGCTGACTGTTTCTGATGCCACAAGCTCAACAATAGTCTGGCCACTTTATATGTGAATAACATGAGGTAGTAGGAGAAAAAAAACCTGTATACAAACATGATGGAATTTGCAGAATAACATTATTGCTTTGTATCACTGGTTACTTCACCAAAACGTGTTGGATTGTAGCAGTAGCATTTCCAAGACCTTGACTTTTCTTTCTATTCAAAACTGAGAATCCCGTGTTTCGTAATTCCATATCAAATCAATCAAGAATTTACATGACCTTCTTCGATTTTGATGAAACTTGGTGTGTTGGTTTACGTTCATGAGTCTATGTTACCAATCAAATTTCAGCTCAATCTGACTTTCCTATCCCGAGATAGAGGTCATCGAAGTTTGACCCGACCTTGATACCTGACGACCTTTCAGGTGTCATAACTCCACTCCTAGTTGACCTACTCATGTGATGTTGGTGTCATTTTAAAGGTCTTAGAATTGTCTATCTATGTAGACAATGAACCACATCTCAACATTTTAAAACATTAAAAAATTGTTCGACTTGGCTTGACCTAGCAAAAACATGTAATCTCTGATTGTTTTATGTTGAAGCATACATATTTAACAAGAATCAATGAAAATTTGATCATATGCATTGAATACTTTAGGAGTTATAAATTGTTAAAATTACTGTCTTTTTTATAGGATATAAAGATAGACACTTGTGTATCTTTACATCATAAAATATACAAAATAATGTAGAAAACATAAAAAACAAGTTTGACCTTTGACTTGGCAATAATAGTTGACAATTTGAACGTGCAGATTCCAATTCTTTAATAGCAATTAACTTTTCGGTGACAATGTTCATAACTGCAAATTGATTCTTTTATTCGGAGTATTAACACTTATCTCATCTTTTCACGCATACTGAATGTGTGGTTTCTCTGTTCTTCCATTGAATCCATTCCTGAGCAGTGCTTTAGACATTTGTGCCAAGTGCTCTGTCTTCAACTTCAAGGTGTATGTTCTTCCAGTTGCTATTCTAGGGTGAGCAGTGGTTAGGATGTCCTGTGTCTACCACCAGTTCATCAGGTGGCGCGTGGTAGGGTGAGCAGTGGTTAGGATATCTCCCATGTCTGCCACCAGTTCATCAGGTGGCTCGGGGTACATCAGGTGGCTCGGGGTAGGGTGAGCAGTGGTTAGGATGTCTCCCGTGTCTACCACCAGTTCATCAGGTGGCTCATGGTAGGGTGAGCAGTGGTTAGGATATCTCCCATGTCTACCACCAGTTTATCAGGTGGCTCGGGGTAAGTGAATGATCTGGTTGGTCCATGAGGATGGAGAAAGTTAATAGCCACCTGTCTTTCTTTCTGATCCAGGGACTTGACTCTTCCAAGCCACCACCATCCATCATATTAAACTGTGACATAACCCTTCACTTCTTCATACCTAATGACATTTTCTTCAGCTGTCAGTTTCTTGTCGGGTTTGTGTGCTTGTTGAGAATTGACTCACATTTAATGAGAACAACGAGACAGAACGGAAGCAATGCAACTGCCGTGTCCCTGGCACTGTCTACATCTTTGCAAAGCAGCTCTCAAGCAGTTTCCCCTCAGCTTCCCAGTCACCTTCGGAGAAGTATTCAGCCTTTAATTAAGGAAGGAACATTTTGCTTTGCAAACTCAAATAGCTGGTGAGATGTCTGGATATGGTCTTGATATGGCCTCTGTAGACTACTGGTAGCTTTTGTTGCCATCCTCTTCAGTAAGCACCAACACCATCGCATGGCCCCTTGCCATGTGAAGTGGCAAAAATGCCATTCAGTTTCAACTCCAAAGTCGACAGAATGGTGGCACAAGTTGATGAAGTTCTTACAGTTCTTCTATTGACCTGCACAACCATCTGAGAAACAGAACTCTTTCTTTGGCTTCTCTCCAAACAGCTCCTCCAGGAACTTCAGGAGATGTCGTTGAAACAAGTGAACAGCAATGTATGACACATGCTTTGACACTCCGTTCTCCAACCAGTAACAAACAAAAGGGTGGATGGTAGCTTGAACATTGTTCCAGTGATATGACTGGACTTCATTTTCCATTACGAACGTGAAGTTCTCGGCAAAATCACCCACAACAAGTACGTCCTTTTCACCCAGCATGTTGTCTCGCAGGTCCTGGTAGTACAATGTTTGTACTTTGAGATGGTCAGTGAAACTTTGAATGAATTCATTGACTGACTGATGGATGATTTCTAACGTTGATCTGTGCTTACATGATTTTTGCAATGTCAGGTCAAAGGTGAGGCTTATTTAAAAAAATCAGTTTTTTGAAATGATGATTTCTTTGCTTGGCTACAAAGAGATACAACTATAATAGATTTAAAATGACACTGACATGTAGGTTGCTTAGGAGACAAGTTATCTAGAAGCATCTAGAAGGTCGTCAGGTAGTCATGGTTAGGTAAAATTTGGATGATCTATCCAGATATATTTAAAAAATCAAATCCTTGACTAAATGGATGGTCAGATTAGCCTAAAATTTGGTTTTGTAACATAGACACATGAACGTAAACTAACACAATTTGTCATCAAAGTCGAAGATGGACAAGTCAATTTCACTCTGTTTTTGATTAATTTGGCATTGCATCCCCCATACTTTTACACGTGTGTATATATATATATATATATTAAGTAAACCAGCACATGTAGATTATGATATAAATGTGCACATAATAATGGTGATAACAAAACAACACATTCTAGGAAGGTAGCCGCCATTTGCATACTGACAGAGCATTATGACTGTACTTATTGCCTATATTACAGCATTAATGTGGCATAAGAAATGTGTTAAATTTGCATAACTCCTAAAGTATTCAATTGCACACGATTAAACTTCCACAGATTCCTGCTAAATATGGATGCTTCAACATAAAAAATCAGCGAATTCGGAGGTTACATGTTTTTTGCTAGGTCAGGTCAAAGGTCAAACTATTTTTTTAATGTTTTAAAAATGTTGATGTGTGGATCATTGTCTAGACAGATAGACAATTGTAAGAGCTTTAAAATGACACCAACATCACATGTGTAGGTCACTTTGGAGAGGAATTATGACACATGGAAAGTCGTCAGGTATCAAGGTCGGGTCAAACGTTTATGACCTCTATCTCTGGATAGGAAGGTCAGATTGACCTAAAATTTGGTTGGAAACATAGACTCATGATCATAAACCAACACACCAAGTTTCATAAAAATAGAAAACGGACATGTAAATTTCCCCTTGTTTTTGATTGATTTGGCATGGAATGCCCCACATTAATTTTCATGAACCACCACGTACTGATTCATTAGAAAGCAAATACACTAGTCGTATGCTTATGTGATACCATTAGCCATTGAATTACTGTATTACTGTGGTGCATCTATCCTAAGGTACTATACCACTCCTAGCAGTTTCCTTGCAGGAATCACTCTGTTTTCTTGACGTCTTCCAGCTGCCTTACCTTGGTGCGTTCACCTTTGTAGCCACATGTAGTGTCTCGGTGCCTTTCTTCTTTCTTCTTTTTCTGCTCATCTTCTCTGGACATGTACTGCACTTATTATTAGGTTGATGGTTTTCATATCATGCACATCTGTTGCTCTCATTGCTTGGATCGTGGTTTTCATGATATACTCATATGTTGTGAATTTTGTCAACAGGTAATAATAGTAATAGAAAGGTAACTTCTTTTGCTCGTAAATCGCCAGAAACCAAGCTCAATGACATGACATCCTCTCAGGCTCTGTACAGTAGGAAGTAGTTCTGATTACAACTTCTGTTGATAAAAATGACATTTCTGTACTACGGTTTGTCTGACATGTGATTTCGTTATGCATGATAAGTACATGTGTGTGTGAGAACATGTAGGAATTACCTCTTTCAGCGTTGCCTTCTTTCATTATACTTTGCTCCATAATTGCTAATAAGGGCAACTCATAAATTCTATTACCCCCCCCCCCCCGTAATTAAACTGCCATCTTGTAACTACGGGACTTGCCAACGTTTACTGATATAATACGTGTGTTGTGTTGTATATTATGTTACTTGATCTACTTTGTGGCCGAGGAGACTATGACAGTGGTACAGAGCAAAGTAGAGATAGCATTGTGTCAGTGTTAGATTAAAGGTTTGGCAGTATGGGGGGATATGCTTCTTTGTGATTGTCTGGCAACACTCTAGAATTGACTGAATTGAAAGTGTCCAGGGGAACAGTCAGTAGGGTGTTACAAACATACATCTGTTCACAATGGTCAAAGCCAACCATGAATAGCCCACTGGGTGTTGCTACATAAGCAGACTACAGAGCTAGTCTTATTCCACAGTGACGTTTCACATGTCAGCATTTCTTAGTGAGCGCAGTTTACAATCTGTAATTGGTTGACACCCACCAAAGCCACAGCATCCGAGATGTTTTTTATTTAGTGTTGATTCTGCCACCTCAGAAATATCGACAGAATCTGTTGGTTCCTCATTCACTTAGTAACATATCTGCATATTTAGTATCTTGACGTGAGGGCCAAGTTTTGTTACACGTAGATTTTCTTGATAAAATAGTGGCACAACAGGTTAAATAGGAATTGTTTTTTAATTGCCATAGGCGGGCTTGGTTCAGAGCCGCTCCCCAGATATGTGACTGCTCATGTACGTGTCACAAAAGGACGTCATTACAAATGGCAGTTTTTTTGATTGCGTGTTCTGATCATGACTGCATTTGTGAGTATGCAGTGTCAACACAATAGGGAAGGATGTTGAAAGGATGTGTCTTTCAGAGGATATATTTAAAGCCTCATAGTAAGTCCGTAGAGTCTCAGTGAACAGAAGTAAAACATCCCACACAGGGAATAAATGTGTAACCTTACGGACTTGAAATAGTGGTCTCTGGTGTTTACAGTAGTAACACTGTACACAACAATGTGTAAATGACTTGAAGTGGTGGTCTCTGCTGTTTACAGTAGTAACACTGTACACAACAATGTGTAAATGACTTGGAAGTGGTGGTCTCTGGTGTTTACAGTAGTAACACTGTACACAACAATGTGTAAATGACTTGGAAGTAGTGGTCTCTGGTGTTTACAGTAGTAACACTGTACACAACAATGTGTAAATGACTTGGAAGTGGTGGTCTCTGTTGTTTACAGTAGTAACACTGTACACAACAATGTGTAAATGACTTAAAGTGGTGGTCTCTGGTGTTTACAGTAGTAACACTGTACACAACAATGTGTAAATGACTTGAAGTGGTGGTCTGTTGCTTACAGTAATAACACTGATTATACAACAATGTGTAAATGACTTGAAGTGGTGGTCTCTGGTGTTTACAGTAGTAACACTGTACACAACAATGTGTAAATGACTTGAAGTGGTGGTCTGTTGCTTACAGTAATAACACTGATTATACAACAATGTGTAAATGACTTGAAGTGGTGGTCTGTTGCTTACAGTAATAACACTGATTATACAACAATGTGTAAATTACTTGAAGTGGTGGTCTGTTGCTTACAGTAGTAACACTGATTATATAACAATGTGTAAATGACTTAAAGTGGTGATCTCTGGTGTTTACAGTAGTAACACTGTACACAACAATGTGTAGATGACTTAAAGTGGTGGTCTCTGTTGCTTACAGTAGTAACACTGTCCACAACAATGTGTAAATGCATCCAGCTTAACAATACTCTAGTCACAGGATCTGGAATGTCGTAAAACCACACTGACATGACATTTAGTTTCACATGTGTCACAGTGACCTTGGCATTGTATAAATTCATTAGCTAATTGGTAAATACTATTAAAAAAATGAAATAATGTCAGGAGCTGTAACACTGTATCAGCATGAGAGGGACAGCCAGAGAGAGATTCCTTGTGAGCCCATGGCTGACTGCGCTGGGGCATGTAGCATTGCAGTGTATCAGCAGTAGATAGCACTGATATACTGGCAGGTTGGGCTGACTTGATCAGGCATGCTCTACTCCATATTCATTTTTCTTGTCTGCTTTCTGTTCCTTTAAGGGTATGAGCGGGGGGTCAGCTGCCCTCAGATAAGATCCTTTGTTGTGACATTTTCCTGCAAGTTTATACTCAAGTTTGATGTCACCAAAAGTGGTTATGGGAGAAATTGAATGAAGACCATTTGTGTAAAATTGGATTGATGACGTGGTTTGCCACAAAGGACTGTTGTTATGTAACCACAGGTAGTAGCTACACCTGTAGACTGAAGCCTGTTGACATTGATCTGGCTTTGTGACAGGGTCATAATAAAATATAAATCACATCAGCCACTGTGTCTATCTATTGGAACAGATTACCTGCTGATTGTGTGAGCACTAGTAGCGGGAATATGTTTAACAATAAAATTGACATACCTCAGAAGGGTGAGATACAAGCAGATAAAAGGGTTGGATTATAGATAAGCCAAAGGGCTTCCTTAACCACCTGTCATCTAGAGTTAATTCTCTGGGTGGTAATCTTGTTAATTCTATTACTTAAATACATGACTGATTTAGAGAAAGGATGATTTGCTTGTTAGGTTACTAGGTGTAGTCTTGACTCCACAATAGTTATTTATACACGAGGGTCACAGTAAGCCCATTTGTGAAGAAACCAACAGCTGCGTGCTGTAAGGTATATAGGAGGACTCATTGGTAGCAACCAACACAGTCAGAAGGCACACAGACTTGAGCGTCACAACAACATTCATAATGGCAGCGTTGTCTGGTCGCTGTATAAGTAGACGTTTTTATGCTCTCCATAATAAATGAGTAAAACAAGTAAATTATGGAGACAGTGTAGTAAATTGCATGCACAATTAAAGTAGTAAATTTGGTGGTAATTTATGCTTGATAGAAGATACTGTATCCGTGCTGATGTAGGTTAAAGTATGTTGTATTTTGTAATTGTTCTTATGTTATATTGTAATATATAACATGCACACAGAGGCAGTTATAAATGATAGTTTTGACATCTAAGAATACATGATAGTTCATAGAATGCACGTAGTTGGCCTCTGACATCCAAGGCTCTGCTTGGAGTATGCCTCGTGTTGCGCTTGGAAGGGTTCATGAATACAAATATTCACTGCACCCTGGGGCAAAGTAGCTCAGTGGTTAGAATGTCACACCCAGCCTGGAAGACAACGTTTAGACCCTCTTGCTGACATTTCAAATCTTGGCCAATTTCTCTACACATTGCCTCTGTTCACTCAGCTGTATAATTGAGTACCTGGCTTTAGACGTGGATATTGTGAATAGCTGGTCTTCATGCAGTAACATTTTGTGTATATCGCTCATTTTCTCATACTGAGGCATTCAAGAACTAAAAGTAAAGATAAGTTCTTATTACTCGTATAGCGCAGTATCCAGTCCTTAGGACTGCTCAAGGCGCTTCACACTACTTCCTGCCAGACCTGTTCAGTGTTCATCTTGATATCTCTAGGAAACATTCAACAGTGCTGAAATTGCTGCACAAATACTATTTGTACAGAAAGATCTGCCTCTGTCTATGGCCTGGTATTCATTCCTACAGCTGAGTGAACCTGGAATGAATGAACTTGTCTAAGGTTCAAAACTATAACGAGAGGATTCAAACTAGGAATCCCTCGATTGAGAGTCCCTTTCTTTAACACCTTGGCCACCGTGCTCCACATTAATAATGACAGCAATCCTATCATAATCTCTTACCAGTTTCCATATTTTATTATTTCTGCATAATGTAATATTATATGCCTGTACAGTATATATTATTTCATAAATTAGGAAGGCTGTGTCTCCTTGACCTGTCTCCATGGATTGCGTAAGAAATTTGCTTTGAAATGTAAATTTCTTGAAGTGGTCAATCAGTGGTAAATTGCCATCCAGGAGCCGTGGTAGTGATAACGCTGCGTTACCAGAGAAAGTGATGCAGCTGAAGGGCAGACTGTCCTGGAGAAGGCTTCTTAGTTGGAACCAAGGCTGCAGCGTCTGAAGACATTATATTTTGAATTTTAAATGGATTTAGTTTGTTCGTCTATCCAGAATTAATGGGAGTAGTAATTTCTAACTGGAAGTTGGCTGTGTTAACTGTGGAAAAGTGAGCATCATTGAACATCAAAGGGTATAGCAGTTAGCTCAGCCCAGGTAGGCCGTATTGCCAATAAAGCTTGTTTTGAAACTGGATGTTTGAATATGCACCTATGGTCGTGTCTTCAAATTGCGACTGTCGTTATGGGCTTACTAAACATAATTACACACAAAAACAATTACACATGAAAACACAACAATTACACTAATAATACTTTAAAAAAATATAATCAGACCTCATTTAACCTTTGTATTATTCATACAAACAGTTTTAATAAATTTATAGTTTTAGTTATCTTAGAATCTCATTTTAGTATCTAATAATCTTATTTAATGTAATGTAGGCTTTTATTGATTTATTTTGTATCCAGTATGTTTAACTGTTTAACACTGGTAATCGTTTGCTTTATCATTGCATTTACCTGTAATTATACTATACATAGGTTTATCTATATATATTAAGAAAATCCTAGTATATATATATATACTAGGATTTTGCTTCCTAACTTTATTAATTTTTTCTTATTTATTTCTCTTTTTATGTTTATTGGATACTTGCCGATTTTGTAAACACCGTGAATGGAGTATTAATCCTGGATTTAATGGTATGAATAAAGTTTATTATTATTATTAATTTGGCAGGCAGTATACTTTCAACATAATAAAAACAGTATGTTAATTAATACATGAAAACTAGGAACATTCCATGTCCTTTTAATATCAATCAAGATATAAAGAATTGAAAATGACAATTTACATTCAACCTGAGAATGGATGTCATAATGATATGATATGTGGGAGAAAGGCACCCAGTAGCTGTTGTATTAGTGCCTGGACTCAGGTGTTGAACACCAGCCGGTGGTGACACCTGGTGAATCACACTGACATTACAAGTGCCTAATCATTTTGAGTCTGTCCATGGTGCATTTGAAATGTTTCTGGTTCATGTCTGATGCCTATACCTAGTTATGTTGTGTTGTATACTAGTCATATAGTTTGTGTTGGATTCAGTGAATGGCGTAAGTTGTTTTCTTTGTGTTGTATTCAGTAATTGGTATAATTTGTGTCGTTTGTGTTCAATGTGTTGTATTCATTGACTGGTAAGTTATATAATTTGTGTTATATTCAATGATTGGTGCAAGTTGTATACTCTCTGCTGTGTTCAGTGACTGACGTGAGTTGTTTGTTGCAGTGCTGGCCCAAAAGGAGACAACCTGTATGAGTGGGTGTCTACCATCCTTGGGCCGCCCGGCTCCGTTTATGAAGGCGGTGTCTTCTTCTTGGATATCCACTTCACAAGCGACTACCCCTTCAAGCCGCCCAAGGTTTGTTTGTCTATCTGCTGACATTGCCACAGTCTAATGGTGACAATATAACTTGCGCCAAGCAAATTAAGTCCCAACACATGTGATAAAATTGTGATAGAATGTGCAAAATATATTACAACATGTCACATTAAGTCAATATGAACCAAACAAAACTTGTTCAAACTATCATTTGTTATGCCAGTTTTAGCTCATTCAGTTGGCAAAACTTCTAACCCTAACTGTAACACTAAGTAAGTTAACGTTTAATTTGTTTCATTTACTGGGGCAAGTTCAATGGGAGGTTGTCTCTCCCAAATTTATTTCTATTTATTATTATAATGTTCTTGTGACTAGAATAAATCTGTTGAAGGCCAAAGTGCATTTAGTAATTTTTTTATTTTTGTTCTGCGAAAAGCAATATAACGGATGCCAGATGGGTTAGCCGCAAAGCTCTTTGACATTCAGCGTGATTGTGACATTCCCACATTCAATACGACCCATTCAGCTAACTACCTGTTAATAACTTTCAACTTGGCTGCTTCTAGGTTATGGAACAGACAACATCCAGTTAACTTGTTTCATTCAGTGGGCCAATTTTAACTTGTTTCATTCAGTGGGCCAAGTATAACTTGTTTCATTCATTGGGACAAGTTTTAATTTGTTTCATTCATTGCAAGTTTAACGTGTTTCATTTATTGGACCACCTTTAACTTTTCCAGTCAGTGAGCCAAGTGTAACTTGTTTCATTAATTGGGCTGAGTTTAACTTGTTTCTTTCATTGGGACAGGTTTAATGTTTCATCAATTGGGCCAATGTTAACTTGTCTCGTTCATTGGGCCAAGTTTCATGTGTTTCATTCATTGGGCAGAATTTTGCTTGTTTCATTCAGTGGGCCAAGTTTCACTTGTTTCATTCATTAGGCCAACTTTAATGTGTTTCTGACAGTTGCTGGTGTGTAACTAAACATGTTGTTTGTGACAGTGCTGAGATATCGTCTGTGTTGCAGGTAATGTTTCGGACACGCATCTACCACTGTAACATCAACAGTCAGGGCGCAATATGTCTGGACATTCTCAAAGACAACTGGAGTCCCGCCCTCACCGTCTCCAAAGTCTTACTTTCCATATGCTCGCTCCTCACCGACTGTAACCCCAGTGATCCTCTAGTGGGCAGTATAGCGACACAGTACGTACAGAATCGGGAGGAGCACGATCGGACGGCACGCTTGTGGACGAAACGCTACGCCACTGGACTATCGCAGTAGCACCCCCTGGTGTATCATAGTCAAAGTCTGCCACGGATTCGTACAGCGCTCGCATCGTTCCAGTACGGCCACATTCACAAGGCAGGGATTTGTGTTGCTGATAATGTCTTCGGAGTAAGAACGCTGTGATCCGGTGTGCATCGTCGTTAACGCTCGCTTGATGCAAGCATGAGGATTCGAAGATCCGGCTCAGGCAACGTGTTTATGTAGGAAGCAACATGTGATTGTCCGAGTGACTGTTGGCGATCCAGCGGTTGGTGTTGCTGTGACTAACTTGCTATATGGAACTGACATCCTCCCGCGGATGGATGGAGGGACAGTAGGCACAGCTACGTGCTGTGCAGTTTATGTAAGATATTGTATAAAGGAGGCGTAATGTTCACATTCAGTGGATCGGTGGATGTCTGCAAATTCCAGTCATTCTAGGACCAGCGGGTATGATTGGCTACAAATGTTTGCTACAGGGCAGGTGGCTCCTTTCCCTTCTGTGTTGTTGCACAGTGGGCAGGCTTTCGCTGTATCTGAGGCGCAAATAGATGACCGCTTGCCAGTCAGATCTAAAGCTGACCTGGGCCAGTACAACATACGTTCAATCATCTCGAATGTGAATGTTCCTGTAAACGTAGTTCTTACAGTAGATTAATGAAGCCACTAAATGTCTTGTAAAAATTATGAAAACTTCAGATACATCAAGTGTTAAGTATACAGTTGATCGACTTCTAAATTTACTCGGTTGCTTTGACTGCTTTTGTGCATTTTTCTATCAAATGCTGCCATTTGTATGCACTTTATGGTGACTGAAGTATTTGCACTGTGTCATGATTGCTAGTGTGTTTGATAGGATAAAAACTGTTGAAAGATGACTTTTATAAAGAAGTAAGATGAGAGATTGCCGCTACTAACCAAGCCTTATGTACAATCTCTCCATTTCAAATAATTCCAATCTCACGACAATCATTGTTGCAGTTAGTTTCTTGAGAAAATTATATTGTTCAAGAAAACTAGTCTAATTTCAGTGAATCTTCGAACATACTTTGCAACAGAAGAGTTTTTCCAGTGCATCAGTTCCAGAGTGTCATGAGTCGTCACGTGTTGTGTTGACACTCTGGTCAGGTGACAGACCACATTGGTGTTGTCAAGTTGTGACACTCGAGATGTTGTGCTGCGGTGAGCGCGTACAGGTGAGAGATTACACCTGTGTTGACAGTTCAGTCAGGTGAGACTGAACTAAATGTTGGAGAGTGAACTTAAAGCGACTTTGTTTGTTCCATTATGTGGTATCGTCCTCTCACTTGAATCAGTTGTTCTTTGTCCCACTTCAATGTAAGAACTAGTCATACACACCCATCATCAAAGAGCAACTCTGGAACTTGCAGTTAGCCCCACCTGCCTCCCATAGCTGGTGTTTACAATTTGAATGGTTCTTGGGTGAAACAGATTGTGAACAGTACTTCTGGTTTATTAAATGCAATTTTGCAGGCAGTATGCCTCCAACATTTTAATTGTAGAACTGAGAACATTATATTAATAAATGAGGAACAGGCGAGGTCGGTTTAATGTTGGCGAGAGACCTTACTCTGTCAACATGGTATTTGTATGTAGACTAGAAGTAACACCAGCATGAGATGGTTGCCCATGTAGCAAGACCTGTGTGTGGCATGGTCGTCACGCGTGACCGCACTCGGCGGCAACGCATGACTGCACTGGTGAAGGCAGCCTGTCTTAAGACAAGCGAGGTCTGTTGCTGTGTCAGTAAGACAAGGGAGGTCTGGCTACGAGTACTGTGATGGAGTGTAGCCAGTTTGACTATCATCGAGTTGGTCTGCCCGTGTGTAGACAAGTACGTCTGTCTCAGCATGGGATTGTGTACATGTGTCTATGCATTGCAGTGTTTCACAATGTAAGTATAATAAATGTGTTTGAATTTGTTATAATGTGTCATCATCATTTTTGTGTTGTTCACCCGTAGTTTGTTAAAGCGTCCAGTTTCACGCTAGTTGCCAGAAGTTTCAGTGTTTTATATGTAAATTTATGATATTCATAATTGTTGAGGAAACATGTCAGAAAATTATACTTCCTTGTTAAATGGGCATATAGATAAATGTCAACTACAATTTTCCAGAAAGCTTTTGAAAACCGCCACCTGATAATTTTATGTAATTAAAACTAAAGGCTCATGGAATAGGGAATTTAAACACAATGGGATAGACAGATTAATAATAGATGTAAGATTTCAAAGATTTGTGACACAAATCAATATCACATGATAGCCTTCTGACACCATCCAACGAGATAACCTGTCAATTGGTCCAGGCAGACATAAACTACCTTCGTAACAGGCGACACTAAAATAAACAAACACTGAAATATCACATAAATAAAATGCCTTTTTAATTAGTCCACAAGACTGAAGAAGCCATCACGCTCATTCATAAACAAAGACTAAAAAACGATACACGTACATGACTGCCATGTGAGATTTACTTCGATGGAAAACATTTTGCTGAAACAAAGTATGCTGGTTATTTCACAAACCACTCATTGTGCATCTTAAAAATTAAGGTGTACAGAAATATGTATTTCGGTGTACAGAAATATGTATTTCTTAATTAAAATAGAAGGTTAGTTTCCTACTGTGGTACTTTTATTATTTCCACTATGGACATGATTCAAGTTTAATTCTGCTATATACAGTTGTAATATGGTTTATTTATCTTGATGAACAATTCTATATATCTAAGTGTTTATAGTTGGTAGACATCTCTACTACTTGGAGTTGCTTCTTTGCTTGGCACCAAATAGCATACCACTCACTTGATAAGACCTGCTATTTTCCTTCTGTACACATCGATGTATGCAACGTAACATGGAATTGTTTTTATAATATATATCTATTCACTCCCTGTGTCACAAATGACATTGGCTATTATAGGTGTCACAGTTTCTCAAATTCCCAACAAACGTGTAGTGTTTCATATTGGTTGAAACCACTGACACCTGAGGTGGGACGTAACCAACATATCACTCGCCACACTTCCTGGTTTGGATATCCACAACAGCACCAAAGTGCATTAATATCTGTTCCACTCAATGGGTGGCACCACTATAATGATTTATTTCCCCCGATACACGATGTTGGCCAAAGCACCACCTGCCCATACGTAATGCTATGTTTTTGTGAATTTTGTGATCTGCTGCAACCACCAATTATGGCTACTCTGCAAGCTTTTAGTGGAGCAATAAATACACCAGAGGAGAAAATACCCACTTACTGCTTGTTAGGTATATGGCATCTTCATTTACATTATAAGGTTCTTCTATATATGTATATACAACATCAATTGCCTATATACAATATAAAAAGAGAATTACTGCAAAAACATGACTTCAATGCTTACCAGAGGGTATTGCTCGACTGAGAAGTATACCGCGTCACTACAATGGTAGTGTCTGCTTAGATATGTCATTGGATGTCAAAAGAAAAACTTCATATGTGTGCTCATCCTTATCAATCCTAAATTATACCATACATGTATTATCCATAAATAAAACAAAATATATGATTCATAAATAAACCCGACTGTGTCTGTTCAAGTTGCTGGAAAATAGCTGCTTCATCATCTAAATCAACAAAATAGTCATACTGCAGTTTCCAAATCTTTCAGCTGCTATAGTTTTATAATTATGAAGTCAAGAGTACAGCATTGTGTAGTTTTTGGTGCCATTTTGATTTTACATTCTGTTCACGTCATGTTGATTTGGAGATTTCACTTCGCTTGTTCATGCCGGCGTTTGTTGGGATCTGGTTTTGAGTTCTTTCACTTTGCTTCATGCCGATGACACTGCCGAGGCACGTTGATGGTCCGACTGATGCTGGATACTCAGAATGCAGGACCAAGACACTTTGTAGAACCAACACGTGACACACGGTCCATGAGGCAGGTGCAGTGTAAGATCCACACAACACAGGACCCACTCGCCGTGGATACACATTACTGCGCATGGTCCACGCATCAAACAAGACCAACACACTGGAGGACCAACACGCTGAGCTGAATCGGGATCCGTGAACTGGATACACACAACCATGCATGGTCCAAATAGAACCAACACACTTTCCAGGACCAACACACTTTGTTGGGGTCCACGAATGTACGCATGTGGTCGACGTGCTAAATGCTAACACAACAGATCACACACTGGAGACAGACCAATGTGCCTCGACCTGACATCCTACAACTGATGATGGAGACTGCTGGATGCTACAGCAACAGGAGAGTGGGAGGAACGACACCTGACACGGTCACAGCCAGGAAGCAACCTACTGCTGCTTGACACAGCACCTCCGACATGTCATCATCAGTCATTGCCACGGCGACAAGCCCGGTGGCTGGCAGAGATTATCTCCACCTTCACATCCATGACTTATCCAAACTGGAACTGGAAGCCACCTGGGAAGTTGCCTTGTTGTTGGTGGAAGCCATACCCGGGACCACCGGCACCGCCACCGCCACCGCCGCCGCTGCCAAAGAATGCCTGGAAGATCTGACTCGGGTCAATGTCTGAAAGCAGAGACAATGGATGCAAAGCTGGTAGGCCATGGAGACGTTGCATGGTACCATATAGTTCATATTATTAACCTTAGTGAATGTTTTAACACAAACCAGTACAATTAAATAAGCAAATTTCTTAATTTACATCAATATAAATTCGACTTGTGGCGGCCTTCTTCAGGAACTGATCTTGGAAGGCGGTCGAAACGTCAAAGTGAGTCGAATTTATACAGTTGTGAATTTATAAATATGCTTATTTAATTATTCTTCCAACTTGATGAAAATTTTCACGAACAAATTAGAACAATTGTCCTATTAAAAATTTCACATTTTCTCTCTCTTCTAGTAGGTATTATATTTTAACAAGATTTGAAATGAAAGGACTGAGACTGCCATCCACAGCTACAAGCTCCAATGACAAGTGGACAAGGGAACCATTAACTTATCAAGAGTCAAATAGTGTTTCCCAAAGATATGACAATATTTTATAAACTGCAATGTATAGCCTTAATTATTTAACAAATGCAATCTAGTTTAAAGCGATTCTTTGTAGGCTAATAAACATTCGAGATATACTGTATCAAAACGTGATCATTTCCCGTAAGTACTTTCTCTGCTACTTATGTCGTGCATGTTTTTGCATAATTTTAATGTTATCTGTACAAAAGCTGATAAACAATTGTGTTTACACGAATCATTTTGAGCTTGCTGCCACGTGGATGATTAATTATGCCGCCCGAGTATAATGAATATTCATGCACGCACAGTGAACCACGCAAAGACCGTTGACGTCACACACAGTCAACGTGTCAGATTCCAAGGTGAGTTGATTCAAGCAATAGCATTGTAAATTAGCAATTTGTAGACATGTATATTGAAAGCTATTTTTATAAGTGTAGGAAGCGTATGCATTGTTTATTTATCCTGCTACCCAATGCCGTCAGCTGAATAACGTTTCGATTAAGTAGAATTATAACGTCCGCCGACGCCAACGGCTGCAGTCAGTGTTAGCTGGGACTGGGTCTGTCGAGTCTCTACTACTAGCCAAGGCAAGGATCTCGCCTTCCTAATTAGTAAAACTGCATGGCACAGTATTTGACATGCAGTGAACGAAAATGTACACTAAAATATCAGTATATGTAAGAGGATTAATCTGGTCGTGGATGTTATTTTTTTCCTAAATCTGGGTCTTGCCTTTCCAAATTCCATTCAACCGTTTTTGAAAAGTCCCCGTTTCCCTACTTATTTGAATCAAAACATGAAAATGTGAGATTCGTATGTTCACAGACTGTTTCTAATGCAACAGCTATGATTATTAGTCAACCTGGCTGGCATGTCATCATTCAATGCAAACGCTTTAGGTTTGTTAAAAAGTACACAATACCATGTTGCCATGGAATTTTGCGATACACACATTTTTGACACCAGCAGATCTGCACCCATTTATACATAAGTTTTTATCCATGAATATATTTGTTTAAATGGCCAAGAGGCCCTGAAGTCCTTTGGACTATATTGTGAGTTTGTAATTATTTAATATTAATGAAATGGTTTTTGGTGAATCATAGTTACAGATCGTTAAGGGTTATGATGGAAATAAAATATTGACATGTTTAGTGGAGATTATATGCATGCCAATGAAGATACACCTGGAAATAAAATATTTGAGTAAACCATTTTGTGAAGATTTCATATATTAGTTAATGTATTATTAAAATTACTGTAGAATTATTTCCCGATACTCTGCTATTTAGGCTGATTTCCAGTGGTAGAAACCTTGCGGAGAGTAGGTGAGCTGCAATCTCGCATGTAGCAAAGTTAAAGGTTGTTTAAGAAAATGTGCACACATTTTCTGTTCTCATTTTGCCCCTACCACCCTCCCCCAGAATGGAAAGAAGAAAGAGATGAACTATAATAAAACTTTATTTGTTCACAAGGTACATATACATAGCATTTTGACTTAAAAACAGTAGCAATTAATGACATAATACTGATTGAATTGGAGTGAAGTAATAGCTGCAACATGTATAGTAAAACATCTTAATGATATTCCTTATAATTGTGGCTAAATATGCTTTAACCTTTTCGAGTATACCTAAGTTATTAGATTTTATATATTAGTTTATACCTAAGTTATTTTAATCCTAGTTCATATCTTTATATTGCATTGAAAATTATGTTTATAGCTGTTTTAAAGTTTCTCAGGTTCTGTCAGTGTAGTACGGATTCCCATTAAGCATTATAGTTACAGCCCACATAGAGGCATTCTGTTTGACACCGGCACAATGGCAGGCAGTGAGCAAAGCTAGTTCAATACACAGGTTTACAGCTGTCCATTCCACTCAGCCACCCCAGTGAACACAGATAGGGCAAAGTCCACTATCCAGTTATAAATAGAGATCCATCGCTGCAGGAGGCTTACATCATTAGGGAAATAGTACGAAAATTTAGCATTTGGGGGGCCCTGAAGTGCCTTTAGAATGATTCAATCAAGATTGTTTGTGTATAGTGGCAATACCACATGAAAATTAATGTCTATGCAAAATCAGAGAAAAAGTTACTGAAGAGTTTTTGAAAAAATAGGCAAAATGTGAAAATTTATCAGTTTTGGGGGCCATTAGAATGATTCAATCAACTACATATTTATTGTGCATAGTGGCAGTACCCTAAGATACGTCTGCAAAATTAGAGAAAAAGTTGCTGAACGGTTTCTGAGATATGGCAGCTAACGGTGCACAGCGGACGGTGGACGCGGAGTGATGGCATAAGTCCGTTGGACCTTCGGCCCAAAGGACTAAAAATCTAATGATAAAACAGATTAAGGTGCGTTGCATCATGTGAAAGGCACATTTGATATTAATAGTACTCGCTAAAAATATACGAATTAAACATTAATTTTTGACATATTATTTTACTGTTACTGTACACTTTTTGCGAGAATGGCCCATATGTATAATTATATACAACATTAATTATTAGAGCAACAATAAAGGAAAACATACAGTGGACTCTGGATGAGGTCGAACCTCCAGGGACCCATAATAATACTGATAAGTGGACTTTCTGATAACTAGAAAGTTATAATGAAGATCCCCTTATTGGGACCGTTGCCTAGGACCGAGGAAAAGATTGGCTTAAATTAGCAAAAATCAACTTATGTGAGTTAGGGTTAGGGTGTGCACTGTATATGACCAATGCATACAGAGAATTACGTAGAAGCAAATTAAAAGTTAGCCAAAGTAATGGATTGGGAGATTAGTAGTTTGACTGAATCAGCATAACAAGGTTTTCTTGTATTTCTTTTCCATTTAGGCAGCTGTAGACTTGGTGATAAGTCTCATAATCTAATATCTAAACTGAATATTAATCTGCACAGTGTTGAATTAATTAACTCATATTTAGGCTCAGTTTCCTAAATTCAACTTTGTTTATTTGTAGGAACATTGGAAATAGCCAAGCTGATGGAAAGAGGAATTTGAAGAGCACTGTCTGTGACGTTTCAGTCATTACTTCAACTAGCGATTTACCACTGTATGTTTTGGACAGATTATTTGATAGTTTTAATGAAGAATTTTGTCGGATATTGACGATCGACACAATAGTGATGTCGGCAACTGCAAAAAAGTTGAAATCTTGGCGGCCATCTTGGACTACTGGCTACCATGACGATGGAATGTAACGTGATATGGCTCAATTTACTCGCTGATTATTATACTTTCCGAAAATATTTAACATTCCTATTCATATATGCATTTTTGTTGCTCAAATCTTGACTTGAAGTGAGGTAATCCATTGTCTTGCATATTCACTAGAAATGCAGTATTCAGTGGTCACAGCTGGTCACGGCCGTAGTACTGAAATGGTTAACTCGGCGTAGCTAATCAAAGTCTGACGGACAGTCCCGAATATATTCATGATGCAGCATGCCTTATATGGATCTTGAAGGTGGGACCAAAGTGCACGTATGCGCAGTTATGTTAGTCATTAGTGATTAACCCTCTCATGGCCAGATTAATGCAAACATGTGCCTGTTATTGAATCCTATTAAATAAAATTTTCACTACATATGAAAAACTAATTCCTGGTGTAACTAGCCAAGTATGTGACATATGTCAATTTATTACCTAAATATGAATTTCTAAAGTTTGACAAAAATAAAATACTTAAATAATTTTCAACAATTCATTTTTTAAATTAATAATTAGCGGTTACATGCCACGTATGAAATGTTCATAAATTACTTTATGCAAGCAACAACACAGAGTCCAATATAGTGATGAAAAAAGGCCAAATGAATGACGTTTATTTATTAACGTGATAAGAGAGAAATGTGGGCTCGACAACCCAAGGCCAGGCCTGTGCCCATACTAGTCTCCTGTACCTCAGGTTGACCGAGCCCACATTTCGGCACATAAAACAAGCAGTATTGGTATACATGATACCATATATCAAACAATGTCATTACTGCTAAAATCACCATAGACCTACTGTTATATTTAAAATGCATAACCAAAGTGCAAAACATTCCCCATTGATGGCAGCGTTCATTATAAACTCAATTCAAAAATCCCATCAAAGTCCAAATTACTGGAGACACCACCCGCTTCGTCGCATTAATACTTCTTTATAACAAAATAGACCACTCAAAAGTTAGCATCTAATCGTAGAAATCGCCTGCGGACGCGTGTTTTGGAATAATTCCTGGGTGCTTCCATGTTTATGCCTGCAGCAGATGTTAAACTTTAATTTCACTGTCTGAAAATCACCATTAAAATATTCACTGGGTGGCGTAAAAGAGGGAGTGGAAATTGTGTCGCCGAGTTCGACTAAAAAAACGTGTGGCGGTTGGCGCTATTTAGCCAGGGAAATTGCCATAATTTCTAACTTTTGATGCTTCCCAGTAAAACTTCAATATTATTATATGCTAACTGCTGAAATAAATTGCCGTTATTGGATGACACTGTTTCACGGTACCAGTTTAAATGTGCCCCTGTATTCGGGCGTATTTAGGCGTTCTGGCCATGAGTGAGAGTCGGGTTGATTCGGTCGTTCTGACCATGAGAGGGATAATAGAACATAATTCTAATGAAATAAAGGCATAGAATTACAAAAAATAATCATATTAACAGGATTATTTAATAATTGCATACATTAGAGATTAAAATTTTCAAAGAATCGCTTTAAATAAATATTTAATGACTATTTTCAAAATCAACTGCTGCTTCAGTCATGACACCAGTCTGTCATGTCTATTGGCACCTACCATTGAAGCCAGGACTTTCGAGGTCTTCGAGGTCTTGTCCACTGTCGTATCGTGCCTTCTTCTTTGGGTCACTCAGGATGGTGTAGGCTTGTCCAATCTCCTTGAACTTTTTCTCCTCTTCCTTGCGATTTTCCTCCGTCGCATTTGAATGTCGATCTACAATCGGATATCCTCATAGTATGAGTGGGCAATGCTGTGCATGCACTTTAGTGCCAGATAATGCGAGAGGGGATTGGGTTCGGCAATTCCTGGGGCTGCCATTAGTTCAGGGTCTTTGGCAAACATACACAATTATTTTAGGGACTGGGGGTTCCAACCAAAACAGACATTGTGGAGGGTTTTTAGCTGAGAGTTTGGGGTCACTGGAGATGATACACAATCACCCAAATATAGTCATTCTGCATCTATTGCCACCAGTAAGGACTATCATCATAATTAACAGTGAAGACAGACAACTGCTACAACAGAAGAATGGTGGCACTGGAAGTAGCTGTCAGACATGTTGTCAAGGCTACACATCAATATTTCTTTGCATACTCTATGATCAGAGCTAGTGTGTTTGGCAACAGCTAATGGTTTGACTGTATGGGTTTTTGTTGATTTCTGAGACCATGGTCTGTGCAAGTCCACAACAGGCACCAAACAGAAGGGAGCAACAGCCTTTCTTTTTAGTCTCTTCCCTACAAACATGGCTACTCAGACCCTGTAGCTACGGCACCCAGATGTTTTATTTAGCCACATACTGTATGGCAAGTTGACATGTTTTTATTAAAAGCAAGCATCTTCTACACATAAAACAACTGTTACAGACTGGACAGAAGCCAATGATTGCCACAACTGTTTTGGTGCAACAGATTGTATTGTTTGTGTGCACATGTAAGCCCCAAGAGCAAGTGCCGAAACAGGAGGCGCCACCTACCGGGATGGTGGGCGAGCGCCCTCTTTTTGTATGCCTTCTTGATTTCGTCGTCTGTGGCAGACTTGCTCACTCCGAGCACCTTGTAGTAGTCCTTGCGCCTGCTCTTCTTCAGCTCCAACTTGGCCTCCTGCACCAGCAGCTTGTGTTCTGTCGACACACAAACACACAGGTTAGGTCTGGCTGGTAACATTTAGTTGACTGATGACTATGCTAAAAAATCTCATAGAAAGGTATCTTTTTAAGCTTGATAATTTTCACAGGGTAACTGCGGATTCAGACTTTTATGAACATGTATTATAATGTATTAGATTTATTATAAGTATTTTATTCACTGCACCATAAATGGACTGGTCCCGGATGTATGACACTCTACAAGTTTTGGTAATAAACATTTAGACACTGACTGAAATGCCTATGATTAGCTACAGTTGCAGGTTTCCAGGTGCTAAAAATAAAATGGAATAATTAAAAACAGTTATATAATTCCCATTATCACAAGAGTGTGATACGGAAGTGTTTAGATCCCGGATAAATCCATCTGTTTTTTTACAACTTTAACATTGTTTACCTATTTAAAAATTTGCAAACCTTTTTGTTTTGATGCAACTCCGAGTTTGGTTTCTAACAATCTATACACAATAACAGTTTTCTTTTATTGCTTATTATTAAAATTAAACCCCTCTACAAACTTCTTCAGATGTTCATGACAATCGAGTGAATAGACACCCATTACACACTCAGAACATAACGGAACTATTCCTATGAAGTAAATGTCTAGCTTTTCCATTGTGTACAACTTTCAGGCATGTGAGAGAAGGCGTCATTTCCGAGGAACATTTCTATGTGGTGCAGCAAACCAGGGAAGAAGGGGAGTCTGTCGGGGGTGGGGGCGACTCGCAGAATTTTTTTTAAAGATATCACTCTCAGTGATCCGAACTAGTGTATTTTCAGTTTTCTTCTAATACTGTAACTTCTAATTGTGATTTATAAAATCCCAAACATAGTGTATATAAACAGTATATTTGGATTTTTTAAAATAAAAATGGTAAGTTTACAGTCCTCTGGACATAACTATAAAGGCATATAATTTTCATAACACACACACATACAAAACAAGAAGCAATACAAATCAAAACATTACACAAATGGTCTATGTTAAGAAATACACAATAACACTTTAAATTAAAACTTAAGTGTTTATTAAAATTCAAGTGTTCACTGTGAAAATCACACAGAAATGTCCACAACTCATAAATAATATATATTCAATTGTTCATTGAAATCAACTACTGTTCATCATGAACAAATTACTTTCTTCACTACTTCTTTTCATGCCAGCACTTGCTCCCGATACTTCTAGCATTAACAGCTTTCTTTCATTCTTCTACCGTACTGGCTTAAACTTAAACCTTGTTTACAATTTACAATACACAATATTATAGCTAACTATGCCGTTTAATGGCCCGTAAGTTATGTAACAACGACGCCAGGCCCTGGTTGAACGGTCGAACATTTATCAAAGTTACGATCTTAAAATCACTCGACAGCGATATTAATTCCCATAATTACGTTTTTGTTAACAGAATAATACTCTACTCACACATATAAATCGGAATGTTTGAAATAAGAGCGGATAACAGGCCTGGTGTCAATTGCCTTGCAATGTAATCTATTACTTTGTTTTCTTCCTATTACTATTACATTTGAAGCAATTACTATTACATTTTTCATAGGAACATTTTATGGTATAATGCACAGTATGCATGAATACAATAAGTACAATTGTTTGACTCAGTCTCAAGAAGTTAAACAAGACAAGTGAATAATGCCCAAAATATTTGAAATTATATTTCAGAATGTCAAGTACTTTCATCATCATCATTAGGGAAGTATTATAAAGTATAAAAAAATCATATATATTTACAACAAAATATATCTATTCAGTATATACCATATTTAGTAAAATCTACTAACTACATTGACAAACGATAGAACTTATATGTTCCATTTTATATTTAAATACCATACTGGAATGAAAGACTTAAGCAAGTCAATGCCACATAACTTGGTGGATTATATTAATCGAATTAAACCACATTGCTCTACTGCTGCTTGGTGGACAGTTCATTATTGGCTCAAGTACAAATACATCAGGATGTTTTTCACACCAGCTGTAGTTTAGACTCAATTGTGTGCACCATGGAGGCCATCACTAAACCCATAGAATAAGCTTACTTGAAAAGGGTAGTTGGCAACTTGGCAGAACTGGCTTCAAAGCAGTGAAAGCCCAGTTTAATCCCTTTAGTCAATGCAACAATCACACTGTACAATTGTCTCTTGCTATGTAAACGCTCATAAGACTCTAGGGTAAAACTTCACCTGGGCCATGCTCAAGTTGACAAGGGGGAGCAACCTTAAAACCTAGAGAAACTAGGGGAATCCATCCACGCAAGCCAGGGCTGTTTGCCATGCAAAACTAGCCCTGGCTGATCCCTTACACGAAGTGCGGAAGTTAGCCGAGTCAAACTAGTAATTGACTTCGCCAGTCGCGACTACATCACCCGTGAGAACAGCGCAAATACCCGCCCCAATTTGAAGACGAATAAACGACTTCTGGGAATCCCAATATATAATGACCCATTTGCCCATTAGCACGAGCAGCTGAGCGGTATTGTGTATTCGAATAATTGCTTCTACTTCCTAAACATTACATGTAACACGAGCCACGGTTGGTTGAAATTAGTTTTATTATGACCACCTGACCTGCCGATATCCACTGATCTAGTGAGCGATTTCATAGGCCGAGCTTAAATTCAGAGTTTCGCAAAGCGATCAGCAAGGGGGTACAGCTGGCTGGCACCGACGTAATCAGCAGCAGGCCAGGATGCTCTAAGCATTTGTGTCGAATCTGGACCCACCTCGATTTTACCGTTATAACTTGAGTTTTGTCTAACTTTGATACCTCAGTGCATTAGTCCATCATTCAACATCATCCCAGGCATTTTTATATTATGAAGATAGTGTGTTTTAGGCTTTTAGCGCAATTTTGAAGCCCAAATAGTGACCAGGTTTGCATTAGACTGTGCCGCTGCAGCCATGCGTTACTGCACCGCTCGCATAAAATGAGCGATATAGCAGCGTATGTTTATACAAACCGGGGTGCAATTTATGCCTCAAAAGTGTGCTATGATGCAATATTCTTAAATGTCAGTATGCCGGGGATAATGTTGAATGATGGAACTAATGCATTGAGGTATCAAAATTAGGTAAAACTCAAGTTAATCGAGGTGGATCCAGATTTGACACAAGTCCCGGTGGCACCGCGTCCTGGTGCTTCGAAAACAAGTCTTAGCAGCCACCCCGATCTGCCGCCAAACGTATGCGCGAATTGTAAGCTGGGCCGTGACTCAGTTCCTGGCTATTCAGTGTGGCTGCTTTTGAAAAAAGGACGATGGTCATGAATCGAAAACAATGTTGTCAATGTGCTATTTCTCACACAGGGCAATATGTGCTCCTTACCTCTAGTTTTATTTGTCTTGTAGACATGTTCATAGTCACGCACAGCTTCTTCATACTTCTCCGTGTCCATGAAACTGTCACACAAACAAGGGAAAGGGATGGTCAGTCAAATAGTTCACGACATGTCAGATTGTCAACTAAATAAAATCTTTATGTTTGGTATAAATGGGCTTTATGCAGGATCAGACTTTTACCAGTCCAAAAATGTCCCAGTACAGTAGATATTCATAAGCGCACATGGTGCAATCCGGCCGAACATTCATATTGGAAAAACTGTTCTTGCGAAAAATGGACACATGTGCCTAAGGCCAGATTTTTTTATTACATGTTTTACGGAAAGCAGTGACGAGAATCGGAATTAAAGTAAAACTAAAATGTCAGGAAAAAAGATCATAGTGCATGTTCAAATATATAACATTCAAATTTCAGTTTCTGACATTAATAGATTGACATATCTACTTCACAATACAGATTGTTTTTAGTAGTTACTCACCTCTCACCCATCAAATGTGAAATGATAATAAAAATCTGACTTGATGATACACGCCAACCGTAATCCATGTTTATGCCTTCACAACAACTGTTCATTCACGGTATGCCATTTTGTTTGGTATCAAAAGAACTGCCGTTTTCTTGGCTATCTGTCAGTTATGTCAGTAGACATGCCCCTTTTTGCCAAAAGTTGAATTTTCCTGTGTTGAAACCAGATCCCAAATCCTGACGATCCCGTTATTTAGATTTAGCGTCTGAGTAAGCCATGGCAACGGTGTTCGATGACGTTGGGCTATAGCAGGCACTCCCATGGACCAAATCGCAGCTGATCGCAGTGTACAGCTGACAGATTATTTTGCACGGAGTGATAGTATTTAATGTAATAGTTGTTAACGTCATATTCAAAGAAAAGCATGCACACGCGGTAGCTACCATTGTTAAAAGGCCACATGGCCAAAACTATTCGATTCAAACCTCATACAGTAACAGGGCATTTTCTCTCATGAACAATGAGATTTTATTTATTGATGATTTAACACATTCAGTTAATAAATAATGACATTGGCGGCAATAATAAAATAAACATGTGATGCGATTTTATTTTTATTCTAGATCCAGGAAATTAATGTCGGCGGGCCCATAAAACATGTAATATAAAAAGTTAACAGGTGCATTCTTTTGCCTATGCTAACACATTTCAATCAATATATCAATGTTTTTTATTTGTTATTTTGTTGCTATAAAATCACAATCTTGCAATATGACAGAGTAGATCAAGCTACCTGGCGGGTTTGTTCTGTTCAATAAAACATACTACTTCTGTTATGAAGCTTATCAAATATGTTAGAAGATGGAGTAGCCTGTCAGCTCAAATTTCCCCCGTCAAAAAAGAGCACAGCCTCTCCTAAAGATGTGCGGATGGGTCTCTAAATAAAGCCAGCATCTGCATTCAGCCCTGGAATAAATGTCTTCATGAATGTCATATATTTCTGGCAAAATATGTACATTATTGCATCAATCCTTCTTCTGAAGTGGCTTCTGCATTACGTCAGCACATTGTCAGCACACGGCACAGTCAGCATGTTGAAAGTATGTCAACATGTTGTTAACACACCGTCAGCATGTTGTCATTGGTATGCTGCCAGTACTGACCTTCTCTAGCTTGACAGAATCACTGAACATGTTATGTTGTCTTGGTTGATTACTGATCAAACATGACATTAGAGACTCTGTGTAGACATTCTGAAATTAGGGATTCTTTGTGCACCAACAGTTATCCCATCTAGAGAGTGTCATGGAGACTAGACTTGTACTGTGATTGGCCAAAGGCATTTTAAAACCCTGAGACCTTGAATTCTATTTTGGCTTGCCACACCAGACACAGAATGCGCCACAATAAAATAAATAACTAAAACAAGGAACCATACACATGATTATTATATTTCTGTTATTTGGCAGGACCGTCATTGTAACCGTACAGTTCATCCCCATGGGCCTGTTTGTAAAAATACCTAACCAATGCCTGCCATGCCAATGATAGTTACACCTGGAACAGCCATGAGTAACACCTGGCACCATAAAACCAAGTCATCGTTATTACTGTAAATGTCAACCATACTTACATGATTGCTTGCATGTATGCACAGCAGCATGTTCACTTCAAACTAAAACTAACATTTCAACCTTTTACTGAAAACAGACGATATGTTTACACAAACACCAATTCTATGGCAAATGCAGTCAAGCAGTGATTAAACTTATCACACACAAATCACATGTGGCTTGAGTTACCTAAGAGCACATGCCACAGGTGCCAACCCTGAACGGTGCGCATCTGTAAGACTGGTCACAGAAATCCATAAGACCCATACATGAATCCCTATGCTTATCTAAGTTGGTTAATTTGATGTGCATGCTTTTGAAAACAAAGAGCTTGCCATGCAAACTGGGATAACACTGATAGAATCTCACAAGAGATTTTTATGCAGTTGAATGCAAAGAGCGAAAATATTTGTTAGCCATCCTTTAGATAAGTTTTCAACTGATGGTCTATTATTCACAAGCCAGCTGACAAATGTGGGCAGTTTCCCATAATAAAAAGCCTAAACAATGTTTTATACCCCCGTAAGATCATCTGTAAGACTTACAGGCAAACCATAAGAGTTAGCACCTGTGATGTGCAAACAAACTTTCAATAACAGTTTTGCCAATTTACAAGAATTTATAATATGCAGGTTGCACAAAAGCCTGATACACCATTACGCAAAAGACAAACTAAGATACACTGAAGCATCAACAAAAAACAGGAATACATACAAAAGAAAGTTATTTTTTTTTCTAATATATAGTACAAGTCAGTTTTTAATTTGTCTTTGTGGTTAATCAGAGAAAATATTCCTTTCCATACACAATACAGTTGAAGCTCAGTATGACTTAATAATAAAATGTAATTTAAACTTCTCACCATTTTGCCCGTCGTAGGTAGGCCTTTGTGTAAGTCTCGTCCAGCTTGATGGCAGATGTACAGTCTGTGATTGCCTCGTCCAAGCGTTTTTGCTGAAAACACACGTTTCCTATGGATAACACTGGGTAGAACTGAGAAAGGGTGCACTTTTACCTTTCCCATAACTCACTAGGAGACATTACAGCAAAATAGTTTCAAACAAAAACTGTGGTGAGAAGTATATCATCACATGGGTGACTGGCGACAATGTGACAAATGAGAATGTCTGCGACGTACCTTTGCTAGGACCGTGGCGCGGTTGTTGTAGAGCTTTGAGTTTGTGAGTACGTTGTTTGGGTCGATCTCGAGTGCCTCGCTGTAGAGGGTTAGGGCGTCCTGAAGCTTACCCACTCGGAATGCTTCATTGCCTGCCTCCTTCTTCTGATGCAGCGACTTTGCCTTCTACAACATACAAACATCAGTCGGTCAAACACATACCTAGGCTACTGATGCTAATTACTATTTCGTCTGCAGATACGAAACACTGCAATTTAGCACTCAAACATGTGACACAACATGACACAAAGGGACTCTTCTTGAAAATATAGATGTTGTTTTTATTGCGTATTCAAATAGGGCACATTCAGAGAGGAAAAATTAGACCTTAATGTTACATATATTCACATTATTTCTAGAGATAGACCAAAAGATGCGAGAGAAGTATGGTTTCGAGAAAAACAGCTTCAATATATTCACTCTGTCGGCTATGGTTTTCACAATGTTAATTGTGGTAATCATTCTGTCAGCTGTGGTCTTCACTGTCTTAATTGTAGTTTTTACTCAGTCTTTTGTTGTTGTTGTTGTCTTCATTCTGTCGGCTGTACAGTAGTGTGTTGGCTCATAGCTTGTAATGAGAACCAGTCAGAAGCATCTCCTTTTGGAATGGTGAGTCACATACATGTATGTCAAAAGTTCGCCAGTTGATTTGCATTATTTTGCAATTATTTCACATCTAAATCCTCTGCATTCCCCCACACTGATGATGATTTGTAATTGTAATTATACCAAGTTTTATGACATACTTCATAGGCACATAATGAAAGTGTGCATGTGCGTACCTTGTAGACTGTCTTGGCATGCTGGTGGTCTGGTGCCAGCCTGAGGACTTGCTGGAAGTGGTTGAAAGCCTTGTCCATGTTGTCCTCATAGTACAGACACAGTCCTCGCACATACATCGCGTCCACATTCATCCCGTCAAACCTCAACAGGTCACTGCAAATACAACATCGTCGTTAGTTCATACTCATTCCTAACTATACTATAGCTTTGATTTCACAAAAACTACTTAACAAAGACCAAACAAAGCTGACAGTGTACGGCCAAAAATAATCATGTAAAACAATTTTCCACCTGTATGGAAAACAACAAACAATTCCCTGTTACACGTGTGACTCATATTTGTCAAATGGCAATGTCACGGATCTTACACAATACAACCTTCTGAGGATTTAAGACATGTCAGCTGTGGCATATGAGTATTCAGCAGGTACCAATACCATCTGTTCAAATCTATGCACACTGGAAAGATGCATTAAAACTAAAAGTCTAAAACACTTACTTGGCTATTATTTGTGACTCTTCATAGCGTTTTAGCAGTGCTAGACATTCTGCTTTGAGAACTTTAAACCTTGAGCATCCAGGTGATATTTCTAAACACCGATCCATGCAGTAAACAACCTGAAAAATAATAAGCATATTCTTTACTTCAACAACAGGTAATTTGAGCCACAAATTGCTTTATATGTTTCTAAAAGGCCCAAATGTTTCATAATTATCTTGAAGTCAACAAGCTAAGGAGAACTTACAGTTTGTGCTGTCAATGTAATATTTTACATAATCAAATTTCCTCAAAGTTACAAATACATGTGAACATAAACATCATATACCTAATACATCATTGCGTGACAATAACAAGAATTCTAACATCATGTAGTTCCCATATTTAAATAATTTACATGTGAACAAGCCCGATACTGCATTGCCCAGGTGACATAACTTTCTGTAATATCAGCTTTGACTATAGAGCAGTTCGTGTAAACAAAACCTGTTTGTTGTCCTCACCTGGCGAAAGTCTCCTTTCTTGTAACACGCTGTGGCCCGGTCCTCCAACTGCTGTAACGTCTTTGCTTGTAACACCTCAAATCACAAAATGACAATTCTCTTTCACCTGGCCAAGGAAGAGACACGTTTATAATCAACACTGGCTGGCAGAATAAAGAGTTACATTACTGTAAGCACTTTAATGTAGTGTAGTGCTTTAGTATGGAATTGTGAATACACCAGCGTAGCGTTTGCCGTATGAGTGGTGAGAACGCCTAGGTGAATGTCTACTTTTTATTCCATGAGCTAGTGTGTCGATAGTATATCACTATTTTGATACAGGTTTGGCTCGTAGCTTCGATTGCTGTGGCACCTGTAAGCCTTTCCCTTGGTCCTTACAGACTGACCCTCCCCTTGGTGCATGTAGTCTACGACCCTCCCCTTGCTGCCTGTAGTCTACGACCCCCCCTGCTCCCTGTAAGTCTATGACCCTCCCCTTGCTGCCTGTAGTCTACGACCCTCCCCTTTCTGCCTGTAGTCTATGACCCTCCCCTTGCTGCCTGTAGTCTATGACCCCCCCCTGCTCCCTGTAAGTCTATGACCCTCCCCTTGCTGCCTGTAGTCTATGACCCTCCCCTTGCTGCCTATAGTCTATGACCCTCCCCTTGCTGCCTGTAGTCTACGACCCCACCCTGCTCCCTGTAAGTCTACGACCCTCCCCTTGCTGCCTGTAGTCTATGACCCTCCCCTTGCTGCCTTTAGTCTTTAACCCTCCCCTACGGGCGACTGACCTCTCTCTGTCCTGCGGCGCTCTGAGGGTCCAACTGCAGCGCCATCTGGTAGGACCTGACAGCGGCAGACGCCTCGCCCATTGACATGTGACACTTGCCCTCCCGCATGTGACCCTGAAACATGGCACAGAATACACTCATACTGCCACCTGGTAGGCAGTGGCTCCAACATGGCATTACAGCACAGTGTAGTTGCAACAGAGATTTAAATCTCTGATGAGCTTTTTTTTGTAGATTCATACACTAATCAGGTTTGAATACCCACCTAAATTGTGAAGAAACAATCAAAACATAAATAACAAAAAACAATGATAAATAAAAATTACTGTGATTACCTCTAACATACAACAAAGGATATATTCTTGAAGTTGTTTTAGCGCATTTAAAAAAAACCTAACAAGTGTCACACAAAACAGTTTGCAATGGGTTGTTATCTCTAAAGACATTAAAAATAAGGAACGCTGGCCTCGACATTAACACTGGTCTGCAGGCCTGGCGCCTTTTTTTGAAGGAGTCGGGCCATTACAGGCCACCAGTTCTCATATTTTACTGGCCCGATGGGCCACAGCTTTCAAACCAATTGACCACCGTCGTTTATTCCGTTAACCCAACCTTTCATAAAAAAAACGGGACAACCCTAAAGTCTCATCTTTTTAGTATATATTTCAATGAATGTTTGTTTTGTTACATTTTTGCTATAACTAGGTAGGCCCACACACACTAGCAGTGGCTAACAGAGCTGGTGTCAGCCGATTTTACCTGATTTCCAACCCGACATTTCTCTCAGTAAATGTGAGAATATTACATCAAGACTTATACTGCAATAAAGTTTATCTTATCTTTCAGAATGTGGTGTTTTGTTGTTCATTGAATAAAGTATTTACGTTTGCCAGGCGCTGGGAGACAAATTGTGTTGGCTGGTTTTTGCAAGTGTGAATCGCGTCCGTGAAGCCGTTTGTGCAGTACACTGAGAATGGCTTCTAAAAATACTTTTCGCACGTTTCAGTGTCTGTGTGTATAATTATAGAAACAACATCATTGGAAAGTCCGGATTCCGACGATTTCATTGGTGGGTTTTAAGGATTCCTTTTCTAATTATGGGATAGAAGTAGATGGAGTTTTTTCTGGCTGTTGTAGACAAACTAGTGATAAAAATAAGAATTATAGCAAATGAAAGGTGAGCGTTAGTATTTTTTGTGGCGTTCACTGTTTTTAAATATAAATTCATACTGTGACGCGTATCTACGTGAAAGCTGGAGGCCAAAACTCGGGTGTAGCCAATGATGGCAGCCGGCTCTGCTGTCGTCGGTCACTCGGGAACTTCGACGATGAAGGATTGTAACTGTAGTATCTTCTTTATTTAGTGTTTGATCGAATTGTCTTTTTGTATTTAATTTTTGTATGTCTTGCAAATCTAACGATCTAACCGTCCGCTGTGCGTCGTCCACAGCGTTTCGCTGTGCTGCCATATCTCAGAAACCGTTCAGCAGCTATTTCTTTAATTTTGCATAGACATATCTTAGGGTAGTTTAACTGCAGCTTTGCTGGATGCTTCCCAGAGAAGTCGAGATGGTGTTTGATTGAACAGGTCTACCAGGGAGTAAAGTGTAAAGCGCTTTGAGCAGTCCTGAGGACTGGATACTGCGCTATATAAGAACTTACCTTTTAACTATATTCAGATGTTTTGCAATACATGTTGCAGCTATTAATTCCAAATTCAATCAGTATTATGTCATTAATTGTTACTGTTTAAGTGTTTTAAAGTCAAAACGCGTGCTATGTATATGTACCTTGTGAACAAATAAAGTTTTATCATAGTTCATCTCTTTGTTATTTCCACTCTGGGGGAGGGTGGTAGAGGCAAAATGAGAACAGAAAATGTGTGCACATTTTCTTAAACAAGACATTTTCTGCAATCTTGCTACATGCAAGATTGCAGCTCACCAACTCTCCTGCAAGGTTTCTACAACCACTAGAAATCGGCCTAAATAGCAGAGTATCGGGATAAAATTCAACAGTATTTTTTATCAAACTGTCATCCTTAGGTTTGAACAGTCACCCTGAAGTAGGTATGTTTGACAATGCTTTTTTGCATGTCAAAATGGAATCTGTGTTATCCTGATCATTTGGATACTTAACATATTTCTGCATGATGAAAAATGAATGAGATATGGCCATTTTCAGGTGGGATGTGCTGCGCTGTAAAATTTGGTCATTCGACGCCTGTCTAAATTGAAGATTTTTGTATTTTCAGGGTTCTGTATCTGATTAAGTATAGTCCTGTGCCGGCTAAAACAAATTATGCACAAACTAGGTACTGATGGTAATAATTACTGCAAATTATGGTGTTCTAAGTCTTCATTTTACAAATCTATGGGGGTGTAAACATGGCGAATCGTTAAATATGTCAAAATATATAGTTTTGAGGCATTTTCAACCCTCATTTTCTCAGAAACTATTATTAAAGATATTGCAATAACATTTTGCAAGAGAACTCGGTTTAATGTGTTCTATTAAATGGTTTAATTACTTTTTTATAGATATTTTGAAGTTGAAATTTTGGTTGGTTCTACCTACTATAACTAATTAAACAACGGCAACTAAAATTCACCATACATATACAATGTATGTATTACTTATATGTACACTATTTATATTATAATGTGTTATTTACATTGCCAGTCATGAAGTGTTGTATCGGCATTCAGATCAAATTTATCATGGTGTCATGTATGCCTGATACTGACAATACCCACCTTAGCATTAAGCCTCAGGGAAAACCAAGAAATGTTTTTCAGGGCTGCATGACATTGCTCCTAGCGAACCTTTGTGGACTTCTTGTGAAGTGACAAGCACCTTGGTATCAGCATTTTTGTTTTACAAAATTTGGGCCAATAACTTTTTTGGTGGGCCAGTGGATAAAAAACAGTAATGTCAAAGCCTGGAACTTGTTCGCAGGTATCAGTGTTGAAATTTCAGTAAGGTGGAGAAATATTGCCCAGATTGCATACACCTGTCTCTGTGAAGTGATATCCCTGTAGCACTCACCTTGGCAAAGTTTGGGTCTATCCGTATGGCCATGCGTGCATCCTCTAGAGCTTGCTTGAATCGATTCATCATGATATGTGTCGCGGATCTATTGCTGTAGTATGCCGCACAAGTTGGGCACAACTCTGACAACAAACAGTTGCACTTTTAAAAACTCTCAAAGTTTCTCCAACTGATGTGGCAAAATGTGGTAAGATTTTTTTATTATTTTCCAAATAACAGTGATTGATCTGGAAAAAGACATGCATATGCCGTTCGGGCACATCAGAGCCTTTTCGAAATTTTATGTGCCCCAAATCAGGTGCTTAAAATCTTATTAATTAATTTGCATGATAGTATGATCATTCAAATAACCAGGCAAATGTGAACATTACATTTTAATATTAGGCATGTAATCATGTTATTATTGAACTTATTTGAATTCTATTCAGGACTGCCTGCGAGACATATTTCTGGGTACATATGTATAACCATCAATATCAGCATGCTCAGAATTTGGTTTCTTCTTCTTGACTTTTAAGGCAGTGTCTGGATCATTTTGTGCCATTGACTACAGCCATTATCAACAAACCGTTGGCACTGTCAGCGGTACTTGTATGTTTCAAATGTGCAGCTGTGAGATCATTGTTTAAAAGGTCGGGCCTCGATAAGGAAGTTCTGAATAATTATCGGCCTGTGTCAAAACTACCATACGTGTCAAAACTTCTTGAGAAAGTGGATGAACACCTTTTGAAGAATCACCTGGACATCAACAATCTACACGATATTCACCAATTGGCGTACCGAAATAATTACTTGCAGAAGCTCTTGATAAAAAACGTGTAGTTGTCTTGGTCATGCTGGATAAGTCCGGTGCATTTGACGTTATCGACCATGGCATAATGCTAGAGTTTTCAACACTCATTTGGTGTGACTGCGGTAGCCCTGGAGTGGATGTGATCCTACATTAGCGGCAGAACGCAATGTGTCTCAGTTGGCCCCACAACTTTGTTTAATGCACATCTATGTTGCAGCGTGCCACAAAGATCTGTGTTGGAACCAAAACTGCACTGCATGTACACTAAACCAGTTGGAAATATAATGAATAAACGTAATCTTTGTTACCACTGTTATGCAGACGACACACAAATTTATTTATCCATCAAGCCTGACAAGAACTGGGTCAGCGAAAGGTCAGCTATTGAAGCCTGTGTGGCGGATGTTGGTGGGTGGATGAATAGAAACAAATTAAAACTGAACCAAGAAAAAAGTAAACTCATTGCGTTTTCGTCCAAACAACGAATTCGTCAGGTGAACGACTTGTCTCTCATGATCGGAGGCAGAGACTACCACACACTGTGCAATCCATGAGAAATATTGAAGTTAGTATGGACAGCGGCTTGACAATGGAGAAACAGGTGAATGCGATCTCCAAGTCCTGTTTCTACCACATCCAAAATATTGGCAGTCAAGCAATACATCACACATGACGCCTGTAAGATTCTAGTCCAGGCACTGGTAACATCTCGCCTGGACTATGGAAACGCGCTGCTGCAAGGTTTGCCTTGGGTTCTACCGGGTAATTGAACGATTGCAGTGTATACAGAACTCTGCTGCTCGCCTAATCACCAGGACACGCAAGAGCAAACACATAAGGCCAGTGTTATGTGAACTACATTGCCTGCCAGTCCGCTTTAAGATCTACACCTGTATGTATAAAGTGCTCAACGGATTGGCACTGGTATACATGAGTGACATTGTGCAGAAACATCAACCAACTCGTACCTTAAGATCAACGGAGAAGTCACTTCTCGTAGTACCTGTGCTACGGACTGTAACTTATAGTGAATGTTGTTTCAGCCGACACAGCCATAATGTGGAACGACTTGCCGGAGAACATTAAATATTATTATTATAAACTAGATACAGTCAGGGTAGGTGTGCACCATTTTTTGTGTACTGGTCATCAGGCCTGGGGTAATAGTAATATGTAATAGTAACGATTAAAAAGATCGAAGTAATAGTAATAGGTTGAACAAAAACTCAATATAATAATAATAGGAAGCAATGTAACAATAACTGACCTATTACTTTTACATTACTATTGAACATTTAAACTTAATTCCATCTACATAACAATTCCATTTGATTAGGTTGTAGATTCCACTAGTTTCTCCAGGTTTTATCGCTTGCCTAAATATGCCAAATAATTTAGCATGAGTGATTTATTGGTTTTATATTTATCCGCTAGGTGGTGTTCCTATTTGTCCGTCTGCCCAGCCCTGCCAAAAACGCAATCGTGGCTAGCCATGCCATAGCGGTATCCATTATGCAAAAAAACTTATATTAGAAATGATTAATTCAAAAGAAGCATATAATAGCCGATGCAGCCACCTAAGCTAGATAGGACTCCACCAGCTATTCTGGTTGGTTCTCTTATTACCGGTGTACTTCATAACCACCCAACCAGCCTTCAGATTGCCCTTGGCGTATCAGTTCGTGCTTCTAAAGAGCTCATACATAAGATGCAAGCTTTCGGTGTGACATGTTCCTATGACGAAGTTCTGCGCTTCAAGAAGTTTGCAGCATTAGCAGCAGCAGAGAACATTGAATTGTCAAATAGCTGGTGCAGGCGCATGAAGGACGACTATCAGATAGTTTCAAAGTTGTGACAGGGGTTCAGCAAGGATGCCTGCTGTTGCCTTTCCTGTTCATCCTCATGATCGACTGAATTATGAGGACTACCACGGACGGGAGACGAAATGGCATACAGTGGACACCATGGACTCAGCTGGAGGACTTAAGACTTCGCTGATGACCTGGCACTACTATCACACACACACAAAGTGGCACAAACACACGCAGGAGAAAATGACATTTGTTGAATCAACATCAGCAAAGACAGGTCTGAAGATCAACATAAACAAAACCAAGATCATGAAAATACACAGTAGGAATGACTATACAGTTATAACAGGAGGAGAGGCTCTGGAGGAAGTGGATTAATTTACGTATTTAGGGAGAGTGATAAACAAACAAGGTGATACAGAGGTAGATGTTACTGCAAGAGTGGGCAAGGCACGGACAGCATTCCCGATACTAAAAAACATCTGGAATTCCACACAAAAATGAAAAACACAACAAAAATCAGGACTTTTAACTCCAATGTAAAATCAATATTGTTGTATGGCTCTGAAACACGGAGAATGACAAAAATAACACTAGGCAAAATCCAGACTTTCCTTAACCGATGTCTGTGAAGAATTCTACGCATAAAATGGCAAGACAAAATCAGAAACGAGGAGCTATGGGAAAGGACTAGCCAAGAACCTGAGGAGAGTGCAAAGGAGTGGCTACAACTGGAAAGAAATAGAGAAGATTGCCCAAAGTCGTGTGCGCTGGAGAGTTGTCGTCGATGGTCTATGCTCTGCATGGAGCGAAGGGCATGAAGTAAGTAATTAATACAAAGCATTTTATACCGCACTGTCGATGACACTTCAGTACGACAGGCCGGTTATTCGGCATTGACAATGTCTGCTATTCAAATAATTTTTACTCATAATTAATAATTATCCACCACGTGGAGCCACTTGTTGTATACGGTTGTCAAGGCGAATAAATTAGCTATTCAGCAGTGGTCATCGTTTATTATCGCTCAATAATAGTTTACGGAGGTTTTTAATGATGGATTATAAAAATCTGTGGTGGCCACAATGGCGGACGGCATTACTTCAACTAGCGATTTACCATATGTTTGGACAGATTATTTTAGTTTTAACGAAGAATCTTTGTCAGGTGTTGACGATCAACACAATAACGATGTTGGTGAACTTAGTATACAACTGTGTTCAGCAACTGCAAAAACATTGAAATCTTGGCGGCCATCTTGGACTGCTGGCTACCATGACGACAGAATGTAACATGATATGGCTCATTTTACTTGCTGATTATCATACTTTCCAAAAATACATAACATTCCTATTCATAAAATGCATTTTTGTTGCTCAAATCTTGACTTGAAGTGGGGTAGTCCACTGTCTTCCATATTCACTGGGAATGCAATATTCAGTGGTCACAGCTGGTCAGGGCTGTACTACTGAAATGGTTAAAATGTTTACTTTTCGTTGATATTGAACTTCAACTGTAATATTTAGCAAACATACATGCATTTAAAAATGTGCATATAGTGTAAATGTATCGATGGATATTATTTGTGAACGGATTACACTTTGTTCGGCCAGTCTTGAAAGATGACAATGGGCGATAATACGGCAACAAACGATGTTCATGTTGCTTGTCTAAAGTTATAGACAATGTCAATGACGGGCAAGGGGTAGGCAAAGCACAAGGGTATTGATTAGACTGTTCTCAATAATCAGTCATCAATGTAAGATGTGATTTAACTTTTAAGTAACTCCCATGCAGTTTGGTGTCTATGCGGCCGTTGTCTGTGTTCAGGCGCAGACTGGAGCAAACCGGAGTGCTACCTGGTCTTCAAAATGCGCTAAGACACAATATTTTTCATAGCGTAAATATGCCTGAGATTATGTAGAATGATTAATTATCGCATCGACATGTCAAATTTCGGCAAAGCTATAGTTAATAACGGCTTAGAATGATGAATCCTGGTCCATCTAAATTCTACACAAGTGCCCCCCAATTTTCTCAAATTTCAGATGTGTTTTTAGTATACGTCTTTGGGCCACATGCGGCAAAAACGTATGCGGCATTTCAGTGTACATTGACGCGTTTCTGCTTTCCAAGGGAATCCCTGAAATTATCAAAATATGTTATGGAAATATGTTGGCATGGGTAATGAAAGCAATTTATATTCTCTCAAGTTATGTTTAGGATACCAAACTTGCAGCATGTAGACATAGAACATATTTTGACTACATCACTAATGTGTTTTTTGTTGCCATGTGATATACACTCAACTCACCTATGGCTTCTGTGTACAGTTGCAATGCCATTGCATATTTCTTGTCGACATATAGTTTGTTACCTTCTACTTTCTTCTTCTCAGAAATATCAGCTTTCCTGAAAATAAGATTGGTAAAACTAAAAAGTATTGCAAGGTCACAACTTGTTAAAATAAAAAGCTTTGCACATGTTTACATAAAATGTATATAATCATATTTCTAAGGCGAAAACATTACACGATCCAGATGTTTCATACATGTGCTGACATTGGGTGTTATTAATACATGTATTTATGCAATTATTCAGGGTACAATATATCATGAACACAATAAATATCCATTCATATAGTAAAAGATTATACATTTAATAGAACAGGCCTCAGATTATGAGAAGACACAATGCAATAAATATCACAGGCCATTTGATAAGTTTTCTCTGGAGATTATTGTGAAAATGTTTATGTCAACTGCCATTGATGATTCCCACTAGTATTGCCACCCAGCTGTCAAGCATTTTGAAAAACACCAAAAAAGATGTGAGATCTCCCACCTGAGACTGGCGAGGAAGACCACTTGTCTGGTTTTGTTTGGGCTACTGAAGACTATATTCATATATATGTATACACGGTACCGTATACACAATGACATAGTCACAATGTTGATATTTTTAGATATATCGTGCACGGGGAAGTACAGCGTCAAACTCGATGACAATGACCTTTTAATTTCTGCTGAAGCCAGTGGCAGTGAAGCCTGAGGCTGAAGGTTCCAGAAGGTTCATATAACTAGATCACGAATGTGAAACATTAACCTAATTATTAAAGCACATCAATCATTTGTAGCGCGGATTTAAAGAACAGACTGGTGGCAGCTGTTATCAAATCTCGATATTATGACGATTATTAGGAATTACAGAACATTTGTTTTCATTTTTATACAACACGTTTCTATGCACTGCGTAACACGTATTTTCGCAACGAATTGTTACGGCGGCAAAATGCCCACAAAGCTAAGATACTCAACTGTTCAGGGGTCATTTCGGGTTTCATTTGTTTCTCAACTGGTTCGTCTACGTCATCGTCCATCTCGACATCATCAGTATATTCGTTTTCCTGACCCATATTATTATCTGGCTCTTGCTCAGTGGTTCCTTCGGGAAATGTTTCAGCGGACATTTTCGACGAGATCTCGCGATGTTTCCCTGACGTCAGGTTATAGCCTCGATTACCCAGGCGCCGTGAGGTGGCAGCACATTTTGATTCTCACTACGGCCTGGAATATTAAAGCCATGCCAATGTTACCTGTAGGTGGTTTTACCCCAGATTCGGGTAGAGACGATGATTGGCTCTCAGGCCAGCTCTGAAATATCAAATTAAATAAGGATACACTTTTATCAGATAATATTATACTTTATTATTATGATGTGCACTTTCGCGTGGCAGACGTGATGTAGTTCGCGTCTGTTTCGCTTGTGCCATTCCGCACGAAATATACTATCACAGTTCTTTTGTAGAAGTGGAATAAATAGATATATAAATAAATTAAAATATTTAAATGAATAGATACATGTATAATTAAAATGTCCATATGATAAAAAGTAAAACAAATACTCAAGTATTCAGTAGAATTGCACTAAAAATGCAAATAAATAATTTAAAAAGGTCAATTCCTTGGATTCATATGATGCTTTCTTATTTTGAAATGATCAGCCCCAATTGTCGCCACTATTCACGGTCAAGAGCGCGCAGAGCGTCGACGTCGGCACGGCAACGTAGCGTACAACCTATGCGTCGCAGGTCCGCGCTCAACGCTGTCGGCAGAGTCGTTCGCGGTCGACCCATGTATGTCGTGACATCTGTATCCACGGCGAATTAGTTGTCGATCGCTCGCTGAGCGGGTGCATCGGGTGGCATACGGAGCACGTGGCCTAATACACTCCATCTTGCAGTTATGACAGCTTCGCTGATGGGACGGCACCGGCAACGGTGGTACAGTGCCTCGTTGGAAATGCGATGTGGCCAACAGATGCCGATGATCTGGCGTAGATGACGACGATAGTACGCGTCCAGACGATCTAGTTCTGATTTCGTGTGTCCCCATGTACCCATGTTGTACGTCAGCACGGGCACAACGAAGGATGCGTATAGCCGTAGCCGCAGCTGTAGAGAGATCTGTGATCGCCTAAACCACAGTGTCCACAGCTTGCGGAAGGCGACGTTGGCCAGCTGCTTTCGGCGAGCGACGTCTTCGGCTTCACCGAGGAGCGATCCAAGCTTGCGTGTCATACGCCACTCTTCCTGAATGCGGTCAGCGTGTCGGCTGATACTTGTTCATTCTGTTTTCGACGGCGTCCCAGTGGATGTGGTGAATGAATGACAATCGCCTGTTAAGAAACGCGGCTCGAGCGACGTGGCGGCGAGTAGGAAACGAATCATCCGCAGTTCCGACTCGCCGAGGAATGTTTGTAGCGTATCAAGCAGCTTGTCGCGACGTATGGTGTCGAAGGCGCGACTCAGGTCGATGCCGAGGAATTCGATTGATACGTGCTGACGCTGCGCTTTAGCACAGAGCCAACGATACCCGAAGACTATGTCGGCCGTGCTGCGTCCGCGTCGGAATCCCGATTTCGAAGGCGACAACTTTCGGCGCGATCCTCGATAGAACGATGAGAGACAGTCTCTTTCGGAGTACTGATAGTAAAACTATCCGACGCACACTCGTTAATGGACCTATCGGTTTTCCCGGCTTCTGTATAAATACGAGCACACCTTTGCCCAGGTCGAACGGGTCGTGTTTTTCCAGTGCATCGTTGAAAATGCTGGCAATCGTGTCTGCTAGCAGGCCAGCCGTGCATTAATATTTTGAAGAATTCGGCCGGTAAGCCGTCTTGCCCGCTGGCTCCGCCGCTGTTCAATTTCCCGATCGCTCGCTTGACTTCTTCGGTTGTGATTGGGTCTGCCAGTCGTGATGGTCTTCCGGTGAAGGCAGGCAGTTCTTCTATGGCTTCGTCGCTGAACTAGCGACTGAAGTGTTCGGTGACTCGCGCGTTCAGTTCGGCTGTGTTACAGATAACGCGTGCAGCGTCGTCGTGGATCGTTAGCTTGACGGCAGGTTTCCTCGTCATCTCATGAACGGCACGAAACATTTTTGTGCCATCGTGGAGACGTTCAACGTCTGGCGCTAGCCTGTCTAGTCTCGCTGAGGCGTTATCGCGAGCTTTTCGGCGTATAGCGTGCAATATTGTGTTGCGCTGGCGCTTCAGTTCGCATCGGCGGATGGCGTTTGGAGTGTTCTGCAGCCATAGTTTCAACTTGCGTTGTTCATCTGACATTGCCGCTATTTCAACACAGTGTGGGACACCTCGTCTGGCCGTCGGGGCGGTCCGACCAATGGCAATGGTCAGTTCCGCCGCCGACTTCAGAACATATTCTACTGTGTTCCATCTCGAACTAGCTGACATGTTCGTATTGACTTCCGTTTGTGCTTCTGGCACGACGTCACGAAACCGTGCGCGGAAGGGATCGCTAGCTAACAACTCGGTGTTGTAGCGATCGCATTTCACCGAGCGCAACTTTTCGATTTGACCCAAACGTTGCTATACTATAACAACTATTCCAAATTTAAACTTATATTGAAACATGTCAGACAAAATAAACCGACAGTAAACTTTGTTCGTAGCTTAGTGCCTTTTAATCACATGCATATTCACTATGTCAGCTCTTGTGCTGTGGTTGTCAACGATTCAGTATTGACGTTCTTTGCTTCTCGAACAGAAACAAAAAACTAAGTGTGGATAAGCATAACATCAATACCAAACGAGGACAAATTTAACTAAGCAAAGTGCAATTGCTGTCGCGCGCAACGGTCGGACTGCTAACTAATATATGTAGTCGCCAAAGTACAAACAAACATGCTGGTGGCTAAGTCGGTAGCGTGTCGAGCAACTAGTTTTAGGCTCCTTGATTCGAATCCCGTAGAGTACTCGAATTTTGTGTGTGTGTTCATTTAGTTTAAGATTAATTTTATTTTGTATAATACTATTTCGGAAATTATTTCGTAATTTCATTTCTTTGTGGAAAACATATAATATATAAACATTCTGGGGGATAGACGTGCTAACTGGCAGTGAGCAGTCAAAAGGCGATTCTGAACCAGACAATCTTCCTGGCGAAGTCACGCAGCCAGGCGAGAGTCGGTTAAGCGAGACAAGTCAGTGTACATCATATCACGTGTAAACGTTTCTGTGAACATGTAGGCAATGCAGGCATGTAGGCTGGGATGCGATGGGGGCGTATGCACCCCCCCCGCTAAGGCAAAATAGTTCGGCTTGAGGGAAAAGCGTTCCACTTAAGAGGAATTCATTCCTCTTAGCAAACAATTCTATAGAATTTTATAAAATATAATGCTATGTGATTTTTCCGCAAAACTTCTATAGTATAGATATTATAGAATTCAATAGAATTTCCTTAGAATTTGTTTCTAGAATGCCATAGAAATTGAAGTGGCTATAGACATTATGTAACATTTTATAGAATATTGTAGCCATAGATTTCTATACAAAGTGTGATGCCACATATCGATTTTTTTATTTATATAATTCCATAGATTTGTTTTGCTAAGGGAAATGTATCCATGGATTTGCTTACAGCTCCCCCGTCTTCCGATGTACCCCTCGATCAGGAAAACTGGCCCATGTCATAGCATAATAAACACAAAAAGATTAACTACAATAGAGCCTATATATGTTTTATTATAGTTATACGTCGATTTTCCACCGTTTGAGCATACACATGCTCTCATCAGAATGGAGGCTTGCATCAGTGAAGTTAAAACGTGGCTCTATGACAACGGACTGGTTCTCAACGAGAGCAAAACGGAAGCAATTGTTATACGTTCATCGAGCTTGCGCAGACCAATACTCATTGATCATGTCGACATATGCGGTCAATATGTAGCGACATCGACCATCGTCCGTGACCTTGGTGTTGCAATCGATGCTGATTTATCGATGGCGACGCAGGTTGCAAATGTATGTCGAAGTGCTTACTACCATCTCTCGAGAATTGCTCGTGTACGAGGGGCAATGACGACCAGTGTCTGCAAATGTCTTGTCCATGCACTTGTGACATCCATAATTGATTATGGAAATGCGATGCTGTTTGGTATACCTGACCGTCTGCTGCACCGTCTAGAGAGAGTCCAACGGTCAACCGCTCGTGTTGTGATGCAACTTCGACGAGGTGACCGGCGATCTATCACTGCGGTCCTACAACAGCTACACTGGCTCCCAGTAAGAAAGCGCATCGAGTACAAGTTACTCATGGTTGTACACACGGTACTGTATGCAGGCACGCCAGTGTATATCGCGTCACTGCTACATCGTTACGCACCACGCAGGACCCTACGCTCTGGCGGTGGTCTGCTTTTGAATGTTCCACGCGTAACCCTAGAACGTTATGGTCGCCGGGCATTTGCATGTGCTGGGCCGACATTGTGGAACTCTCTGCCTCTGGAATTACGCGCGATTGAGAACACTACAGTTTGGAAAATTATTGAAGACATTTCTGTTCTCAAACTAATATGGCCAGACATAATTTAACCTTTGCTTTATTCATGCATATAGTTTTAATACATTTTTAGTCTTATTTATCTCAGGGTCACATTTTAGTATCTAATCAAATTATTTAATGTAAATTAGGCTTTTATTTTGTATTTATTTATATATATATTTTTATTATATATATATTTTTTCCAGTAGGTTCAGCTGTTCAGCACTTTTGCTAATCGTTTATTTTATCATTGCATTTACCCGTAATTTTACTATACTTAGGCTTATATATATATGCATACACTATATACTAGGATATTGTTTGCTAATTTAATTTATTTTCTTATTTGTTCTCTTACAAGTGTTTTTATGCTTCTTATATGATTGGCAATTTGTAAACACCCGTGAACGGGGGTCATTAGTCCCGGATTTGATGGTGTATAAATAAAGTTTATTATTATTATATATATTAGTGGACACTTCCGTGTACAACAAACATCTGCGCAGGGTGCACATTGTGAGTACAGGCCTACAAGTACATCATGCAAGTTTCTATGCGCGCAGATATACTTTTGAGAAATTCCAAGTTCAATCATTATTCCGCCACAATTTCCAGATCAATGGAGTCGATGGCTTTCTTGTTGTGCTTCCACCATTCTCGCGTAGAACGACGTACAGGTACTCCGAAAAGTTATCTCTTTCTGCAACTTTTTGACGACGGGGAGAGTATAGGCAACAACCATGGAACGACTCTCTTCTCGTTGTTGGAGATGTCATAGCGGAGTTCTCAAAATGCCAAATCTATGACAATCTTCAGCAGAACAGACGCGCCATGGCCTACCATCGTTATGTTCTCTATGCCATACATTCAGTAGATACTAAAAGACACTTGTTTGAGCAGGTATTGGTGATTCCGGGGAGCAGTAAACGTCAAGGTCGTTGAACACGCTGAAATGCTGTCTACCCGTTTTCATCTTGTTGGTAAAATTGCTTAGCAGTTATCTTCGAGTGTAGTTGTGACAGCTTTCAAATTGACAGGCAGTTTCCGACAGAAGCTTCACGTACTGTGTTCGATGTTGAGTGGGTCGCTTACATTCAGATGTAGAATGACGCAGATTTTCATGAACAAGTCATCTGTGGATCCGTTGCATTGGACAGAAGGGCTTATAACTAGAATAACGTTTATACCTGCCAACTCTCCCGTGAAATAAGGGAGTCTATCCGAATGTGGGTGTATCTCCCGGTCGACCTCTCGGAATACAGGCAAATCTCCCAGATTTTCTCTGAAAATCCCCAACAGAACCCCCTCCCGTCTTCGGGGCAGCGAACCGGTGAAGTTCCGGCGAAAATCTCCAACAGCATCACCATGTCTTTCCATGTCAAGATCCGAGACAGCGTGACAGGACAACGCGACACAGGAAGCGTGCTGAACCGGTGATGAATTTCTCCGGATTACAAAAAGTTGGCAGGTATACTACATGGCATAGATGTGGGAACGGGGGGGGGGGGGGGTAAAGGAGACGGCAGTGGCACCATTTTTTTTAGTAGCAGCGCAACGGCGAACAATTTCCGACAGCACCCCCCCATCTTCCGATATAACAGTCGAGCCAATCGAGACAGCCACGAGGTCAGGGAAAATAGATGTGAAGATATGCGGCGGCGAAAATTGTTCAGTGGTGCAGAAGCTCCGTTAGCCCCCCTCAATATGAATTTCGTTCCCGCGTTACTGCTACGTGGTGTCAATATCTGGTTTGGAAAGAAACTATTTAGACTTAAATTTGCACGTGAACATTCATGTTTTATAATGTGTAACATTTGAACGTTTATAATCAGTCAGGTGTGACTGTAGTGGTCGAGCAAGTTATAGATGAAGTCATACCAGCTGCGAACTTTCAGCAACAATCAAATCAGCAAGACATGTGTGCCAGTGACAACCTGACCTCTGACACTCTAACTATAATACCAGTAACGTACATTGTGCAGTTAAGTGTGACGATCCATTCCGTGTGTGCATGCGTGCGTGCGGGTATGTTAACGTGTTTCTCATAGACGGCGTGCACATCGGGCGCAAACTTACATGATTATTGTGTATTTCACCTTCATTATACCATCTGGGACTTCCGTTGGAGTGACGAGGGTGGCCGAGGAGCGGGGCATTGGGGGTGTAGCTGTAATAATATCATTTTACTGTTGGGGACACGGGAATACGTCCGCATTCAAACGCACACACGCGCTCGTACACATTAAAATTGCACACGCATGCGACACACGCGCGTATTCACGTGCACACTCACGCACACACAACGTCGGTGTGGAGTCCTCACAGCTATGACGACAATCTTCACAGAACATCCGGAAAAGACATCCAACTTCGTACTGCACAGCGGACTCTCTTGTTCGTCAGCGGACCTCACAACACGTGTAGTTGGTCACCGGATGCGCCAGAGGAGGTCGGCTTCATTCTGGAAGGAGTTAGTTGAGATACTTCCCATATTTGGTGTGGGAAGTATAGAGTTGCCGATCAAAGGAAACTAGTGGGCATGATGTGAGTCATATGACGATACACCCTTTCATCGTGTCGGTGTGATTATGTGTGTTGATAAACATAGTAGTGTATGATCACATCAAGGGCTAGATATTATCGCGACATGACACAATCATAAGACAAGAAACCGTTCCTACCCCAAGTTACAGCAGAATGAAATCAAATGATTTGACCCAATCATAATTGCCATTACTATATACGTTTCTGTATTATGTCCATCTGTTGAAAAAACCCATTATCAACAGATGGACAGAATACTGTTCGGAGTTATAGAACTTCCAGACCAACGGAGATCCAAGTGTTCTAGCCAGCCAAGAATCATCAAAAGAGGACGACTTTCCAATTTTACGTGAAGAAGTGGAGATAGCTGTAAGATCACTGAAGAAGATAAATGCTGTTGGATTTGACAACATCCCAGCAGAACTGATAATGAACGGAGGAGAAACGGTGATAGACATCCTCACCAACATCTGCAACAAAATCTGGCAGACTGGAGAGTGGCCAACAACATGGACTCAATCACTGATAATTACTCTCCCCAAGAAAGGCAACCTACAACAATGTCAAAACTACCGAACCATCAGCCTCATTAGCCATGCGAGCAAAGTGATGCTGAGAGTCATCTTGGACAGATTGAAACCACAAGTAGAAGAGATCATCGCCAAAGAACAGGCGGGCTTTCGCAGTGGAAGAAGCACCACGGAACAAATATTCAATCTTTGTGTTCTGGGTGAGAAATACATGCAACATCAACAGGAACTATTCTATGTCTTCATTGATTTCAAGAAGGCATTTGACAGGGTGTGGCATGCCGCACTATGGGCAACAATGAAGAACTACAATATTGGACGAAAACTAGTACACACCATCGAGCAGCTAAAGCTAGCAGCGCAGTACTGGTGCAAGGCACTGTAGGTGAATGGTTCCACACATCAGTCGGAGTCCGTCAAGGATGCCTCTCGTCACCTACATTATTCAACATTTTCCTGGAACAAATAATGACAGATGCCCTGGAAGATCACACTGGCACAGTCAACATTGGAGGACGCTGATGACATCGACGGGTTGGCTGGAAGTGAAGAGGAACTTGATAACCTTGTGAACCGACTGGACGAAACTTCAGCCAGATATGGAATGGAAATTAGCACAGAAAAAACCAAGCTAATGACAAACAGCAAAAATGCAACAAGGTCCCAAATAACTGCCAATGGACGCGAACTGGAAAGAGTAGGTCAATTCAAGTACCTCGGAGCTATCATCAATGACGAGGGTTCCAGGAACGAAATCCTTGCAAGATCTGTGCAAACATTAGCAGCACTGGCGAAATTGAAACCAGTTTGTAGAGACAAAAACATCGCACTGAAATTTAAACGTAAACTAGTACGTACACGGGTCCTTTCTATCTTTCTGTATGCATGCGAATCATGGACCCTCACAGCGGAACTGCAAAGAAGAATTCCTGCATTGGAAATGATATGCTACCGAAGAATCCTCGGTATTTCCTACCACATGACCAACAATGAAATCAGAAAAATCATCACTCAACATGTGGGACACTATGAAGACCTGCTGACCACAGTAAAAAAGAGGAAACTGAGATGGTAGGGTTATGTAACACGATCAAGCGGGCTCACAAAAACAATGCTACAAGGAAAAGTGCCGGGGAAAAGAAGACAGGGAAAACAGAGGAAGAGATGGTCAGACAATATTGCAGAATGGACTGGGAAGACCTTTGCAGAAACTCAGACATTAGCACACAACCGCGAAGACTGGTGTCGACTGGTGAAACATTCAGCAATGCAGCGCCCCTATGACCCAGGCAGGTTACAGGAGCAGTAAGTAATAGACGTTTCACATTTGCGTCACTTCCGTGACCATGGCATCTACTGTGTCTTGTGTGCATAATATGACGGTAGTTGTGTGTGCGCGTGCATGTGGTACACTATTAACTTCATATATACATAGTACATGCACGCACATATCTATCTTTAGAGAGAAAATTGTGTAACGACAGTTAACAGTGTGTACTAGCCGTGTTTTAAAAACAATACATGCCTATCTTCTTCTGGCTAGTTCTAGCGGACAAAGCAATCCATATTTCAAACATGACTCACATGGTCCAATTGGCTATATGCCAGGTATGTGTTGCAGCTGATGATGGGTAAGGGGTCTGCCTGCAATGTCTAGCTAGTAGGTCACGATATCTCGTTTGGCAATATGCAGCAAACGGAAATAATGGCAGGGGCGAGGCTAAAACGAGGAGTCAATGCATTCTGAACGGAGAAGCCTAGAAGAGGACGAACACTGGGATGGGTGGAATGTGAAGGGATTTGGGGGAACTGGGCAGGGAAGAATGGCAGATGAAGGAGTAGATTAGGGAGACAGCAGAAGAACGTGATAAGTGATGGGAGAGAGAGAAGGACCAGTTTCAGTGCATGCAACCTTAATGTGGACATTAGGGACAAAGAGGAGACCAACCACCACTCACCATGTCACATAGCAGGTTCGTTCTCAATTGCACTCATGTATGGAATGAATTTAAGTAATTTTGAGTTTTAATTTTAATGGCAACACATAAGTCAGTTCACGGGGGTAAAGTACAACTGCAATCACTGTAATTAAACACAACTGGTCAAACTTACAAACATAATGCCGACATAATGTACCCCCCCGGGAATGCAAATCTGAAACAGGCACTTCACATTTACAGATATGATTAATACACGAACTGGCAATAGCATACAAAACTGAAGTTACATTACAGGTCTACTTACAAGATTTAACAAGATTGCCACCCAGAGAATTAACTCTAGGTGGCAGGTGGACAAGGAAGCCCTTTGGCTTATCGAGAGTCCGACCCTTTTATCTATGTGTATCCCGCCTGTCTGAGGTATGTGTCGATTTTATTTTTAAACATATTCACGCTACTAGCACCCACAAATCGTATTGTGAGTGTGTGCTATGAAAAATAGTGAATCACTGGTAAGTAAGTAAACGCTTTATTTCATGATGGTGACTATGTAACATTTACATCGTGATTGTCAATTGGCTATCAGTTAGTGGGTCCATCAAAGGTTACACATTTTACTTCCTTAGATACCAGGTAGAATGGACCAATGGATTACAGTGTCTCTTCCTAAAGACACATATAACACATATTATGTGTAATGAGTTCAAAGATGTCACATATGAAAATGTGCCTAAACATACTAATGGTCCGCGAATGTGCAGTGATATTAAGTGCAGTTGAACAGAACAAATTGGCTCAACTCGGCTACATTTAGCTTGGCATAATACTGGAATCCAGTAGATATGCATAAAATGATACATACATTTATATATAGACAGCTTGCTGATAATTAAGCGGCTAACATATTCATCCCTAAGTATCAAGTATCCTGGTTGCAATCACTGTACATGATCATAGATATATATATATATATACCTTTACATAATCATACAAAATTGCAACAATTACTTACATTGATTTATAATAGTTTTACATTATATGTGATAAAATGTACATCCAAACTGCTTGTGGTACAGTTCTAATGTCAATAATATCAGAGTTTTTATTTAGTTTCTGGTGTGCCAGCAAGCAGTCTTTCAGATAGAATCCTTCGCATGATCTTGCCTGTTCGTGACTTGGGAATGCTGGCCACAAAGACAACGCCACCACGCAGTCGTTTTTGAGGAGAAACACGATCTATAACAAAGGTACATACACCTCATACAAACAAATTTTACTCAGTTATTGGTACAATTTGTCCTGCAGATCAAAGTTCCTTGTATAGACAGTGCAATACAGCATTTATTGTTTCTTTTATAATAGTACACTGTAATTATAATGTGTTATTATAATAAATATGATCACAACAGTGTTTTTAGTGATGAATGAATCTTTATTTCAACAACAGACAAACAAAAATAGTAACATAACTTAACAACATAAATTACTGCGACATAATTTAACAATATAAATTGTTGAAGAAATGTCATGCCTACATTAATTGACCTAGATCTTACTTATCAAATTGCACATGGAGAGACACCACATTTGTGTTGCATGTTGATTACAGGGTATTTTATGTAAGGATGAACCAACCTGCCACATATTGTAGGACATCTGCCTCTGTAAGTACATCTCCTGTTGTCTTTTTTACAACAAAGGCCCGAGGCAGTTCACCTGCCTCCCTGTCTGGTACACCAACTACAGCAGCATCAGCGACGAGAGGATGGCTCAGTAGTATCCCTTCAAGCCAAGCAGGAGCCACCTGAACAAGGATGCACATCACTGTATGACACATCAACATTGCCATCAGGACTATGTAGAGCACAGTAGCATTCTAATTACATCTTTTCCCAGAGAAGTCAAGATGGAGTTTTGAGGAACACGTCTATCATGTGCCCTAAACATTGGGTACCATGCTTTAAGAAATTACCATTTGGTTTACCCATCCTACATCTCATGGCTGAATCACAAACCCTGGGTAATGTTTATTTTGAGGACTCTGTCAATCTCATTAATGGTTACTTTTTTCTATCTTCTATCTTGTTCTTACAACTTGGCAAACATTGCAGCTCTTACAACCTGTGTGACACAGTGACTTTTTACTTTCACATCGTGACAAATAAATGAAATAGTCAAATTTTAAACAGTAATTACATTAGCTTTGCATATTAAAATAATTTTTTTCTTTTGTGGATTATGCATTTCACCAAGACGTACGCACAGGCCATTTAGCATAAATCATAACTTTAAAGATGATATTTATTTCATGTGTGAGACCACCTGATAGCCTTTGTATTTGATGATATCCTTGAGTCGGTCTACAATGTAGAAGTAGCCCTCTGTGTCATAGAAACCAACATCACCTGATGTGACAAAGGAAATACATGTAAAACCAACTTTGATAGTTCCTGGCAGTAAAAGAAAAATGAAAAAGTTGCTCTACCTGTATATAATTACACATTAAGGCTATTCATATGTTCACATGTTATTCAATCTAATGTTCAAAGTAAATTCTTTCGATACTCCTATATAATTATAAATTATGACTATTAACACTTTCACAAGTTACTCAATCTAATGTTCAAAGTAAATTCTTTCGATACTCCTATATAATTATAAATTATGACTATTAACACTTTCACAAGTTACTCAATCTAATGTTCAAAGTAAATTCTTTCGATACCTCTATATAATTATAAATTATGACAATTAACACTTTCACAAGTTACTCAATCTAATGTTCAAAGTAAATTCTTTCGATACCTCTATATCATTATAAATTATAGCTATTACCACTTTCACAAGTTACTCAATCTAATGTTCAAAGTAAATTCTTTTGACGATTTAAAAAGGTACACTCACTTTTCATAAACTGATTGCACATGTTACGTACAAACCACACAAAACAGATATATGCGTCATGGGGCTAAATAAGGGCCTATAAGGGCATTAAACATATATACATTCACACCAGAAGTATGCCGGTTTAATGATGGTAGGTACGATTCAACACCATCCATAGTGACACAGCAACACTGTCTAGAACACAAAATGTATCAAATGATAACAAAACAAATGTGGATACTAATTTCTTCAAGATAGTATGTTTACTCAACAGTTTTTATTATCATATCCAAAAAGTCAAATGACCTGTATAAAGACATTACCCTGTCTTCTCAAAATGGCGTCATCAATAGAACTGATGTCCCCGCATGAAGACAGACGACATCTCCATACAGATAAATTGACATTTTGGGTATATATGATAATCAAACCCGTATTGCATAAAACAAAGAAGACTGGTTACATTACTAGTATTTACCACATTTCTAGTAAGCCTACCTGTGTGAAGCCAGCCATTCTCGTCAATGGTAGCACGTGTCTGTGTGGGGTTATTTCTGTAGCCCAGCATCACCTGAGGCCCTCGCACACACAGCTCCCCGTCTTTGTGGGCTGGCTGCTCTCTCCCCGTGACCACATCAACCACCTGGCACAACCAGTCATCTGGTGTAATCCTCACACACTCATTCCAGTACTGATGAATATGTTTCAAGTTGCTTTTGCAATGTCTATGAAAATCTGAACGTATGATGATCTTTGGTAAACGGGCAACATATGGAAGATCACTGCACTCTCATATGGGTCAATACTCAGGTTGAACAAGTTTTTTGCTATTTATATATATTTTCTTGTTCCATGTATTTCTTGATGTTTATAAACAAGCATAGTTTCTTGTTCAATAGCTAACAACAGAAGATCGATGGTGAAGTGTATAGTATCTTGAGAACTGGAAATGGTCTGGAAAGTACATAATATGGTCATTAACTTGTGTCATACAAAAATGTTGATTAGAATTATATCATAAAAACTTCTTTGTCCACGTGTACTTTTTTAAAGCAGTTATGTACCTTAATAAAGATTTGAACTAGTGTCTAGTAATATATTTTCTGTTGGTCACCTCTTGTGACCAGATTAGGTACATTATATTCGGCCAAGACAATGTTGCATCTTTCACCTTACACTCTGTGTTGGGTATAATGATGCCAAGAGATCCTGGCTTCTGCCTTGACCTGGGGGACACATGAGTGCCAGGTCCAGCCTCGGTCATGCCGTAACCTGCAACATAGATCCAAAAAATGATAACACAAACACAAAATACTAGCATGTTTTTTTATACCAGTATGAAACTGCTGAGCAGTGTTTGTATTGTGGCAAGTGTCTACTGTGTGTAAGAACTACATAAAAAAGTTCTTATGATCATCAAAGCATTTCACTGACAATGAAGGAAAATCTGTTATTAACAATTGTTTTTAACTTTTTAGACCTTACGATGTTGTAATAGAATTTACTCCAATTCCTCATAGCACTCTTACAGAGATTGTGGATCCGGCAGTTCAAAGTGGGTCATATCAGTCTGCCATAGCAACTATTACCTCATGTTCACGCTAAAATTATGACACTGGTAAGTTTAGGTGGCAGATAGTTAAGGGAAATGAAAGCATACCCTGCCTGATCACCATGCCTTCTAACTTTGCCTTGAGTTGTCTCGTCACCTGAGCACTGAGGGGGGCAGCACCACTGAATAGGGTGTGCACACTCGACATGACATCCTTGCTCACCAGGGGACTATTCAACAACTGCATCACCACTGGGGGCGCCATATGCAAGAAGGTGGCCTATGTAAGACAACGGCAATATAGACACATAGAACACAACTGGTACTTGTTAATTAATGAAAGGAACTTTATCAACAAAAACAGTGGTACAACAAAACCTTAAAAACCAAAAAACTCTTTCCTCGGTTCATTTAGAATATTGCAAGTTGGGTTCACTTAAACTGATATCTGTTTTTGTGGAATTTTGAATAGCATCATGTGTGTACTGTTAGTGCAATACTTTTGGCTAAAATCACTGAATTTTGACAGGATCTGGCAACAAATAATGTGTTGTGATAAGGAAGTCGTGATTGTGTACATCTGTCAAAATTTATCTGTGACGCATGGATGCTATGTGTTTGTGTGTGCGTGTGCGTGCATGTGTAATACTCTGTATATAAGTGAGCATATGTGTGTGTGTGTGTGTGTGTGTGTGTGTGCATGTCAGCACGCACGTGTGTAGATGCATGCAAGCGTATGGGTGCGTGCGTGTACATACATGTTTAAGTGTGTGCTATGATGTGTGTGTCAGTGTACTTGGTACAAAACAATAACCTTATGGGGATAACTTGTATCACAACTCCCACAAACTCCTGTATGTGCCAATACCTTCCAGTACTTGTAAACGTCTACTCCACAATGCACGCTTCAATGCAAACATCAATCACCATGACTTGTTTACCTTATACCTCTGTATTGCCTCCAGATATTTCTCAAAGTTGAACCTGGCCATTGTGATGAGCTTGTGTCCATGTGTGAGGCCCAACAACAGGACAATGACGAGTCCAAAACAGTGGAAGAATGGAGGGACACACAGGTAGACCTCCTGCCTTCCCTCCGCTCCCATTATATCAGCAACACTGCAACACAGACATGTACAGAGTCAATACCTACACAACTATATCATGCACATAAAAACAACACAAACTCGTTCACATGTTTCCTATACAATTTCAAGTTAGACAAAACAAAAGTCAGGCATTAATATATGAATTTATCTTTTACAAAAATATTCTAATTTGATTGCAATAAAATGATTCTACATCCAAATTCAGCCAAATTGTACTCAACACTAAAACATAAATATGCTTATCTGATTAATCTACACATACAACTATTTCTTGGTAATATTCTTGGCGGATGTTTTCGTTAGTTTTCTGTTTAATCTGTGTTCAGTTTCTCATTGATCACCTGGACTGTTATTGAAACATGCAAAAAGTAAACATATGTAACTTTATATCGACTGAACAACCCAAAATGAATTCTTTTCTTGTCTTAAATAAATAAGTTATTATTATTTATCATTATAAAACAAGAGAACAGTTTGGCCTTAACCAGTTGTTTATTTACTCAAAAGGTAGTGAGGATTAATTGCAATGCTAGCATTTATTACGTTGACGTTATTAAAAGAGTAGGGAGGTGATAATGCTGTAATTTACTTATTATAACTTCAGTACCAGTGATATTACACACACCTGTGCTGAAGAATGTTGGCAATGATGTTACGATGGGTGAGCATGACACACTTTGGGCTACCCGAAGTGCCCGATGAATAACTGAGCACAGCTACATCACGTGTAGGATCTACTGCGACTGGCTGGAGATGAGGGTTGGTCTGTCTCAGGAGCTCACTGTAGGTTGTGTGACCTCCTGGGGATGAACCCAGCACAAACACCTCCTGGTGAGCAGAGTACACAGTCAACTGCAATCTCCTGGAAATCATTTCACTAACATTCTTATGAGCTCATCAGCCCGATTCTGCTCTTTAAAACCGATTTTGCTCCTTAAGTAAAAGGTCAAGGTAAGTTCTTATATAGCGCAGTATCCAGTCCTCAGGACTGCTCAAAGCATTTTATACTTTACTCTCTGACAGACCTGTTCAATCGAACACCTTCTTGACTTCTTTGGTAAGCATTCAGCCATGCTGCAATTAATGTGCAAAGACTGTCTATACTCATGCCAGGTATTCATTCATACAGCTGAATGAACTGAAGCTGTGTAGAGTGAACGAACTTGCCCCAGGTTCGATGTCCTGACATTTTGTGTTGCTTCTCAGGGTTATGTGTTTGATTAAATTTATTTACATGTATGGCTATACAACATAACTGTGTTATAAAGTAAATAAACTTAGTATAGCCAGAGATCTGAAAATGTTTCCACTTACAAATGTTCACTTTTTTGGAGGTGATGCAGAAAAAGATTAGAAGTGGTGATTCGTGTTCATAATTTAAATGAACTACATTCAACAGTTGATACCACCAGTGAAAATATTTTCATTTATCTTTTTTCTCAGAAACCTCCCGTCATGAATATTATTCCATGTGGGGGGGAAAGATCAGGGGTGACCCCCTGCAGGGGAGATCTCCTGCTATTTGGTTGTGCCAACTTGGAGGATAATCTCCACTTTATGAGTATGTATATAACTAAAAATTGGCTGGAATCAATTACTTAAATATAACTATGAGTTTATTTTAGCCAAGTGTGTTTTGTAATAGTAATTATTACTAGTGATTACATTTCTTATTAAAACGTATTCCTAGTATGATAATGTGTACTATAACATTGCCACCTTTACAGCTTTACCTTAACTTGATGACACCTGTTGACAGCCTTGTCCACCTTCTCTATGATGTCTGCCATTGTGAAGACAAACTTTGGTCGAACATCCAAAAGCTGCTCAGATATTTCATCTGAATGAACACCAATAATCAAAGAAACATTACAAAAAACTGGTAATAAACAAGAGTGCAGTTGCATTCATTGGATAGTGTCAAATGAATTTTGCTTTATTGACTTTTGTCTGGCTGTGTGATTTCACTGAGAGAGTCTGGTGCTCTTATTTGATGATTTTGTGCAAGAGTCAATTTGTGATACAGATCTTCATTGGTGAATCTATTAGGCCAAAATACCCTTAGGATCTTCCAGAGACATCTCGTGGAAAGTTTCAAGCTTGGATGTAATCCTGGCTGTCATTTTCCAGCACTCAGAAACATATGGACTGACACTCAGGTTACTGTTGTATAAACTAATTTAACAAATTGCCACAATGAAAATATAAATGTGACATATCTAGAGTACATTTATTTACATAACATGAAAGGAAATACAGGCTTTCAATAATTCAGCACAGCATGACAATTCACAGTGATTTTGATATATCAAAATAAGAATGAATGTGACAATATCCTAGGCCTAGCCACATGTTACGAGCTGAAGAGACTTACACAGCGTGTAGAATGGACCGAGAGAATTGACCATGCCCCCAGCCAAGATTACAGCCAGCACCATGACAGGGAACTCAGGACCGTTGGCACAAATGAGAGATACAACGTCTCCCTTCACGAGACCATGGCTCTGGAGACTGCGTGCCAGAGTCATCACTTGGTCCAACAGCTGCTGGTAGGTCGTCTCTCCACCTGTGTCACTCACCACCTGTGACAATACACTCATCTAACTATGATTGAGCTAGCATATGTGTGTATGCATATGTATGTGTATGTTAAGCTTTTTCTCCTAGATGCTTTGCATCTCAGATGCTAAACTTTCAGGGGTTCATCTACTGACCTTTGGAAGAAATGTAACACTTACTTGTTTTAATTCCCCATAGGTTAAAGGTTCTTAGCACCAATGGTTTGTACAGGACATTAGACGTATGTTAAAAATACACATTAAACATCAGGTATACATATTTTGTGAAACCATCTTCTGCGTCTATGTGTATGTAGCGCCACCTGCAGGATGGACATTTATGTTTGAACCTTAAATAAATTTAATTAAATACAATAAATTTAAATAACATGTTTTACCTTTTCAAAACTTATTTTACTCTTTTTTTGTAACAGTAACGTGTCAGCATCATCATCACTGTGCAGCCTTAAAGGAAAACAAAAGGGAACGCTGTGGTGTTAAGCACCTAAAAGATTTAGCACAAACTAACCATTTGCATCTACAATCAAAATTTTCAGTTCAGTGGTTTACTCGGAATGTAGTCTTAAAGTGGAAGATTCTAACGAAATCTGCGATAACATGTAGACTGCCATCTTACTGATGACGCGTTCATTTGGCCGAAAGCAACCAATAAACGAGCAGCATTAGTTTTGCTGTGTACGACACACTGTCTTGTGTTGTTCGCGTAGTTGGTTCATGTTCATGGGATGCGGTTCGTTACATTAGTATAAGTTGAGCTTACAGTGAAAACGTGACTTGCAATATGCCACACTGCTCTACATACGGTTGTAACAATAGTACAGCGAAGGATAAGGAGCTGTCTTTTTTGTTTCCCTTTGAAACGAGGCAGAAGTGAAATAGTGGATTCACAACTGTTGTCTGTGGACGGGCTGGTTGGAAGCCTTCGAAATACAACGCACTATGTTCAGATCATTTTGAAGAAACGTGCTTCGAAGGAAATCTATATCGTCAGTTAATGACACAAGATCCGACAAAACGTCGCCGACGTCGATGTTTGAAGCCAGGTGCAGTGCCTACGATATTTAGTCACGGACCTCGGCCGTCGAAGCGACGCATATTTTCGGTCAAACGCGCCGCCGCTGCGAAATCGATCGCAAGAAGGTTAGTACCGAGTTACTTGGTATCCAATTAAAATCTGTTGACATTTGAGATGCAAGATATGCTGGAGCCAAGCCAGAACAGTACCAGAATGTACTATATTGCACCACAAAGAGTTTAGACTTTAGAAGATGGCCGAATAGCAAAAGTTAACGGCAATCAAGTCGCGTGAGCGATATTACAGTGACGGATTAACATGGGCTGGAATGATTGTCGTTTATAATAACATTGCAAAACTTACTGTATTTTGTGTTAAATGAACAAAAATACGTTCTGCATTCAATAATATTGCTTTAGACATTGTCATATATCGAAATGTTTGGCCTATTATTTATGTCATGATGTTATATAATTGGACTTCGTATATAATTATGTGTGACTACTGTTTATGTGACGAAGAATACCACTATATACTCTATTGTAAAACATTTAAAATGGCTTCATTTGTATTTAGTAAAATTCCATAATGTTACTCAATTTTAGTTAAGGGGATACAACCCAGGTGAAAGTGGGTTTTTTTGGAAAAAAATACAAAATTGTTTGTTTTATGCCAGATTATGATAGCTTATTATGTTTACTGTGAATAGATATAATTTTATAACAATTACATACCTTTAAACCACTCTTATCCATGGAATAAGGGTGCCAATATCAAGTAATTTCTATCCATTATGCCACATTTTATGGCCATTTTCTTTAAAAAACATTTAAATTCTGCACTTGGAAGGATATCTCTGGGAGTAATTATGTGATCCAAATATAGTTATCAATGAGCTCACCAGATACACCATGTTTGTATTATAAAAATACTGGCATCACTCAATAATCATATATTGTTGAAATATCTTTAATAATATACTATGTGCATACATCTTCATTAACTTTTTTTTTTTTGCACACTAACAGCAAAAACAGGTAACAGCTGTTGTGAAAATATCTTGAATTTGGATCAAAAATATAAATTATTGTAATTTGCATTTCAGCTTGATCACCAACATGATGTGGCACATGGGGAAAGGCATCAACCGCAAGTTTACTGCGAAGGTCCGAGGCAAGGGATGCGAGGACCTCCTTCATTGGATACAGAATGTAACAAACCATCGGTGGTGGTGTTGTGCAACATGCAACGGTGACGCACAGTTGCTGAAGTAGCAAACTTGATATGTATTCATTTTATACCTGAGGCATGTCCAAAGCAACAAGTAACCTTTAGATTTGCAATGAGTAAATGATGAGTAGGGACCACGACCCAAGTTGTGTAAGGTGAATCCCAAATACACTAAATTAGCTCCTATGCATAACTAACATTATAATAAGTTTTCGAAATTACTGCATTTCATAGGCATCCAACTCGTTTTTTTCTGGATGGCTACTCAAAAGTACCATCCAGCATGACTACTACCTTATCAGTAAATGTGTTCATTCAGACTTCCAAAAAAAAGTGATACTGTAAATGCTGTTTACATGTTATGTGTTAATATGTAGACCACCGACTTATGAATGGGACCAAAAATGTTACATAGTCAAAGTTCCTGATGACCAACTTTTCAGTAGTTTAGTTACTCAGATGTGAGGGGGCGAATAATCCACAGATGGATAGTGTCCATTCTGTATCATTCCAGAATGCAATTGTCTGTAATGAAATAAATAAGAGCACTTGTGTCATTATCACCAATTTTATTAAAGAAATATAAAATAAAAACATGATATCAAAATACAGTGACTGTATATACAGTATAGACAGAAATTAAGAAGAAAAAACAAGTTATAATAAATTATGTGAAGGAATGTGATGATGGAATGCCTTATTTGTAAGGATCAGTATCGGTTTACTAATGTACCAGTATGATTACCATGATTGGCCATTGTATTGTTACTAAAAACAACCAACACTTTACACAGGAAAAGCACTTTAAAGTTCACTGAATGCTACAGTCATAAGGTAAATAACAGCTGCTTACTAACAACATATAGACTGGTGTGTTACATCAGTTGTTTGCAGACATGTTATTAGAATACTGCATGCACTATTATTCACTGTAGGAATGAAAGCTAGATTGATGCTGTCTGCTCTGGCGTGGAACTACCGACCACGTCTCAGCCCAGACAAACCTGTTGAGACTGGTGTCATGTGGTCCAAAAGACGCAAGCAATGGGTGCTGCATAACAGACCACAGCAGGTGAACCCACGTACCCACCTACAAATGCTCACGGATCAAGTGACAGATGGGTTTATAAAGATATATCACACTGCATGCGATCACAGTCACTGGGGCAGATGTTCCAAAACCAGAGAAGGAGGATCTGCTGGCAGCAAGAGTCGGTCAATTTGTAAAGAAACAGTAAATACTGCCACCACCAACCTACACAGGTCACATGCAAATTGTCTAGTTTAGTTTTCAAGTCCAGCGTGGTATCCCTCGTGTTGTCCCCCATCGGGGGCAGGGAACCTTGATCTTATTCCATGGCTGGCGCATGCTGGTAGAACTCTATGTACCCTCCGTCCCAGCTTGCCATGGATCCACCAGGTAAACTGTATGTATGCAGCCCACCCGAGAGACCTGAAATAAATTAGGCTCAAATAAACATCTGACATTGTAAATAAATGACATATAAAAATCGGTTCTATAACGACACCATTCCTTTATATAAATTGTTTACCATTAAACATGTTGTCTTCTGGAATAAGGCAAATATTGATAATTTTGCACTACAGAACAAATTATGACGGTGCAACAAACATTGTATCTATACGTTATGATAACTTAAGTGGAACCATTATAATTTGTTCTGTAGTGAGAGAGTATCACTTTATTCTTACAGTAGAATACAATAAAGTGTGAAACGATAACCCAAGTACATGTGTGAATACAGTAAATAACTATGTATAGTAGTATATTGTAGCAGGCTTAGGTAAATAATGACCAATGGTTAAGGTACGTCATATTGAAAATGAACACATTTATGTAGGATTACTTGCTGTTGAGGGGAATTTTATTTTGCAATTATTGTCATATTAGGGTGATGGTCATCATATTTAAATTAGTCTTGGGTCAAACCAGTGTGGTTCGTCTTTACATTTAGAAAGGGTGAATGACGTTAGCCGGGCTAGTTTAAACAAGCATACAATTGAATTAGTTGTTTTGTTGGTGGTTTTATTCCAAGAGATTTTAAGGAGGTTGTCAGTCTTAGATTTGTTGGGTTCAGATACATAGCCTCTGCAACCTTTTTCAATGCATGTTAATTCTGATTTTATTCCGTTATTGTTTACATTATGGATTAGTGCGACATACTTGTTAGTTTTGAATACATGATCTTTCTTGATGTTAGGTTCCAATGGTAGTCAGTTCAATGATGTGAATTTGCTTAGCATGTGGATGGTAGATGACGTATGGTAAGTCCACTAAGTAATTTCCCTGGAAGATTGTTAATAATTTGGGCATCAGGCATGAGATTGCTGATAACATTATCTATATACCTATGTATACTGCCCATCTATGGTGGAATTTTCATAACTATGCAATCAGGAAATTGTATGTCTCTTACAACAATATATTTCGAATGGTGTTAGGTTATGACAGATACTGTAGTGCTAGTGAAATGTTTGTTAACAATAATTTACCTAACTGTGCTGCTGTTATTATAAATCTGACATATAGGTTTATATGCCGACTGCAGTTCTCAAAAAACATATTGATTTGTAACATTATTAATAGTGACGTGAAATACATGTCAAGAATATGGAAATATTGGTTCAATTCCCTGTACATACATTTTGTTGACGGGTGATTTTTCATTCTGTACATTGTAACTATTGTTATAACACAACTATAGAACCATGATAATGTACTTGTATGTTGCATGGAGTCTGTGAATAAAGCAATTATTATTATTATATTATTATTATATATATTTGTATTGCTACTATGATGTTGTATTGTGTTCATTATTAATACATTTCAATAAATATTTTACAACACATTTCACTGGTCTTGTAACAATGCATGCACATATATACGTACTTGTTTGTTGGATGGCGTAATTCCCATTCTGCAGCATCACCTGCTCCAAACAAAGAATTCTAAATCCCCTGCTCTTTGTAATGCACAGCAATTCACCTGTAACAAAGAATTAAGCTTTTAAATAATAGTTTTACATGAATGTTAAGCAAACATGGATTATTATTCTGAACAAATTTCACAAAGAATGCATCACGATCCTCTAACTGTATTCATCCCAATATTATACCTGGGTCCATAGAAATATCATGCAGATTAAGGAAGGCCGTTTTGAAATGTGTCGATATTTGCACAAAACGGTAGTCATTTTCTTTGTCACCAAAACAAATGGGGGCTCTGGCTGAAAAATGTTCAAGGTACATTTTATTCATAAGAGCCAATGTAAACTTTTGGCCGAAAAATTGCAGTATGCATAAAGTTAAAAATAATCTATCTACCTGCCATGTCACATGTGTTTAAAAAGTAGTACTGCCACATATTGTTCATACTCGATCATAGCTCTGACCTGTACAATTTTGGTTCACATGAATCATGGAACCATTCAACTACATTTCTTTAAAAAAAGTGAAGGTACAGCCATGGGTGGTATTAGAAAATGGACATGTCAAAGTTCAAACACTGAGTGCAGTGGCACTGACTGAGAGCGAGATCTAACGTTAAACGTCAACCAATCCCAAATGTAAGACAAGTGACGTATCCCGGCCCGAGCGATCATCTGTCGCTGTTCATACGCAGCCTGGAACTTAGGCTCATCGGTTATTTAAACAATAAATTAAACAGATTAATAATTACCTTCACCAACAGCGTTGCTGTCGAGTAGCAACCGCCTCCTGGCAGCAGACATATTCAGTTCTTGTTCCTGAACAACAAGGAGATCGCTGCGGCATTTTCTGCACCGACACCAGTCAATTTAATCTCGGCATGGTATGCGCCTCGACATTTCGACTGCCCACCGGCACCCGCCTCTGCCGTATCTTCCATTGTTTTTGTGGTTCAAACCGGTAACCAGCTGCTTTGAAATCGATTTGGTTTTCGTTGTCTTCCGAAGAATTGGAAAGCCATCTTATTTACACAGTCACAGCGCATGCGCACATAGTTTAATTTGTAAACTTACCATAGCGCCACCTAACGGAGTTGGGAACAAATAGTACGCAGAAAAGTTACGACAGTGTGACGTCACTTTCTTCTAACAATGGCGTAGTGCATATAAATTCGGTAGTTGCGTGTTCAAAAATGTTTTCCTGGTAAACCGCTGACGTTAAAAATTTGATTGTAGTTGGAAATTGTTAGTTTGTATTCACTCTTTTAGATGCTTAACACCAAAACGTTGCCTTTTGTTTTCCTTTAAAGTCCTGTGGTTGGGCGAAGGCCTCAGCATGTCGTTTCCAAATCTGCCTGTCTTGCGCTATCCTCTGCCAGATGGTGCCCTTCCAGTACTCGTCTAGTTTGTCTCTCCACCGTCTTGCCGGTCTTCCTCTAGATTGTTTCCCTTCGTAATGTCTCCAGGTGGTAATACGCAATGTCCATCGGTTATCTCGTATCCTACTCAGTCTCAGGCTACTTGTCTGTAGGGCTGAGGAACTGCTAGTTTTCCCATTGGCGACCATATTAACGTTTTGTGTGATTATAAGAAAACGTAACCTACAAATTTGTTTAAACTTCTCACCTTCTGTTATTATCATCTCATTGAAATGCTGGTCGAGTTTAGTCAAAATCTAATATTTATAGCTCTCGTAAAGTGCTTGTATGTGTGACACCCATCAATATTTACGAATGGATGCAGGCAGTAATCCGGCTCAAGGGTCAACTGGCCAAATAGCTGCCAAATACCCTTCTGCTTAGTAAAATCAGCTACAAATACACCATTTTACTGTCAACAGCTTCTACAATCACATCAGGAAACCTGACTACTCAAATGCACTTATGTCAGAGCAGGTGAATTTTGTAAAAAAAATCATTTCTCAAAAATACATTGCACTTTTTTTTGTCTGTAACGAAGCAGGAAGTCCAACTGTGTCATAACCCCAAATAGACATGGTGATTTTGGAGAAAAATGTTGAAAACAACACACTTTATACTTATTATAGGCACCAATGTTACAAGCACTCTGCAATTTTATTTTTGGTAATCCCTCCACGTCTTTGTGTTTTATGCACATTTCAAAGGTGCCACCAAACTTGGCAAGGCACCAGAAAAATCAGTACTTCGCTTTTGGACAATTTGTATTCTAGCACAACATTCTCATGTGACACTATGAACTCCTGATACAGACCAGTTTTCCAGAAAGTCCAATATGTGTTTTATAAGAAAATTCAATACAGCCAATTGTTACGTTACATTCAAATTTATATTGATTTTTTTTACCTTGTGCCCTAATTACAAAGGTAAACATCAATAAAAAGTCACCTTAGGGTGTGAATTCCTCAAAGGCCAGACGTCTCATGCAGTTCAATTACATACTATTACACAGCCTAATTAGCAGACATTCAGAAAACAATGCCACTTGCTAGATTGGCCAGAAGGTCTAGTCAGTAGACAGATTTAATAACAGGCTCAGGCTATGGCAGGACTCCAGCTGATCACTGTCCTCAGACTTCATTAGGATCAATGACAACATCTTCACAAGTGTTTAATTAGCTGAAGTAAACAAAAAACGATTTATGAATCACCCTGCTTCAATGTCATTGGTTCACTATCATACAGATTTTCAAATTGAGGCTTAACTAGTGGCATACTTATAAGACATGTGTTCCGTCACTGTGTTTTGGACTTGCAGACTGATGAGAAGTGTGTAATACCCAAAAACGATTTGTCCCATTCAACTGTAGTTTTGCCATAGACATATTTTCAGTAATTGTTTCAAGATATTTGAAATAAAACGTGTTCTCCATGATTGTGCAATGACTATATAGTGTGCTTCCATTGCCAGGATCTCTAACTGGGCTCAGCACACTGTTAGTTTTTCCATTGGTGACCACCTTAACGTTTTGTGTGATTATAAGAAAACATAACCTACAACATTTCTTAAACTTCTCACCTGCTGTTATTATCATCTCATTGAAATGCCGGTCGAATTTAGTCAAAATTTAATATTTCTAGCTCTCGTAAAATGCCTGTATGTGTGACACCCGTCAATATTTACGAATGGATGTAGGCAGTAATCCGGCTAAAGGGTCAACTAGCCAAATTGCTACCAAATACCGTTCCGCTTAATAAAATCAGCTACAAAATCCACCATTTTACTGTCAACAGCTTCTACAATCACACCGGGAAATCTTACTACTCAAATGTACTTATGTCAGAGCAGGTGAATTTTGTAAAAAAAATCATTTCTACAAAATACATTGCACTTTTATTCATCTGTAATGACGCAGGAAGTCCAACTGTGTCATAAGACATAACTCCTGTAGTGTATACTAGACCACTCGGTTTCTGCCTTACACAAGCATATTATGCAGTTGTCACCACCAATTTTTGAAATCGTTCAAGCAACGTATCAATATTATTAATCAGAACCACTTATTTCATCAATGGCATGCAAACGAAGTGTCAAATAAGTTGTCTTAGTGAAATATTTACAATATTCGTAAGACGATAATCACTTCACGCGCCATATGGAAGCACTCAGTTTCTGCCTCATTGTGTTCAAAATCATTACTGTGCAACGAATCGCAACGCATTCACTGTATAAACTCCACAGGCTGTTTATTAACTTTCCTGTGGTGATTAGGGTGAATAGTTGCTTACAATTTCGCCCGATAAATTTTAATATTACGGTTGTTTACATCATCGTCACCGATATGGAGCACTGTAGTCACATGGTCTGCATTCGCTATCAAAATATCTATCAAAAACCTGTTTGCCTCGTTTTAATTTGAGACAAATAACTTTCTTGCAAGTTTGTAGACGTCCTTTGCTCATTGTGTCCGATATATCTGACTAAAGATGCATTTAATATGAGATCCAGCTATATAATCGTAATGAGGCAGAAACTCAGATAGGGCAGAAACCGAGTAGGTGATTACACTGTGTAGTAGGCCCCCACTCTCAGGCTACTGGGCTACTGTGTTAATACTTATGCCCTGTCCAGGGGTAAGACCACATTAAGGATTCGTCTGCCATTACCCACCGAAAGAGTGCCCTTGAAAACACCGCTTTGGTGTCATGTGTGAATTTTTTTCGAGCACTTTGGCATGACACATGTCAGTCCAGTGAATACTGAATGTACTACTGCATTAGATCTTTCACGAGGTAGCAATAAACATACGCTAGTCGCTCGCGTATTCGCACAGTGGCTATTTTTCAGAACGCACCAATATTTCAAAATCCGTCATCAGATTGGGCCGAAATTGAGGGGTGTCAGGTTTGGGTGGATTTTTCTGAAAACTGAGGTAAGAGAATTTTATGAGTTTTCCACAGCACTTGTGTCAATGGAGGATAAATATGCTATGAAATTTTCAAGAAAATTGTTCGTCAAATTTAGCAGGAAATGAAGGAAACGTTATAATGGCCGCCGATGTAAAATTTAAATGTGGTCTTACCCCTCCAGGTCCACTTCTGAAGATCTGTCTTCTGATTTGTTCTATCACATCTATGACATGTATAACTTATTAATTTCTTTTCATGTTACTCACATAGCCCTAGGAATGACATTTAGATTTAGTCTTAGACTAGTACTAGTAGTAGTAGTATATATATATAGGTATGTGGACAAAAATTTCAAGTTTGACCAATGTCTAAACAAATAGCACTGATGAAGAGGTTTAAAAACCATAAACAATGATACAAAAATCACTTAATTATGTTGAATATTAATGGAGTTATTGATTTTTTGTTTCAGGAATCGGCCTTTGTTTTAGTCCTACTAAATACATACATTTGCATTACAGCTGTATGACCGAAAATGTGACTTGTTCCTAAAAAAAGCATGTAACTTCCTTAATAATAAAGATATCTTCATAAAATTTGGAATGAAGATGTAGGGTAATGAGTTCTTTCAAAATATCTAATCAAAACTGCAATATAAGATACAAGTATTAATTAATTAGTGTTAATAATATTAATTACAGCCGTCCAGTCCACACCTTAAATTACAGAAACTATCCTAAAAATGAATCAGTAATATACAAAATGTAGTTGTTTTTACCTTTCAAAGCCAAATAACTGTTCTTGGTTAGTTGTTTTGAATGAACAGAGTATTTGATGACAACAATGAGCAGTGGGCTGTTCAGTGCTAGTATGGCTGGTACTTGGTTGGATTTCCTGAGAAATGTCAATGTGCAAGTCAAACTTCTGATTGCATATGGACGAAAATGTGAATAATTCATTTGAATCACTAAGTTTTTTTAACTTATTGTCTAGTTTGTGATACAGTTCTCTTAATTGCATTATTTAAGGTATTTGAGCCTTGTTCAGCATAGATTGATGGAAAATGTGCTCGCAATTGTCTCTCTGTCTTGGCTCTGCTACACTCCCCCGAGGTAATATACAAGTATAGTATGTGTCTATTACAAAGATCATCAACCTTTGGAAGAGTTGATCAATTATCCAGAATATGCTGCTTTTTCAATATCAACATGGGTACCACTACCAGGTGGCCCTCCGCGGGACTTCTTCTTTGGAGGCATCTATACATCATGAAAAAGAAACAATATTTTTCAGAAATATATAACAATTCAATAGATATGCAGAGCTAACAAGTTTGGCTTAAATGAAATTCCACTTGAAATGCAAAATAATTCCCTATCATGAAAGTAAAAACACTTCCTCTGCATCACACCCCTAAGAGCACATGGTGATTTGTTTGTAAACATTGAACCAGAGCCAACCAGATTGAGAGAAATTGGTCACATGACCATGAATGCGTGTTTTAACGACGGAAAGAACTGGTCATAAATCCACAATCATCTGCTTTGTGGTAAATCATCTGGCAATTAAACACATATTTCTAATGTCCTAAATCATAACTACAGCTGCACAAAACATAACATATATGATTTCTACAATATAAACATGTTTAAATCAGCAGAGATGGTGCAACCATTTTCATTTGATATGACGCATCGACGCTGCTGCATCTCAAGATTCCGCAAGCTGACAAACCACTTCGCAACATAAGATCGTTTTAAAACTTTGTTAGTTATGAGATAAAAACCTATATTTTATGTCTATATACCTTTCATTACCGCCTATAGAGTTGATCACAGTTTTATGTTGCGTTGAAATGGGGACTGGTTTTCGGAAAAGCGTCCAAGGCTAAATAATTGTCGGATTTGAACAAATCAAAAACGCGGCAGTCAATGAATATCCCGACTACGTCATATCCAGTGAATCACTCGGATTTTCCTTTCCAACAGCCAGTCACAGGGCGCTCTTTGTGGGGATGCCGTCAACGCCAGATGAGACCCCCGAAGCACGTATTTGGAACAAAGATGGCGGACACTGATTGACAGATATCCACATACCTATTATTATATAGTGTTTTACCAAAACTGCAAAACTAACCAAAAGAAAAAGTTTATAACAAGTCAAGTATTCCTACCAGTGCCACTTTCCCTGGTTCTGCATGCCTGCGAACGTTCTGCAGTATGAATTCTGACAGAGACACATCTGTGGGGATTTGAACGTCATCAAATTTACTTTTCATGACGGGTGTTGGCCTTGGAAAGCAGGGTGTATATACAGTGGCGAGAGGGTCGGGCACGATCAGTTCACGGTCGTTTCTATTCTATACAAGCGCCCCCTATTGATATTATGTATATCATTGTTTGGCCGGCAATCCGCATGGTGGCACTACTGAAACATTCGCTACAGATTTGGGCTTTGGAAAGCGATCGACTGCGAACAATCTTAATAAGTTAGTTACGTTTGCTCACGTGCTTCGTGGCCGTTGATGCCCGGTGGCCTCAGTGGTCATATCCTCATGTTTCCTTTGAAATGCTCTACAACTTCCTAGCAAGGCGGCTTTAAAGTTATAGGACGAATTATCATAGACGGATACAGGGGTACATGCCCCAAAAACTCTCATTACATCAAATCAAATTGTGATATTTATATTGCGCCGTTCCAACAATCGTTGCTCACGGCGCCGTACAGAATGTTCGGGAAAACAGGTAAGTCTTAAGGTTTGATTTAAAATCAGTGTTTGTCATTGTTGTTGCAGTCAGCTTTTGCGGCAGCAAGTTCCATAGTGTTGGGGCTGCCACGCAAAAGGATCTATCACCCCAGCGACGCGTTGCACGTGGTACACATAAATGATTGTGTTCACTGGAGCGCAACAATCGAGTTGGCTGACGTCTGTTCAAACATTTGGTGATATACTGTGGTGCACAGCCAGTCAGTGCTCGGTGCGTGAGTAGAAGTATCTTATACTCTACTCTAACTGCTATCGGCAGCCAGTGCAGCTTGATCAATAGAGGTGTGACATGACAGAACTTCCTGGCCCCGTCGACAAGGCGGGCCGCCCAGTTATGTACTCTCTGCAGCCGTTCTAGTTGTTTCACAGGCAGTCGGTGGAGTAATGCATTGTCAACGTCAAGTCTGCTGGTAACAAACGCATGTATGACTTGTTCTGCCGCTGCAGGTGTTAGATAACGTCTTATTCTTGCAATATTTCGGAGATGGAAAATTGCAGATTTACAGACAGCAGTCACGTGCGTCTCCATCTTCATCTCGGCATCGAACTGTACACCAAGATTCCGTACATTCTGAGTTACAGTGACCAAACAGTCTCCAATGCATAGCGTGCGCAGCTCAATTTTTCTTAGTTGTTGCGCAGAGCCGAACACGATGACTTCTGTCTTTGAGTCATTCAACTTTAAAAAGTTTGTCATCATCCACGTCCTGATCTCCGCTACACATTCTTCAATACGGACGACAGCCGCAGCAATGTTCTCTTGGTGGGGTTTCACTGGAATGTAGATTTGAGTATCATCCGCGTAGAAATGACACATCAAATTGTACGTGCGAATAATCTTAGCAACTGGTGCTACATAGATGAAGAACAGCTGAGGACCCAGCACGGAGCCTTGTGGTTCCCCGTATACCAGAGGACGAGCAGACGATGTAGCACCATGAATGTGGACTGACTGGACTCTGTCTCTCAGGTATGACTTAAATCAGTCCAGTGCATCTTGGACCACTCCGATATCATGTCAGAGTCTATGCAACATCACGTCATGGTCGACGGTGTCAAACGCAGCCGATAGATCCAGGAGAACCATAATGACAACATTCTGATTGTCCATTGCGTGCAGGATGTGATTCTGCACACAGACAAGGGCCGTCTCAACGCTGTGATTCGGCTTGTACGCTGACTGATAGGGCTCACAGAGATTGTGCTCTGACATGTGAGCTGACAATCTCGCAGCAACGACACGTTCTATTGTCTTCGATAGATAGGGTAGATCTGACACGGGTCGGTAGTTATTCAAGACAGTTTTGTCGAGACTCGGTTTCTTGAGTACTGGCCTGATGTGCGCTTCCTTCAAGTGTGAAGGCATTACCCCCGTTCTCAGAGACAGGTTAACAATTGTCATGAGCACAGGTACAACATCGTGCGCACAGTCTCTAAGAAGCCATGTCGGAATGGGATCAAGTTCACAAGATTTCACTGGCGATGACTTCAGCAACATTCCAATTTCAGCCTCAGTGGCTGGCTCAAATGCAGTCAGCAGACATGTCTGCGGTGCATCCTCAGCAGAGGCATTTACAATGATGACATTCTGATTCAGTTCAGACCGAATTTTCGAGATCTTTTCTGAGAAGAAATCAAATCCGAGAACCGCATTGCCAGTGTGTCAGACGAGTCACATGGCGGTAGTGGTGTGCCATTATCAGTGTGTAGGAGCTTGGCAACAATCTTGAACAGCTGCTTCTGGTCACCAGATGCATCAGCAATTTGATTCGTGTGGTATTCAAGTTTTGCACGGTGCACAGACGAAGAGACGAGCTGGCGCTGGAGGCAGTAGGCAAGCCTGTCAGACTCCAGTCCAGATTTTCTCTATGTTCTTTCCAGTTGTCGTCTAACACATTTTTGCGATCGTATGCCATCATTATACCACGGCGTGTGTGGTCGTACAATCACTGTGCGGTTCTTTAACGGTGCTTGCTTGTCAATGATAGCCGCAATGGTTTCATTGTACATGTCAACAGCATGGTTCATGTCATCATACAGATGATTTGACAGTAGCAACGAACGGATTTCATCACATATCGCAGTGGTATTGATCTGTCGATAATTTCGACTCATCGTCGTTACCCGGACGTTTGGTGGTTTCACGAGTTGTAGTGTACAATGAATTGCCGAGTGGGCTGACATGTGTGGGATGTCTGTTCGTATATTGTTCAGAAACGTATCAGATGAGCGCGTTATAAGCAGGTCGATGGTATGTCCGGCAACATGCGTCGGGACTTCCACGTGCTGAGTAAGATCTGCTGCATTTAGAATGTTTTGAAAGCGCTTAGTGTCATTGTCTGATGTGGAAGTTAAAATCACCTGCGATCAGCATGTTTGACGTATACATCGACATGGTGTCCAACAAATCACAAAATTCTAGGAGAAATTCCGCAGTTGTAAAGCCATTCTTGGAGTTTGGCGGGGGGCGATAGACGACAAGAAGACGAACAGATTGAGTATCATTGCTGAGTTGTAGACACATCGATTCAAATGTATTTGATTTTGGCATCTCGAGATGTCGCGTTGTGAAGGCAGACTTATAGACGACTGCAACACCACCACCGGTGCCGTATGTTCTCGGGACATGTCGTAGTTGGTAACCAGCAGGTGTGATGCAACCAGTAGAGACGGAGTCATCAGCACTCAACCACGTCTCTGTGATGGCGAGTATGTCTAGATCATTGTCCTCAATGAGGTCACATATCACGGTCGCTTTCCCCGCTTGCTTCGTGTCACACACCGATCTGGCATTCAACAAGCAGAAACACACTTGGCGTACAGATGGTATGTCACATACACTGTCGAGTCGAATCAAATTCGATGTGTAGGTTTCACATTTCACGATGACCGATGGTGGGAAGCGAGGAGTAATCAGTACAGGAATGGGTCTTTGCTTTAACCTCTCTGCCCTACACCCCCTGCGAGTCCGCCGATTGCTTCCAGACTTTTATTATTATTATTACACATTATATATATATATATATACAGTGTACACACACACACACACACGCGCGCGCGCACACGCACACACACACACACACACACACACACGTACAGTCTGCAGGTGTGCCCTGCCCAGGTCCACTTCTGTCTTCTGATTTGTTCTATCACGTCTATGACAATTTTGTCTTCTGCCTTACCCAGATGTTTGTTTTTCTCTCCCGATATGTGATGTTTAACATACTTCTTTCCATTTTTGTTTGTACGGCTGCTAGCTTGTTCTTTGCCTGGATGGTTAGTGCCCATGTTTCCGCGCCGTATGTCATCGCTGGAAGTACGCATGAGTTGAAGACTTGTCTCTTCAAGCAGGTTCCAAAGTTATCCTTGAAGATGTCGCGGTGTTTGACGAATGCTGTCTAGCCGGCAGTGATACTTCTTTGAATCTCCTTGTCTTGGTTTTTGTCTCTGACACTTTATCACTGTACCAGATAGACGTAGCTTTCGACGTTCTTTATCTGCGTCGTGTTGATATATATTGGTGTGTAATTTTCTAGCATCACTTTTGTCTTCGAGATGTTCATCTTGTGATCTTGTTTTTACGTTCATCTGCTAGCTCCTGCAGCATGTTTTGTAGTTCTTACGGTGTAGTAGCGCATATGAGTTTGCTTGCTCGATCTCGTGGTTGGTTTTCGTCCAGTGTCTTCTCTAGTCTATTCGTTAATATATTTGTGAGTAATGTGTAGATGTTTGATAACAGACATATCGGTATGTAGTTCTTCAAGTCTTTCTTATTTACCTTCTCGAAGATTATCACCATATTTGCGTTCTTCCAAGCGGTGGGTATTTGTCTTTCTGATAAGCATTGAGTATACAGCTTAGCCAGTGTTTTCGAGATGATATCTTCTCCTGCTTTTAATGTTTCAATGTTTACATGGTCGTTGCCTGATGTCTTCCCATTCTTCATATCTCTTAGCGCAGCTTCTACTTGATGTTATCTCTGGTACCTCTTTCGGGTCGGTATGAATTATGGTACTCTGTTCACTGTCATATAGCTCGGTGTAGAATTCCTCTGTTCGTTCCATGATCATATCTTGGTCTAGTATATCTCTACCCTGCTTGTCTAGAAGTGTAATAAGTCTGTCTTGGCCTAGTGCCTGCGTTCTTCTTGCTTTCTTCAGGCTCTTTGATGACATAATCGTTTCTCGTATGATCTCTTGTTTGTACTTTCTGATGTCCTCTTTCGCTTTCTTTTTGATGGTCTTGCATATTTCTGCGTACTCTATTTTTTTTTTACGGTCGCCGTTATCCACCATTTCTCGTCGTTTTTTCATTAGTGCTCTTGTCGGTAACGATATTCTCGTCACTACATGCCTGTTGATTGCTTTGGCTACACTTGTTGCACTTAGTTGGATCATCTCAGTGATGTTTTCGCTGATGGTGTCGATGTCGTCTAGTTCGTGTAGTATCTCGAATCGATTTCGCAGTTCGAGTCGGAATTCGATCTTTTTTCTTCTGATTTGTGTGGTATCTACATTCAGTGGTCTCTTGTTTACCAACTTCTTCCTTCAGCCTTGACGTCTAGTTTGATGTTGCTCATTACCATTCTGTGGTCACTTCCAATGTTGACTTAGTTGATGACAATTACGTCAGTGACCATGTCTGGCTTGTTTGTCAGGATGTAATCAATTTCGTTTTTCGTTTCTCCATTTGGGCTTTTCCATGTCCATCTCCTCCCTGCTTTCTTCTGGAACATGGTATTCATGGTTTTGTACTTCCTTGATGTTGCCCATTCTACCAAGGTGTCCCCTCTTTCGTTTATCACACCTAGGCCAAATTTGCCTGTTGCCGTCTCCGAAATGTGTGTTCGTTTCCCTACTTGCGCATTAAAGTCTCCCATCTCTATTGTGTAGTGGGTTGGCTTTTCTAAGGTCTCATCCATGTCGTTGTAGAAGTTGTTTGTGTCTTCTTCTGAGTATGATGTTGTTGGTGCATATACTTGTGCTATCTTCAGCTTGTAGAGCTTTGTTATGCATAGAACAAGTTCTGTTATTCTGGGGCTGATGCCGTTAACCTTCACTATATTTTCTTTCCATTTCTTGTTTATGAGAAAGCCTACTCCAGCTTGGCAGTTGTTCGCTGTGGAATGGTATAGTAGTTGGCCGCTTTGTAAGGTAGTGAAGCATTCCTCTCTTCTTCTGACTTCTCCGAGATCCCGATCACATCCCATACCAACTTGGTTTCCCTAAGTTCTTCCTCCAGTTCTTGTATCTGTTGATCTCTTAGTAGTGGTCTTACATTATATGTTGCTATCTTCAGTCTACTTACCTTCTTTCGGTGGCTCTTATTGACCCAGATATTTTTAGCACCATCTGCACGGAGCCATACTTGTCCAGAACCGCCTCCTTGGTCATAGACTCTTTCGATGCTGCTGGAGACTGGGGGCCTTGGCTTAATTTTACTTTGCATGCTGGTGTTGTTGGCCTACCCTTCCACGCTGGCCGGTGCGGGTTGGAAGGGGGGAGACGTATGATGAACGAAATTTCCCAAGTTTCGACACGGCAGCCGAACCAGTACCGAACCACTGCTCAGCCGACGCTAGGATTTGAACCCCGGTCTCTCCAGTCGAGAGTCCGGTACTCTAATCACTCGGCCACTGCGCCCCAATAATATATATACATATATATTACAAATTACTAACGTCGACGCGAAAAAAATTTATCTTCTGTTCCAATGTCATGATCTGACAGTGCGACGGCGAAGTGGTGCTGAAGCTCTGGCGAGAATCTTCAATAACACCCTCCCTTCCTCTTCCGAAGTCACGATCCGACGGCGTAGTTATGCTGAAGCTCCGGCTCAGCCGACGCAATGTGAATTTGGTTCAGCCGCCAGTGGTTGTTTTGGCGAACTTCAAGGGGGGGTGCAATTGTAGGTTTTGACACCCCTAGACTACCCTCTCTGGATCTGCCCCTGATTATTCGGTACCCCAATGTTTTTGGAGGTTCTTAAATGGTGCTGTTACAACTTTTTCTGGTATAGTACAGTGCCTACTCCACAGTTTTGTAACTTTAAGTAAGAAACTTTCCTTTCTTGCATTTATACATACCTACTGGACTGTACACTTCTGCGAATAGACTATCTGTTATGATATTGTTTGCTTTGTTGAACTTTTGATTTATGTGTTTATCACATTCTAGCTTTGTGTTAATAATAATCCCAATCTTGTTCATCTTTTATGTATTCTAATTCATGTACAGTATAATTCACAAGTTTACAAATTATTTAAGCAAAATCAGTTATTGAATTAATTTACTACTAAATTCCTGTTCTACCATTCCCTCTAAATTAAAAAATTTTCATTTGCCTGGGTGAAATCTTAATAGTTAGACCAAGAAGTAGGTCGTTTGTCTACTGATTGGTTCCAACGAATACGCACTCGACTCTAGTGTATGCCTAGTAGACAGGTCAATCTGCGGTTTGATATCGACAAAATTATACTAATGATTGTCTTTTTTGTCCTAAAGGGAGTTTTTAGTCAGAAAATCAATACCTACACCATAAGCGTCGTAAACCCACGGGTCAGCCCTTCGGATCGCAAAACACACTGTCAAGCCGCTGATCGCGTCAGGGCCGCAGCTTTTGAGTGCATGGTAACGTGTTTTGCAATGCCTATGAGCAGTTGTGACGTTATGCCGGAAATTCTCGTGTTTCCACGGAAGTGACGTAAATTGTCGCATAACGCCATTACTGCCCACCTCTACTGTGCAAAAATTCACCTTTCTGGATTAACCCGGAATACGACTTGATGGTGCAGCTGATATCAAAGGAAAACATTCATGACATGACCACGACCACTGCTATAACGAACTTTGTAAGTTGTCACGTTATTCAAAAGTTATTTATTACTGTAGGGCTCGATGTTAGTATGGAATAAATGGCGCGACCGAGTCTCCAGCAGGATGCGCGCGCCTGCAGGCGTATGTGAATGTGTAAGGAAATAAACTGATGCAAGAGCTCAAGTAACCATTCATGATCCAGGGAAAGATTCGATAGAACAAATTAAACTTTAACCAAGCGTAGGTCGAGCGGTAGTGGGATTCCAGACCCTGTCTTGCTTTACACAGGGCTTTTTCAAGAACAGTGACTTGCTACATTTTTATTGACACCGGACCAGGCGTGGAAACGGAGAAAAATGGGATCTTCAAGATGCCGTCGGCCATCTTGTTAGACTTGTTCGCAACTTCGAATCTTGGCCTTTGGCCACACAAGATTACGCTCACACTTGTTAAACGTCACTAATACTTCGTACTCACAGTAAAATTTCCTGATTTTGTTCTGAGGCCCTTTTCGGTTCTTCAGGTCTGACAGCATGGCCTCGTCGAAATCTACAGGTTTGAGGAAAACAAGTTTTTAGCTTACGTCACGAATACGCACGTGGACTGATTTTCTGTTATCTGGCTATGGCGTCTTCTCACGGTTTTTGAACAGACTTCTACTTCAGCTGCTGGTCAAGAATCGCCGTCATTGCATCTCTTTCCCACGTGGATGACTTTTGCGTTACTGTTGCAACCCTACCCTTCGGGGGCTCACCTCTGCTCATATTAGGATACATTATTATTTGAATATGATATTAGTGTCATGGTGCGCGCGCCCGTATGCGTGCGTGCGCACATTATAGTTGGAATGGCGAGATAGGAACTACTCATTCAGTTGCTTGCTACCACCATCAAGACGTCTCTCTCTCTCTCTCTCTCTCTCTCTCTCTCTCTCTCTCTCTCTCTCTCTCTCTCTCTCTCTCTCTCTCTCTCTCTCTCTCTCTCTCTCTCTCTCTCTCTCTCTCTCTCTCTCTCTCTCTCTCTCTCTCTCTCTCTCTCTCTCTCTCTCTCTCTCTCTCTCTCTCTCTCTCTCTCTCTCTCTCTCTCTCTCTCTCTCTCTCTCTCTCTCTCTCTCTCTCTCTCTCTCTCTCTCTCTCTCTCTCTCTCTCTCTCTCTCTCTCTCTCTCTCTCTCTCTCTCTCTCTCTCTCTCTCTCTCTCTCTCTCTCTCTCTCTCTCTCTCTCTCTCTCCTGTTACCATGTGCACCTCCCCTGGTTGCAGCCCCATGTCTTCCCTAAGAGAGTCGATATAGGTAAAGGCTGGTCATTTGCTTCTTCCTCTTCTGGTATATCGCCTACCCTCAACTTGCCGAGGGTACAGGCTATGGTCGTCGGCAGGCGAACAGACACAGGAACAGGTCTGCCCTGGCTTGCTCTTCCGTGCACTGGTTGCCACAGGATGATCTTAGACGCTATTTCATCATTGTCTTTACATCAATGTCCAGCAAATTTCAGGCTTCATTTCTGTATTTTCTTTATAACTGCTGTGATATCTCCACACAGTTATGCAATAGACATGTGATGTTTACTGTTAATATTGAATATAGTATACGGTTCGGAGCATCCTTGTGTATCACCCATCTTGTTGTTATAGTGTCTTTTTAGTGTTCATGATTCGGGAATGCACCAGTTTTGGCAGTTACCATAACCCAATGCAGAAACTTGCCCGCGGTTTACACAATCTATAGCCACGATAGCCACACTGGGGCTGTTTTCAACGACTACACGATCTCGTGTGTCGATCGTGGACTCCTGTCCTCTGGATGCTGGGTAGATGCCGGGTAGATGCCGGGTAGATGCCGGGTAGATGCCGGGTAGAAGCCGTGCAGATGCCGAGCAGATGCCGGGCAGATGTCGGGTAGATGCCGGACAGACGCCGGACAGACACCTGGTAGATGCTGGGTAGATGCCGGGTAGATGTCGGACAGACGCCGGGCAGATGCCTGGTAGATGCTGGGTAGGTGCCGGGTAGATGATGTGTAGACACCGGGTAGATGCCGGGTAGATACCTGGTTTGTGGTTACTGGGTATGTTCTATGGACTACCCAGCTTAAATATTGAATATGGGTCGATATATACGACACTAAAGCACTCCCTGTATAAAATGACCAGACGTAATGTCAACGGACGTCACAGTAGCAAACACAAACACAATATTGTTACAAGTAAGTTTGTCTTAAAATGTGTTGAACAAACAGTGCGTGTGCGCTCGGATCTTTCTGCGCCAACATAGACGTGAACATGTAGCTCAATAGACAAAAATAAGCAGAAACATCCACCTTAATTTGGTTACGGGGCTCATCACCATGCATGGTAGTTTTTATGTGACCCTTTTTCCTCGTTGCTGTCGTGTACTTTTGGCACGTGCAGTATAACATAGCCGCGGTAAATTGTTGAGCCCCACCTAGATTTTAGTCATGTTTTTATAAGTTGTTCTGCAGGTGTTTGCCATTTTGTTTACGTTAGGCAACCTCTTGGGTGAGATTGACGTGACCATGGTGACGTAGGTATTGTTGTTACAGTTACAACACGTACTAATTTCCATTTTCGCACAGTGGGATACGTCAGCAAGCCTTATTAGGCATATTGGTCAATATAATCAGGTGCAAAGCGAAAAAGGGCTTTCCCGTGGTATCCGCCACGTTGGTATTCAGGAATAAAAGGCTCGTTTGAACAGGTGAGTATTTAGGAGTCTCTTGAAATGGTGTAAACAGTCACATTTGCGCATATCGTGGGGAAGATTGTTCCACAGGCGAGGAGCAGCTATGGAGAAGGCACGATCACCTTGCTGGCGGAAATGTGCACTGCGTACAGTCAGTTCGTGCACATACAACCATATTATTCGTATCAATGAGCAATTGGGCATAGTCGCACAGGTTAATTTAAATTAAATGTGTATTTTTCTTCTTAAATAGTTGTAGTTTGGTAACGGATATTTGCCAACTATAGGGAGGCCACATTATTTTGTTTCAGTGTAAATTTTTTATTTGTTAGTGTTATACCTTGGATGTGCGGATATGCCCAACATTCCCATACGCTTGTTTCATTCCACTGCTCTACTGAATTTTTTACTAAATTAGTCGGTCTACCGAGTCTCAATAATTAGTATCCTACAAAACAATCTTTGTTTTGTTCGTTTCTTTTCGATTTGTGCGACTGTGTACTTTTAGAAAACATCTTAAATGCAATTTTGTAAACATATTCCAAAAGCTCGTAATATGCTTGGTTAACTAAGAGTACTAAGATTTCAAAACTTAGTAGATTTTAAGATCTTGTCAATTATGTATAAAGTGTATAAAATGTATTAATACCTGTCAATGTGCAGTGTTTTGTTTACAAAACAAACTTCTTCACACTCTTCCCTAGTTTTATATCAATATGTCCGACAATATGTTCGAACTAACAAAAGTGTTTAGCAACATATGGTATAAAAAGCTGGAATTCATTACCTTCCAGTACTACAGTGATGTCAACATTTCATACATTTTCAGTGTTTCTCTTGGGTAAAATGATGGGCGAGATGGTGGGGGGGCACGCGAGCGCCGCAGGCGCGAAGCGTTGCTAGGGGAGTGCGATTTATAAAAACTAGCTTTAAAATGGTGCATTCTGAGGTACATTTTAACCTTTACTATTGAATATAGAGGGGAAGATATAAAACAACAAGACACTACTTGTAAATGTAGTAATCATGATTGATAAAAGTCAGTAATCGTGACTGTTTCATCGTGTTGAGGTGTGGTTTCCATTTTACCAATGGTACTCAGTAGAGGTGTGGTTTCCACTTAACCACTGGTACTTGGTTATGGTTATGTTTTTCTTGCACTAACCCTAGGCCTTGTTACCTCGCTGACAGAGTCAGTAAAAGGTAAGTTCTTATATTGCGCAGGACTGCTGAAAGCGCTTTACACTTTATTCCCTGGCAGACCTGTTTAGTTGAACACCATCTCGACTTCTCTGGGAAGCATCCAGTGGTATCATCTGAAGACTCTTTCATCATCAACTTTAAATGATTTTAATATCATAATATTCTGGTAAATTTGTGTTTTATGTTCAAAAGATTATATTTTATTTATTGTTAGAATGCTATACAATTAATTAAACAGTCATTTCTGGAATGCCACAAAAGAATGTTTCTATTAATCGCAAGAACGTTTCTCAAACTGTGTCCTTTTTATAAAACGGTATATAAGTTGTTTTGTATATCCAATTGCTGTGCAAACATATCATTGTCTAACCAATGTTATTTTAACCCGTTACTATGCACGGTTTTGGATAGTAGGCATTTTTACGAGATGTGAACTTCGGAGGTTTATATTTGTAAGTATTTCAATCAAATCAACTTGCCCAAGATATCTTACGAATCACATTCCTTATTTTGCTAAAACAAAACTGCATAGAACATTAGTTGAATAGACTTGTGGGCATTTGCGTCGAATCCGGACCCACCTTGAATTGATTTTGCCGTTATAACTTTGGTTTTTCTTAACTTTGATACCTCAGTGAGATACACTGTAGTTCCATCATTCAACATTATCCTAGGCATATTTACCTTTAAGAATGTTGCGTCTTATGTCCATTTGAGGCATAAATAAAGCCTCGGTTTGTATCAACATACGCTGCTATATACTGTATCTCTCATTTTACGCGCGCTGTGCGGTAACGCACGGCAACAGCGGCACAGATTAGCGCAAACCGGGTCGCTATTTGGGCTTCAACAGGGTCCGGATTCGATACACGTGCTGATTAGTGAATAGGATGCACGGTTTTTATTTGGGCTTCAAAAGAGTCCGGATTTTACACAAGTGTCAACAAGTGACGTAGTGCCATCCACCTACAAGTTTTTCACTCCTACCACCGTCATAAACCAAAACGCAAGTTACCGTTCGGGCGCCATTTTACATGAATGTCTAGATTTCTAGTATGTCGAAACTCCGCAAGGTGTCACCATTGGAGACACCGGGGATCCCGCAGGAATATTCCGTGATTGGATAACTGACAAGTGATATATTTCACGTTGTCCAATATAGTTAAATCCTAACTGCTCTGAGCGACGTTAAGACGACTAAACGATGTTGCTACAAATCTGTGATATTTTGGGCGAGGCGGCATAAAAAAACGGCGAGGCGGCCCGTCTCGCTTGTTATATACCAGGGGAAACACTGCTTTGTTTGCAAATTAAAAAGGAACATGATCAACAAATATAACTAAAACAGGTTATTGGTCAAAACTGTATATTTAACTGTATATTTAATTCTAATTTGCACTACACTGTTATCAATAAGTGAACATATCGCAACTAAAAATATGATTGTATTGTAATTTGCTGCAAGCCAATATAAATTATTAATTGCCAACTAAATACTACCACCAATGTGTTATTTTGTGTATTTATATTGTAATAGCCAATAATAACTAACATTATACTATTATGTAATATCTGGCATATTCCATGTGTTGTAAGTAAATAATTCTTAGGGGTATACAACTACAAGAGTTTCTTCATTATACCCCTTTTTCTGACATACTCATTCTGATATACCATAAACACTGTATGTGTCTTTTGTTGAAAAAATAAACATTTACTTACTTACTAACGCAGCAATGAACATGTTTCGATGGGTCGATGTAGTACTGATGTATTTAGCACGCGAAAATGGGGCCACGGCGCTATGTCCTATTTCGATACGAACTTAGGTGACTCACAAATTATTCATGTGAAGCCAATCTGAGCGGCGAGTACGAATTAGTGACATCTTCTCCGCCTTTGAGCAATACAAATGTCTACTCTCTAGCCACCCACAGAGAACTTTACGTCTTGTATAAGATGCGAATTTCGTGTGTATTCGTCATGTGTTCATTTTATTCGAATTGCTTTACAACATGTTTGATATTATTACATATTCCTTACAAATATATTACAACATCTCCGGACATATTACATTATATTTACAATTGTTTGTTTTCCACCTAGAGCATTTGTTAAATAACGTGCCTAAATTGGCGCAGCACAAATAGTAACTATAAAAATAAGCAATCGTCTGTAATAAAACGCGAGCACTGTTCCCGTTATATGACCGCACAAATCTCCGGGTACTCAATAAACGATGTTTAAAATTTAAAAAACCACGATAAATGTGATAACCAATATCGTCAATATACCATTAAAACAACATGCATAAATATACCTATATTTCACAATGTAAACACGGGTTATCTTCTTATATAAGTGTTACTAATTCGCTACTTATCACAAACAGATTCCAACAGCTTCTTACTTAGAATACAACTGACGATAAGCTGCTGCCAATAAACACGATCGCCCATCACACTTACTGAATGAAATTAAGTGAATGAATAGATGCTGAGCTGAACTGGATATAATGTGGATGGACAACGGAATTCGAATGAAATTCTGCAACCGCATCGTAATGGGCAATTCCGATAATGTAAATATACCTAAATCATTCGGCTGAGTTCTAAGTCTTCTAGTGCTGCGACTTTGTTCTAAATACCCCTTTGCAATGGTTTCCGCGAAGCAGAGGCTCATTCATTATTACAGTCCCTGCCCATTGTTCCCTTTGTCACATGTGCGCAGCCAACGCACGCGTAGCATAGCGTGATTGTTCCCAGCGCACGCGTAACATAGCGTGCTTTTGAAACTATTTTGCGTTCAAAAGTCTTAACAAGATTGCCAGAAAATTAACACTAGATGGAGAGTCTAACCTTTTTTTTATCTACGTATATCGCGCCCGTCTGAGGTATGTGTCGATTTAATTTTTAAACGTATTCACACTACTAGCACCCACACAATCAGGAGATAATATGTTCTGGACATTCATTTACAGTCCTTTGTGAAAATGAGAACTTTCTTGTATCTAATCTACACTGATCCTTTGCTAATGTAACTTCATGTCCTCAAGTCCTTCTATCTTTATTAACTGAGAAAAAATATTTCTATCAATATTTTCATAACCATTCAATATTTTAGACACCTCTATCTGGTCTCCTCTCAATCTCCTGGTATCTAGTGTTGTTAAACCACATTCTTTTAGACGTATTTCGTAACTAAGGTCCATCAGTTTTGGTATAATTTTAGTCGCACTCCTCTGTACTCTTTCTTTCTTGCGATATGCCCTCCACGCTTGTATAAAATATTCAAAATTAGGCCTAACTGTTGTTTTATACTGCGGTATTATTAGTTCTTTTTCCTTATACACTATATTTCGCCTAATTAATCCAAAGATTTTATTTCCCTTTGAAGCTGCAATTCCGCCCTGCTCTGAAACATTCATATCAGCACTAATGGTTAACCCTAAGTCCTTTTCTTTTACAGTAGTACTTAGTACCGAACAACTGTACTACTGTACTACTACAACCGCAAAAATGCACTAGAATAATTATATATATTTAAAGTTATGATGAAAGAAAGATAGCCATAAAGTTACGTTTTAAATCGTGTATATCCGCATGGTATAAAAAAGACACTATTTGTAATATATCACGTTCATTAAAGGCTAATCCGGCAACCTTTTAAACCAGTCCAATGTGTAAATATTTTAGTTTGTAATGTCGATCGCGAAAATGTATACAATGTGTACAACACGATGTATATCTTGGAGGAATTATAATTTGTGTCCAGGTAAATTGTTCAGTTGTTCGTGGCCTAACGCAACGATGAATGAACGAGCTTGTGATCGCAAGGAGGCGCGGCTGTCGGGTGGTAACGATTTGCCTAGTTTTGCGAACTGGCAGTTCTTAACCGGATACTGACAATCATGTCCGACTCTTCGGGACATTCCATGGTGAAGTTCACCTGTCTAGGTCCCAATTGTCGCACTTTGATCGGCCCAGTGGCTCCGTTGGTTCTGTTCTCCCAGAACGTCGATATTTTCGGATTGGCATTCTTCGTGAATTTCGACATTCGCCACCAGTTGCGAGCTTCCGGAGTAGAGGGCGGTGTTAAGGGACGCCACTTGGCGAAGTGAGCCCCGCCAGCCGGCCTGAACGGGGGTCTGTATTGCTGCATTTGGACGCGTTGCACCGCGTAGTCATTCTGCGTCGTCGTGTTTCTGTTGTTGGGCGGAGGATGACGGATGATAGGTGCCGAACTAGGACGCGATGCTCCCGACGATTTAAGTCTCACAAATCTCGCGTTGCTGAAGGTCTCCGGTTGGCCTCCCGTGCGCGATTCTGCCCGCTGTTGGTGCTCGGTCGGCGGGCGTGGTGCAGCGTAGAAGTCGCTGAGGACCGTCCCGCCTGGCGTGTGGCGGGCGTAATCTTTCATCGCTGCCACGAGCCCGTTTTCGTTGATGGAACCCTTCCCAAACACGACATCGCCGCGAAGGGTTGGACTAGCGACACCCCACGCCTGTATAGGTGTAGACGGATGCTTAACCAGAGGCTGTGTGTTGGACGTGACGGATGTTGGAGCCCGTACAGCCGCTACCCTCTCGGCGTGCAGCTCCCCGCTTATCCTACTCGTCGCCGTGTCTTCGAGCTTCGGCTCGAACTTAACCGTTGTCCTCGGTTTATACCGTTGGCCTTGCCGACTTCTGTTGTTGTTGTTGGTGTCATTGCGAACTTGCTGAGTCGCAGGCTTCTTCGGGTAGCCGTAGTCCCAAACCATGCACTGCGCGACGCTGCTCGCTCCTCTACCCCACTGGTCATCGCGCGGCAACATCACTTTCTTCGACCATCTGTCATGGAACATGAGCTGTACTCGGGCTGGGCGGGCGGACGGACGGACACTGTCAACACAAACACAAGGTTCAGACAGACGTTTGATCGTGTTTATTCAGAAGTTAACACAAACACATGGTTCAGACATTTGTTTGTTTGTTTGATGCGTGCCTGGGTGTGCGTGCGTGTGTATGTGTGTGCGCGTGTGTGCGCGCGTGTGTGTGTGCATGTGTGCATGTGTGTGCGCGTGTGTGCATGTGTGGGCGCGTGTGTGCTATATTTCTATATAGCTTCGGTTAATGAGGCCGCCATTTTTTTGACGTCATCACAATTGCCGCAACTACGCGGACGTTTAGTTACGTCATAATGTGTCTCTTTGGTTCTCGGCATCACAACGCACCATGTAATGAAAGAACCACTGATTTATATTCATATATATACATCAGTGGAAAGAACTCGTATTTTTAATGTATTCTACACTGCTTCGATGTCGGAAATTCGTACTTGACTGTGCCTGTAGATCAATGGGTCGAAACACCGTGGTCGCGGTGTGGTGTAGTCTTTTGTTTGTACAGCTTAGGGCCTAACCATTTGCTTTTGTACACCTGCTAACTTAGGAAGAAGCTGCTAAGTTTGAAATGGGACGGAACAGCTAACTAGTTATTGTTATACGACAAAAATAACCGGGAATAACCGAGGAAAGGAACATGTCAAGTGAATATAGGAGAATGCGACTGAATAGTAAATTTTGTCCCTGGCTATCAGACTTGCGCACGGGAGAATACACTGAAATAAAAGGACACATGCATGCATTGCTGCCTAGAAGGCTTGTCGCCCCGGTGTATTCACTGTATAGCTATTGGATCAGGATGACGACTTCTGAATGCAACACGTTTTCTCTCAGGTAAGTTTGTTTTGGACTTTGGACCTGCGTTTATTTTATTGCTACCATTCAATTTTCACCATATAAATGTTGCCCACCGTGTTGCCTATTTTAGTCAGGGGGCTTAATCATATAATTGTTCACATCGTTTCACAAGCACCGTCTTTGGACCAGCATTAGATATGGTCATGACATTTTGTTTTTCTGCGGGAGCCAAGCTGGGCTTCCTATGTGGCGGCCATATTGGACAAATCCAAAATGGCCACCGTCCGGAGGAAGGTTGTGCAATAACTCAAGAACCAAAAGAAGCAGAACCATAAATGAGACCACGTTTTAGGGATTTTCGAGTATGGGAAATCCATTTCCGCTGTTAATTTGCCGATTCTAGGTCGAAGTCACGTGATAAGGTCGCATTCAAGGTAATTTTGTCCCAAAATGTGGATATTTCGAGCCAAGAACGTACTGTAGCGTATATTTACTGTCTTGGTGTCATGTTCCATCTAAAATATTGCCTTAGGTGGACTATAGATGAACTTGGAATTAATATTTGGGGTAAAGGTAACTTTAGTCAAGGTAAAATTTGCCCATAAATGCATAAAAACCTACGTAACTGTTGATGGTTCAATTGATCTTATTGTGTGAACAGGGGTTTATTTTTTATCATAATGTTGGAACCGATACTGAAAGGCAAAGGCGGTCACATAATGAAGGTCAAGGTCAATGAAGGTGCATGCCGATAGGCAACTCGAATATGCAAACTGTTCGCATTTACTGTTAGTTCCACAAAAGCAGCTTATTAATGTGTTGCTAGTCGGGGCCATAAACGAGCACTGTTGACCAGCAATCGGTTCCATTAAGTATAGACCAAGACGCCACGAATAACATTGCTATTAGTTTTAGGCAATGATTTGCAATAAGTGGATTTGAGTCGCCAGAACCACTCCGACCCTCAGTTACTCAGCACCAAGGCTAGACTATTGTTGAGGAATTTACACACGTCACAAGCGACGTAAGCGGTTGTTCTGACTTGTACAGAATATGCAGTACTCTTAGTCAATACTGTTGGTAAACGACCATAACGTACACACATCTCACTAAACCTTTCCCCGCATGAACCATGCGTTAATTACGTATTAATCTAAACTACCTTTCACCGACACATGGGGAGAAAACCAAGGGCAGTTAGTACCATTACAGCAGCACCATCTGGGGACTTTATCATCGCAAAATTATCTCAGGTAGGGTTAAGGCCCTCTAGAAAAAATGCAGTATATAAACCATATAACTAAATAATTCCAAATAGCTACATTTCTGTTTTCTAAAATGCACCGCCAATTGGTAGATGAGAGGCAAATGAGTCAAAGTTACCTGCCCAAAAACAATTGGGAAAAAACTTCACAATATACCGTGCAGTTTCTGTAGATATGGACACCCTAACGATTGCACAGTTCTAACTAGAACACAAGTTATATTTATAGTCCGTGCCCATGGCATTATCCCAATCCCAATAGTTAGGTATCATATAGAATACTGTATACAAGCTTGAAGGGCATGTATGATGTATTCGCTAGAAAGAATACTGGAAAGAGCAAAACATATTATTCTGGAACTGGAGACGTTAGTTACGAAAACACGAACCATTTTTTCGCTTAATAACATTATGGAGACCAGAAGATCAAGAGAAGATCAAATAAATGTTCTAAAGATTTTGAATGCTTATAAACATATTGATAGATAAGTATTTTGTTTTCTCTTAAGAATTATGGTAAAACCAGAGGATACGAAATAACACTGAAGGAACAGTGTAGATGAGATATAAGAAAGTATTCATGGAATTGAACATAATTATTATCTATTGATTGTGTAAATGCTAACAGCGTAAATAGGTTTAAGAATAAAATAAACACACACGTGTCTGAAGGGCAGGTTTTGGATACTTCAATAAAGTTGGACTCTCGATAGGCCAAAGAGTATATGCTCTAGATGGCAATCTTGTCAAATCTTATTTGTTTGCTGTACTCGGGAGTGTCACTGTATTTAAATGGTCATTTACTTACTTAGCATGACTAAGTATATACAATTATTGTCTTTGTCGTATTTCTAATAGAAAGGTTGGTTCAAATATAGTCCACGATTTAACCCAAGAAGCATCGGCGGTGGTGGAAGTCTGTCGTGAAACCTCTCAGGAAAAGGATTAACTTGTTGTAATCTGCAGAAATGATCGCGTCTAGTCACGTTGTAATTAGTGGATTATTTTCAGCTATGAACGAAAAGCAAGGCAATTATCGTTGTCCATGCTATGAGTGTGAATGTGTGCATGAACGTGTGAGCGCGGGGGTGACCGGTTAACACAATATCACTTATATATATAGATACCAGTTGAGCCGATAGTAACTAGGCGACAGTGTTATAATAAGGTGTATGTCAATAAGCTTATGACGTGGGTCCGACGACATGGCGTCCTTGCAGCATTCACTAAGCACTGCGTGTGCTCTATCGTACGCACATATATGGTCTTGTCTGGTATAAATTATTAAACCGGGGAGCAATTACACGCACGGCAGGCCTAATGAGAGGAATAAGAAACGTTCGAATCGTTGCACGTAATACCACTGGCAAATCTGCAAATAATTAGCCCTCAGCGTATATGCATATTAAATGCAGGGATGTCAGCCGGCATTCGGCTGTCGTGACACGAATGCAGAACGAATATAATACGTCAATGTCTGTAGGCGAAAGGTGCGTTTACACGGTAACTGATGGCACGATATAGCTGCAGTCTCATCTAAAGGTAGGAATAAAACATCGATTACCTGTGAATGGTCGAGCTCCGCGCTGAGCGATTCGCTCGGTAGAGAAGCCTGGCTGTCGCTGCCGCAGGAACTGTTTCTACCGATCACTACGCACGGTTCTTGTGCCACCGGTCGCTATGCCGACGGATAATCAATCAGCGCACTCTGGCGGCCGTTGAGCTAAGTTATAGCCGGCGGCCGATGAAACGACCAATCAGTGACGTCGTCAAGTAAACAAATATACGCAAGGCTGATCGCAAACAAGAACAGCCGACTCTTGAATGCGTGCAGTGGTAGTTCTAAGTATTGTTAGATCTCTAATTATGCCACTCATTGGTAAATGTATGAATAAGAAAGGAGTATTGTTGCGAAGTGCACGTAATGTTACAGCTGTGAGCTGGTGGTGTTGGCGTTGTTGCAACCACCGTTTCTAACAATAAAATGCGTCCGAATAGGTTATCATAATTTGCGGTCTTGCAAACATTTATCTTTGCCATTCATTGCGACCGTTACACCGGGGAGTTAATAGCAAAGCTGATACGAATACTTTGCGAGTTTGTGTTCAAGTATTATACTAGATATACAGGCTTGTGGTGTCACACGCGGGCAAGCAGGCATTATGTGCGTGTGCATGTCTGCGTGCGGCGTGCGTACGTCTGTTCGTGCAAGCGTGTGATTGTACGTTCCGTTATGCGTATGTTCTATATATGTATGTGTGTGTGTGCGTGCGTTCGCGCGTGTGATTATGCCAGTGTGTACAAGTGTATGTAAATGATTGTGCGTACAATTGTGTGTACGAATGCGTATACGAGTGTGTGCATGAATGTATGCACGTAGGTGTGCACGGGTGTATGCACAAGTATGTGTACGAGTGTGTGTGTGTACATGACTGCGTGCATGTACGAGTGTGTGCATAACTGTGTGTACATTTGTGTGTGTATGTGTATGTCTGCTTGCGCGAAATCGCGTTGTATCCATCCATTGAGGAAAACCAAGTGCGTGCTAATCATTGGGACAGTGAACTTGGCAGCGACGATTATAACGTTTAAATGTAGCTTAATTGACCGTCTCACCCTGACGTCTTCGGCACGCAATAGCATGCAAACATGTCATTACAGCTTTCTGCTTTCAGTTACTCGAACATAGAGATCAGTGTCAGTGCTTTGTCCATTTTGACTCTAATGTTAAATATGAATCACATATTTTAACTGCTTCGACAAAAGGTTCTAATTTTGCCAGAATTACAACGTGTGATTCTGTGGGTGAACCATTGTAGGGCATGATCTTTGATATAAACGTAACCCATACATATATAAACGAATACGCATTTACTGTCCAGAATATAACGCACCCTTCTGTTTTAAACGACACCTCTTTAACAAAGTATCCAAATATAGTTTGCGAAGCAGTTTGTTAATAATTTAATAATATCCTATATGTTGCCGCCTGGAATCGAAGGAGAACGCATATTACTAATAAATAAACATATTAGTCTTAGTCTCAATGTTGCACGACTTATCGTAGGGATGTAATCATTCTTGCAGATTACAGCATGTTGCACCATTAGTGAGTAACTTAACTGTAGTTATTGCAGAGCAATTGCACTCGGAGCAACAATAGAACCGCATGTCCCTACTTGCATGGCAACGTACTGATTTAATCGGGGTTCTCTTCATGTCGGCACTGTACAAAGCTAGACGAGATTTGTGCTCCAGTCTTGCAACTAAATGGCATAAACAGTGGGAGTGTAAATTCTTTTAATCACTTAACAACAGAACAAATACACATTTGAACTGGGACGGAGTTACAAACAAAATAGTTAAGGAAATCAATAAAACAAATACATTTTAAATATTACAACTAATTGTGTCATGGATAATTTAACTAATGTACAAATAAATCTACCATGTATCAATTGTGTTAAATTAACGAGCAAACCGGGTTTTCAAACTCACAAAGCCTACATTTGCTGCTCTTTGTCTCTCCTTGCACGATTCCCTATACGTATATGCGCAGTTGTGTCAACGGTTGAGCCCCGAATAGATCCATGGTTCATATCGGTTAGCACATAGAGACCTATGTCTATATGAAAGCCGACTCGGGTCACTTCCAAAAAGTCCTGGTTAACGGGGCTATGATGAAGCTGCTGCAGGCACAGTACATCAATAGTGGATTTTCAATTGCACATTTATACAAGAGGAAGCGTAATCTACTTCTAACTACCGCACAGTTTGGCTTAAAGGAGGACAGGCGATGCCCACTCGCCATGTTACCCTCCGTGAGCCCAGTGGAAATGTAATCACCAATTGGGCACATATTTTGTGTTTCGATCTACCCACTGTCCCCACTACTTAAACATCGTAATATTACAATGGAAATATGTTACAGGCCACCTTATGAATGTCGTATATGTATCAAGATTATACCTGGCCCACGAACAAAAGCAATGAATGGAAAATACCATAATAGTTCTGAGGAATATTGTGAACAAGACAAGAAATATTAGAAAAGGACATGTAAGAGAAATGATAGGAACACGTCTATCATTGACCACACATGCAGAACAACGATGAATAATGCAACCAAGTAAACCAACTCAAGTGTATACTTATATCAATTTGCACCTCTGCGAATTGCAAGCAGCTGTAACTGTACGAGGCAGTGACGAAGCTACACAAGTCATCGAACAACGCCACTAAGGAACAATTTGATATTTATTTCATATTCGCAATGATTTTTTTTCTAAAAATAAAAAAAAGGTTGTCGTATTCAGTGAAAAATTAAAAAGTCATTACACCCTCTAGAAATGATCATGTATTATAAAGATGTCTATGTGTTACTGAAATGTCAAAACAAAATAATAGGTCACCGTATTAAATTTTGATCCACGGGGCATACAGTGATTTGGAGAATGAATCACTATGAAAACAATTAGTCCTTGTCTAGCAATTTGTTTCACGCCTGACATCCATTAACAACATGAAAGACACACTTTTCTACAATGCAACAAAAACAACCATTAGCTGTGGTGTTTAAAATATAATTAAAACATTTTTGTGTGGATATTTATTGAGATTTTTATATTTATTTTTATATTCTTTAAAACTGAATACAGGTATCTAATAGTCAGTAGACATACATTTTGACATAATAACAAGAAGCCTATGCATTACAGGATTGTCAACAAAACATCATAGGTCACCGTACTAAATTTTGATATATGGGGCATAAAGTGAATCTGAGAAAGAATTTCAATTTTTTCTTGTCTAGATCAATTACATTACACAAGTTCACACGTAAAATTACGTACACAGCAATGACGTTGTCATTCCATGCCTACAAACAGAATCGCGCCACCATCAATTTTTTTAATTAAAAATCAAATTACGTCATTGAGCTAGTTAATGCCACTGCCACTATGCGCTACAGTGGCGCTGCATGCGATACTATGGTATGTCTTTAACCATTGATTTAACCATAGCATGTGTATACTTGGTTTGCTTTAACATAATGGCTACGTTGTCTGCAACGTCAGCACTGACGTAAACAATAGTTCCGTCGTCATCGCACGCGTCATTTTGAACGCGATGATCTCGTCACGACAAATCAATAAATCAATCAATCTTTATTTCAGACAAAAAAGCGTACATGTAATATGTATTGTGTCCATAGTAAAAATAAAAAGTATATTATAGTGTATATATTGCACTAATCCACTTCCTGAGTAATACAGAGGTTTGATAAACATCGCTGTGTATAATACTCTCAACAATGTTGTTCGTCGATGCAGATATTCTGCTCATAAGACTGTACATGCATTTTCTAAATCTAGTCTTGCAACAGTCCGTGTGAGAACTAACAAACATTAGGCTAGCACTACACCTCATAGATAGGCTGTGCATAACTCTAAATGCATTATTATAGGAAACAATAAAATGCTCCATAGCGGCTTTTCTATAATTAGTCCATAAGGAACATAAATACACATTACTACAATAGGATGTGAACAGTTTGTTCTTCACCTTCATATCCATTTCATCCGCCAGATCATCACAGATTATATGGCCAAATATTTATATGCCTTCGTTGTATTCAGAACTGCATCACCAAGCTTAAGAGCTACTTCAAAACCGGTCTTGTGTCAAAAACATTATCTGCGACTTTACTCTGTTAAACAATATGTTATTGTCACATCCATAATTGTATGATACATCTAGCAGTCTGTTCAACCCCTTAGTCGATTGAGTCAGTAGTACAGTGTTATCAGCATACATGAGGTGATTAACAGTTGTATCGCCACAATAGCATCCGGTGGGTAGTTTCATCAGTAGCAAACTCAATTCATTCATGTATAAATTAAATAAGAAATGAGATAGCATACCCCCTTGTCTAACTCCATTAGTCACAGAGAAGAAGTTGGAAAATACCGAGCCCCATTTAACACACATAGTCTGATTACGACACCACTGACATATCACTTTAATTAAATATTTAGGCACTCTAAGCTTAATTAGCTTCATAAATAATTTTGTGTGATTCAACCTGTCAAATGCCTTGGTGGCATCAAGGAAGGCAACATACATGCATGACCCATGGTTAAAGTAATATCGAAGGAGCTCCTTCAACACAAATACACACATTTCTGTCCCGTACTTGGGTTTGAACCCAAATTGGTTACTTGTAGTGTCGACATGAATAGAGCCAATAAAACTGGCAACTGTCGATCCGCCAATTTCATGTGCTCGCTAGCTATGCCGTCTAAATTTATTGTAAGATAAATCTTTGATAATTTCACTAATTTCATTAACATTTACTCTCATACCTTGGTCAAAGTCGGCATGCTCCTAACACAGATCAGCAAGAAATTCCTTGCTGCAACTCCCTCTAACTACATTAAAAAAATTACTATAGTGTTCTTGCCATATTCCACTTATGTTTTGGCTAATACATTGTACGGTCGTAATTCAACGTGTGCAATTATATGTGAAATCACAATAACATAATATATGGATATACTTGCATGAGTGTGTAATAAAACATGAAAACATGTAGATAGGCCTATAAATCAAGGAGTCCGATAAATAGTGTTACATAGGCAGATCCAGGGGCCTGGGTGGCACGTGCCCCCTAGACTTTTGGAATTTGGCGTGCCCGTATACCTTTTTTGAATGGGTCTTCGTGACTATGCCCCCCTAGACCATTGGGGATATGCCCCCGTTCAGGTTACAACAAGTTGAAGTTATGTCGACGCAGCGGCGAACATTTCTCAGCAGCACCTACCCTCCCACCCCGTCTTCCGATTTCAACAGTCGAGCCGAGATAGGAGACAGCGCGAGACAACGAGAAGAAGGTTAAATTGCGGCCGCGCTGCGACGAAACATTTTCAACAACACACCCTGGCCCCCGTCTTTCGATGTCTTCAGTCGGGCCGATACTGGAGAAGCTGAAGTAACGGCGGCGTAGCAGCGAAAAAACCCGAAAACCTTTCATTCGGCCGCCAGTGGAAGTTTTTGTGCCTCCGCCTCTAAACTACCTTCTCTGGATCCGCCCCTGTGTTAGAATGTAGAGTTATTACAAACACAAACTCACAAGGCATCCCACCTTAGACCACTGTTGAACAAATTATACACGGCAATGGAAGTCCGGTTGAAAGCATGTCTACCAGTGTCATCAACAGAGGGCACCACTGATCAGATTTAAAACAGTCGATATTTATATTTAAAACATGGATGATCGGAAACGGATGGTTTGCGTCATACTGACGGTCTTGTTATTCCTTTGCTACCATCGAATATCAATCGAAATAGGTCTTACGCTGCCTGCTATTTTTTCAGTGATACATTATATCACACTTATAGACATGTGCATTTGTTAATGTAACAATGTAAAGTAACCATGATACTTGAACAAGTTAGCAGGGCTGAACTGATCTGCAGTTGAAGTACTGCTGGTTATATCTCTCCTATGGGCGACAATGTGTTTCTTCGAGACAATTTGACAGAAGTGATGCCATCTAGCGGAGATTCATTAAGTGTCAACTAGCCAATTTGTGGTTAGAGCAACACACGATGGCGCCATTTTATTTGGAAATGAAATATTTAACAAGGTGCAAATCCAAAGCAAAACCACAAATGGCAAGTGGACAAGAAAACCACTTTCTTTGAAGTACCGTTATTAATAATCCAATCAGTGACTGTTTTGTATGAGTATAATCAGTTCTACTGATTTATAGGCCTACGTCAATTGTGGTTTTATTAGTGTACGTTGATGTGGTTATGGCATGCTGTAATCCCTCAGCTTGTCTTCCATCTTCACAGTTTCGGTACGCGTCATTGAAAGCACGGTACGTTCGGCAGTGGGCCAGGGATTGTGTTGCAGACTATGACAGATGTGAAAGACCCATCAAGTGTGACCGATGGTGCTGGGCGAACTTTGCTCGGGACATGAACACATTTTTTACAGCGAGCGATTTGCCCATGCGCAGCACATGTCCAAGCCAGTTCCTGCGGCGACGCATCGGCATTGTCGTTATGTCCAGGTGCAGCACATTTGCCGGCTGACTGTCTAACTGGCCATGCAAGGTGATTGGAATTCTCGGATTTTACGAATAATCGCATCGGTGAGCAGCCATGCCTCCGAGTCACGCAGTTAGTATTTACACAGTCAGTAGATAATTATTTGTTTCATTAGTTTTTCGTACTCTGGGAGAATTTAGACTTTCTCATAGATAATCTACAGTGCTTCACGAGTAAATTTGTTTGTAGAACACACTGTTGTTGCTGTGTCGACAGATCTCATTATAAATGAAAGTTTATTCAACAACAACAACAACAACAACATAATACATGCACAGTATGGTGTGCTACTGCTGCTGCTGCTGCTGAAAGTACATAGCTGAAGTCATATACTTATATGTTGCTATGCCCTTCTCAAACTAAAAAAACGGAATAAACGCAACACGAATTATAAATAAATTACTAAATAATATTCACAACTCATATATAAACCTGTTACCATAGTGATTGCGTTACTAATACATGGGTTTAACTAAACATCATGTTCAATTAACAATTCACAAATATGTAGAAAGTAATGACAACTCGAGTGTTTTTTATATTATTATACATCTATCTTAATAATTTATGTTCGAGTCTTGTAAATGTATCTCATCTGAGACGCAAATTTCCAATCGCCTCTTTCCTTGTTCATTAGCTTCGTTGGATCATTGCCCTCTGATATACCAATTGGCGATGCACTTCAAAAAACACAACGATAGTTAGTTAGAGTTATTTCCTTTCTAGTGGATACATTTAGTTATTATCAATCATTCCCCAAATGGCGTCACTGTAGAATTATGCTAATGCAGCAGAAACTGGCGACAGCAGAAATTAAGTGGTCATGGGAACGTGTTTAAGTTCAAAATACTGTAATGGTGATAATTGCCTCCCTTTGTGTGTTGCTCCAGTGATAGGTATAAGCTACTCTATATGTCTCACGAGTCGGTGTAAGCTCGTCTCGTAATAATGGAATGATGTAATCGTTCGTCGCACTTATTTGTATATCTACACTAAACCAATCAGTCACATTCTGCTGTAAGTTCTCACCGCAGGTTGCTGTTTGCTAGCGCTTGGATTGCGTGTATCTGTATAGTTCGCGGTTTTGTACATGCACGCGTGTGTCGTTTTCTAATAATGTTATACGTTTCGATGACATCAAATATAACCAAATGTAGCACAGGCAAACGACATTTGTGATAGAGGCAATTTTGATTTATTGTGAGTCACTGAACATGAAAATTACATTTAACAATAAACGAATTGAGGTGTTCCATTAAGAATAAATGTACAGTTGTACTAGTCATATGATCTAAATGACTTAGCAATATGACGATCTAGAGGAAAACACCAGTAGTAGACAAGTAGTAGACAGACTTTGGCTTATTGGGCGTCTAACATTTTTGTATATATTTGTAACCCTACTAACCCGCCCATCTGATATATTAGTCAATTTTATTTTAAAAATTCACACTGCTAGCAGTTACACAATTAGCAGACACTAATGATTGTTTACGATAACGTTGAAATAATTACAAAATATAATGTTGCAGTCTGATAGCCAGGTCTCTATAATGACGGCACAGTTGTTGTACAACTTCCAACAACGTTTGCCCTCGGAACTGCTCATGGCTACGCGTTGCATATGCTGCTACATTCGTTGAGGCCCTCCTGACAGCCGGACAGACAGGCGAGTATCTCCGCTGACGGTTGGTGGCTTTCCTGGCAGTCGGGGCGACAGGTGTAGAACATGTCCCAGCAGTCTCGAAGACACGAGACTCGAGATGCATCGACGTCCAACGACACCAGCCCCAGGACGACCAGCGAGACAACCAGCTGCAACAGGAAGCCACGTTACTATAAATAGACACGATGTGGTTATCGATAAGTAAATGCCACTCGTGTATCCAATGAAGCAGCAACGAAGCTACTAAAATATTTCACACTTTTCGAAGGTTAGCAAAACAACGGGATAGTTTCAATAGAGTCGGGAGAGTGTATTACTACGCGGTGCACTGCGATGTAATATTGTTGTCAAGAACATCTGTATTCAGTCAATAAGAAGTTAGTATTGATGACAACATCATTCAAACAATCGAATGACCAATACAAGCTAGACATATGTATAGAAACAATTAGCATTTCGTATATATGCATTTTCATATGTAGGCATCTATTCTTACCAAACAAAATAGTCAAGCAAAAATACATTTGTGTCATTCCATTGCATAACTAGTCTTTTCCTAGCAGCATTTCTTTTACAATATTTTGATTAAATCGTTAAATATTGATCATGCAAAATAGTCTGACTTACTACTTGAAACTTCATCGTTTTGTCTGGAAAACTCTCAGTAATGCAGCTGATTCTGAAAATGTTGATGTTTATATTTTAGGCATCCAGTCAACACACAACCTAGCCTTTATGTACAAGCTCACCCAACAACGCTGTCTCTGTCTGTCCCTCCCTCCCTCATTCTGGCTCTCTGGGTGTGAGTGCGCGCAATAAAGTGTCAGTATATGTGTTACCTGTTCACGACAATATTATATCCGGGTAGAATATATAGAAATACATTAATATTTAACTGGTTATTTCATACCCAATAAACGGACCAAATGTGATTTCGTTATTGTACAAAATAATCGTTTGTATTTGCAGAGTGCATGTACTTACAAGTATGAGAAAACCTCCCGCTGATCTTGTTGATTCGGTTGCTGCTTCCACGTAATGAGACAGTGACGTGAACGACTGGTGTTGGTTGGTATTAACAGTAAACAAGTTAACCCTTTTAAATCTGTACTTCCTATGGGCATGTTGGTTATACCGTGCACCAAACAGGGACCATGAATCACGAGGTAAACAAGGCAACAAAACAAAGGACGTAGTCCATTATAAAATGTATACTTGTCGTTGTAGGAAACATGAATGAAAAAACAATCACCAGTGTATGTCTCAGTGCACGGGTTTTCGTTGGTTAGCCAATTGGGGGGATATTGTTTACTTAGCCCCAACTGTTTTAATGTTTTGATATCAACGTATAATTAAATAAATAACGCTATTTTATGCATGATCTATATTGCTGTGGTCTATTTACCGGCATGAATTGGATAAGGGAATTTGATAATTTTAAAGATGACGATTAATTCATTGGTGTCATAAGACGAAGGTTGTGCTATTGAAGATTTTCAGGGTTGCAACCCCGATGATGTTCACCAGCAAAGAACATTTACATAATCTAAACCATTATTGGGGGAGGCAAGCCTCCCTCTAAAAACTTATACATAATTTTGCTCGGTCTTTAGATACCATAAAACGATATGGAATTTCTCTACACATGTCGTAAAATATGCTTATTTCTTTGCCAAGTTGTTTATCCTAAAATAATTTTTTTTTAAAGATGATGATAAGATGTGTCATATGGACGATATCTCTGTATTTTCCCAATGTTTCCGCAGGTGATATGGTGTGCGAGGTGGTGGCTAGGACAAGGCGAGCCCCGGCGAAGGAACGAATGGGAGGTCTACCTAGAGGTCTGTGGAATGCCACTTCGTAATATAATGCCACAATGGTAACGGTGTTGTTTAACTTAAATTCTTTGTGTTTTACATGTCCCAGGCTAATCAACAGACATCAACCGAGCATATAATTAATTTCAGCAAACAACCCAATGTTGTCTCAGGTGAGTGTGAAGATTTGAGCACCTAATGTTAACAAGAACAATAATTACAACTAGTTATTTCTTTCGCGATGTACACATACACATATAATACGTTACTAAAAAGAACATTAAAAAGAAAACAACATTAAGAAAAAAAACGTCATCATAAAAAGAAACACAGCATTCCTTCAAGTCACGTGTTTACATGAAACAAAGGACTGCCGTCATACAACGTGTTTTTACGTAATTATATAATCATGTCACGTGGGTTGTGATTGTCTAAATCCGTCACAAGATCTCATAGCGGCGACGCAGCGATGCACTGCCTCAAGACACAAGTTGTTCTGCTCGAAATGCCCATGCTTAATTTAATCAAAGACGTTAGGAGAAGTACATCATATATGACCATAATCGTATATTACATGTGTATGTTGTAACGTGTACATTTCTAAGAAAAGAACGTTTTCGTTGCCATTCCTAATACAAATCGCTCCCTTAACCAACTTAGTGATTGCCTTCAAGATATCTTCCATTGGATGACTGACAGCAAGTTGAAATTAAATGCAAATAAAACTGAATTGATCATTATTGGTACTCCAATGCAGCGTTGTAAACTGGATGGTTTTTTCCCTACGCGTATTTTGAATCAGTATATCACGCCAGCAACCTCGGTGCGGAATATAGGAGTGATCTTTGATAGTAACTTCAATTTCCGACAACATATATCTCAAACATGTCGCTGCTGTTTTTATCATATTCGTGATCTTCGCCGTATTCGCCGGTATATGTCATTTTCTGTTGCTAAGACTATTGTAACAGCGCTTGTTAGCAGCAGACTTGACTATTGCAATTCCCTCCTTTATAATATCGCTAGCAAGGATATCACAAAACTTCAGCGTGTCCAACATTGTCTAGCAAGAGTAGTTATAAGATCTCCTCGTTTTTCTCGCTCTGTGCCAGTTTTGAAGTCTTTGCATTGGCTTCCTGTACGATATCGTATAATATTTAAGATCTGTACCATTACATACCAGGCACTGTCCAATAAGCAACCATCTTATTTGCATTTATTGCTTACTCCTGTAAGAAAATCTATCCAGCTTCGATCATCTAGTTCTGACCTACTTTTTGTTCCTAGAGTCAACACTAACATTGGAACTAGGGCTTTTTCTGTTGCTGCACCAACTCTTTGGAATATGCTTCCTCTTAGTGTTAGATCAGTTGAAAATATTACAAAATTCCGTCGTCATTTAAAAACGTATCTTTACAATCTTGCTTATCCACCATAGCTCCCTAGCGCCTTGACACATCTGTTGACAACTGGAAAACTACTTATGGATTTTGAGATTGACCAACCCTTTAGTTTTGATGCGCCTCTGAGCTTGGTTTCCAAGGATTTAGGCGCAATAGAAGTTATCTTATTATTATTATTATTATTGAAGAATCAGGGTAGATTGCACGTGCTGTTGCTAGACTGCCGTGTTCGATTACCTTCCTACGAGAACCCAAAACTGGATGTTGTACTTCCTAATTTCGCCATCCCAGTTTGGTACATAGTTTTTATATGTTACTATGTTACTGTGTAGGGTGCCATTCCCGATATAAGTAAACTCGTTGCTCTACTACACAGTGCTGTGGAGAAGCTCATTAACCTTGAAATAATTGCCGATGTGCTATATTGGTACCGCTTATAAATATGTTAAAGCATGCGAGAATATAGTGGAAGTTGTAATGAAAGCTGATTCATTTTAATGTATTGTTAGCTCCTGTCCAGTTGACGGGAAAACCAATAATTGCGTCGGATGAATGAAGCTTTCAAGTATCATATCCCGTGGACACAGCAATTTGCAGTCATTTGTTATTTACGCCTTGCATTTGTCAAAAGATTTGCGTCAAAACCGAGCAAAATCTTCTTTTATACAATAATTCCAGACCTCTTGAGATGGTGTTTAGCAACTACTGGAAAAACATGCAGTAAGTATTCAATATGTTTTCAGCAGACATGTAATGCTCTGAAGCTTGACAACTCTCAGTATCGAGCCAGATAATAGGAATAGAGGCCAGCGAATGATGAACTAATATTGTCTTCAGACCAGGGACATGACAAAAAAGCCTACGTGGCACAAACAAAACGTTCAAGTACATCGTAGGACAGCGAACTTATCATAGTTGCACGAACAGTCTTTTAAGATTTTTGCACAAAACTGTTATCCACCACACGACAAATGCATTACGGAAGCACGAAGAATACGTTGTTGAGCACAATCCAGGCAACATGGCACACACTGAATATATTTAAGAACATAGCCAGTGAAGAAAAGAATCAATAGCTTCAGCCATCTTAACATTTACCGTTCAAACTATGAAAGAGGTGCTGTCCAGTGTACACACACAAACACACACACACGCACATACACACGCACACACAAAGGTGCGCACGCACGTACGCACGCACCATTTTATTTATTTTGTTTCTGGAAATTCCAGTGTTATACCCTGTTGTACAATATATTTTAGTGGATATGAAATACCATGGTGGTTGTCACACGTGCGTTGGCTGGGAGAGCCGCTGTGCATCACGTAGGCATGCCAACAATAGCATGTTGTGTGACTTGCTGGGACAAGTGTAAACATAAATATTTTCTAAGTGTTTATTTACATGACATGTTATCTATGGTTGTATTAATTGGGTCATGGAGTCATAGTTTAGAGATAATAAACACTAAAGAAATGCAGATTCTGATGATTCTGAAAAAAACATATTGTCTTGTTTAGCACCAGGGGCATTGTATTACACATAGGAAGGATCAGACGTTCAACTTATTGGACTTTTCACACTAAATGTTGACTCATTTGATGATATTACACTTTGACCTTGGCCGTGGTGACCATTACATACTTATCTTTGATTTGGCAGACACGAAGTGCACTGATTCGACTTCATTGACCAAATGGTGCTATGGTCGTGTCAGCTACAAACAAATGCGAGATTTATTGGATACAGGGGTGGGATATTTAATTTTGTACACGCACGCACCACACGTATACAGGGAAGGACCGTTCCACAGAAACCAAATTTGTTTCAGCAGTGAAATGGCTAATAAATGGCGGTCGGTCGGTGTGCAGATAGGTAGATAATTAACTATCAATGACAATAAGATTTATCCGAATAATTATATTAAGCTGGTAAGTTTGAAAACAGAGACATAGTGGTTTGTTGATCGTGTTTAACAAATTATATATAACCAATTGCTTACCAATATCGCTACATTATTATCATGATCTGGTATATGTGTATGGTGAACGAACGTATCCAATACATTGGTCACCAAATTAATTTATAGATTGTGTAAACTATTTTGATGACTACGCATATTAACATATTGCAGCTTTGTGATACAACCATCTCATCGTCAACCAATGCGTTGATATTCCACGCATGTAAGTATGTTGACCATAAAGTGATAGATCAGGTGTCATATAGCTGCATAGAGTTGCTATATACAGTAACAATTGTCTTGAACGACCTCTTTTTTGAGCGACCAGCTGTAATGGGCGACCACAATCCTAGGCACAGATTGCTTCTGACAGTAATGTACATTCCACGAGCGACCACCTGCCAAAGGCAACCAACCGGTTACAAAACTGCTAACTTGTTATGGGTGACCACAACACGCCGACGGCCGAAATTCAATCATTACAAGCCTGTGCACAGCTGCATATAACCATGGTGTTCTAGTCATTCGCGTAATGCAAGACGATGCTCCAATTCAAGTAATGCGCACCCCTTTAGAAAGCCCCCCTTTTGGTAAATATCATGGTCAGCGATTGGCTAATACGTTCACATACCGTATCATGAACGAAGTTTATTTAACCAGAGTTGATGGCTTTGTCTGCGTTGTCTTGCTTTATTTTTTATGAAACGCCATAAAAAAGCCGGTGTCTGTAAATTGTGTGCTTATTGTATCTGCAAGCAGCACTATTACGCGAAACGCGTTAGTTCAACTTTCAGGCGGTGGGAAGAAACTGCGACAAAATCGGGACCAAGCAACAAAATTTGCCGATGAACCTGACGGTAACGTCAGCTTCGTCTTCGACCACGCAGAATTCTTGCTACTTAATTCGTCCAAGGAAACAAACGATAGTAGCAGTTCACACGAATTGCTTAACAAATACTAAATACATAGAGAACGGACGATTGACCAAAATCACTCCATAGACTATACCCATACGAAGTTCCTTTAAATATACTCGTCATAGACTTGCAATTTACTGTAGGCGACCACCTGTCTCGAACGATCGCTTTGGCTGTACAGGGGGTGGCCGCCCGAAACAGATACCATTGCAGCATCACCGAAATTGGTATGCGAGTCAGTTTGAAAGTCCAAACTTTAAAAGGGTTAACATGTTTATTGTAAACACGGAATATGCGTCAGCCGTGTGATTCCGACTAAGACCTAGTCACATACTCGAACTCTGCTTTCTGCCGGTCCCAAGACCGGATGTAAAATAGGGAAGGACTGAGCAAAGGGCTAACAACCCTTCGCCATAAAAACAGGTGTCAAGAAACGTCGTGCATGCCGACAACAACGAACGGGCACGCTGACTGGAGACAGATTTATAATACTACATCTTTATGTCGTCTTATTACCGCTGTAAGTACACGTCGTATGTATGATATTGAAAAATATATGTAATATAACAAACGGATACAGCAAATTGGTCACGTTTATACGGGCTGGAGTTGGGGTTGGGTTAGATGAGAAGAACGAGGGAGAAGCAGGAACAGGAAAAGAGCAGGAGAGGAGAGTTGGAGGGAGAAAACAGGGGAAAGATGAACAGGACAGCAGTAAAAAGGTAGAGGGAGCAGAAAAATTGGAGAAAGGAAGAGAGGGATATAAATCTAGAACCTAGAGAGGGTAACATAATGAGGTAGAGACGCTGAGAAGGGGATAGATAGCTACATATATATGTAACTATATATATATACATATATATAGTTATATATATATATATATTCTGTATATATATATATACACACATATATATATATATGTATTTAATTATCTATCCCCTTCTCAACGTATATATATATATCTACATATATATGTATATATATATATTATATATATATGTATATATAATATAAATATATAATTATGTATATAATATAATATATATATATACTTATAATATTATAAGTAAGGTAGGTAATATAAATTTCTGTAGCTGGTTTACGTATTATTTGTTATTCTAACAAACCAGTCAACCTCTGGTCCGCGTCCAGGAGTCCCGAGGGTTTGTATTAGAAACATTTGTGGTGCAGAGGGTTCCAGATGGCCGTCTAGAATCCCTATTCACGAAACTGAAGCATGCACTTTGAACTAGTATTTGTTTTGTAGTTTACAGTTATCAGTACTTAGGTCAATTGAGTGGTGCGGATACGTTGGCGTTCACGTCTGTCTCGACCGTAAGCTCTGTATTTTCAGAAAGAAATACAACTTGGGTTCAAAAAAGTAGAAAAGATGAAAATACAAAGAGTAAGTATTATATATAAATATACTTTGCTTTCGAACTTTGAACACAAGCATATGTATACATTATACATCTGCACACACTGGTATGCAGGCAGCATGCGCGATCGTACACACTCTCACACGCGTGGCCGAACGCATACACACAAACAAACTCACACACGAACGCACACACGCACGCATACACACGTACTAATGCAAGCAAGACCGCATGCAAGCACACAAGTACGCACTAATAGGACATTGGAGGCCCCTAGCGTTGATGCTTTTTTTGGGAGGGGGGATGTTTTAGTTTGCTGGAGTCACGCTGTCGGAGACATGACGTTGAAAGACGAGGGGAACGAATTTCCCTCAAGCGGAACTATTTTTTGTCGAGCGGAATTATTTTGTTTCAGCAGGGAGAGTGTGCGCTCCCCGCGCACATCCCGCCAATGGGCCTGTCCGGGTAATGTTTATGTGCATATGTAAGGCATAATATTTGGCACCAGTAAATCACGTAGTGATCAATAATATCCAGTAGTTAAATATGTTTCGTTTGTTATCCTAATACGAGCGTTATAGTTAGAGTACATAATTATAATTTGCTGTTTCAGATTTGTGACCAAGTATAAGAGTAAGTCACGTGACGTGTGCGTGGAGAAGAAACTGTTTTACGACAGCAATTGTTTATGTCTGTGGGAAGCAAACATTTTATAATTTATGTACATATATAGACATATTTGTAATTATATATATATATATATACATATAAACATACATAACGCCCGGATAAATGAAAACGCGACAGTCGTAGCTGGTGCTAAATACATTCCTCTAGATACGCGCACGCGCAGAAACGTCACCCGGATATTATTTAACGCCCGGATAAATGTAAGCGCGACAACGTCGCTAAATACCGTGGTAGATAAAACTTAAATAGCGTTCCACCTTACCATGTCGACAGTCCTTCAATTGCATTGGCTGTTTTCCTTTCCGCTGCATCGTGCAGTCGTATTCCGGGTTAATCCAGAAAGATGGCTCTTTGCACTGACATATGTAGCCGGAAATGGCACAACGCAACAGTGACGTCACTTCCGTAAATACTCGCTAGTTCCGCCTAGCGTCGCCACTGTTCGCCTTAGCGTAACATCGGGCGCTTTTATGATGGTTTAACCACGAGATTGTCAACCGAGAGTATTCGAGTTCGAGTCCATCTATTTTCATTTTGAGACTTGGCAAGTTCATATTGCCGGAATCTTTGGGAAAAAACACTAAAAGCCTTTGGTAACGTCTACCTGGTGTCGCTGTTAAAAAATGCAAAACATACAACACAAGGTAATGCGCAGGCACGGATGTACGCACGCACGCATGCACGCACACTCACACTCACCCACACGCACACCACACGCACGCACGCACGCACGCACGCACGCACGCACGCATGCACGCACGCACACACACACTCACACACCCATTTCTAGCTACCCACCCAAAGATACATTAAAATTCCGGCTTATATGCGGTATGTAACCTATATATATCATCTTTCTGTTATGAAAGACGTTGTAAAACCGGTTTGCTAATCGGAATATATGGGATAACCTCAGTACGTTGTATCCACGTTTGCCTGTTGTAGCTGGTTGCCGTCGCAGTCGTAGTGTTGTGTGTCTTGTTGGACGTCGGGGAAGGTCATGTGCCGTGTCGTGTCAACTGTTGGGACACGTTCTACACCTGCAGGTCGAACTGCTCCAAAATAAACTGGCCATCAAAGCAGAAGATAGGATGTCAAAGAGGTTGTCGGGATAAGCTGCTAGAATGTAGCGACCAGTGCATCGCGTAGCCAGACGGGGTCGTTACAACGCTTCGACAGACAGCGCTGAGCTATTGACACCTGGATTCATGTAGGCCCACGTGTGGCGTAGAACACTTGAGCAGCCGGCCGTTGCACTTAGGCACGGGATATTACTGCATGCATTAGCGTCATGCTGGTTGCGGCAATGTTATCTAACATTGCATGTACTATCTGCACGAGACCTTGCAAACCATGCAATCCAAAGTCATGTTTATTCAGCACAACCAATACATATAAATGTGTCTGTGATGCGCCGGTTCATGCTTACCAGAAGCTAATGCACTTGGCTATTCTTATAGCGTAATTTGAATTCAATTGTAATTGTGTCGGCCCTGCTCTTTTTTGTATGATATAACAATGCATTTTTTATGACTCAGCCAAATATGATTGTTACATACTTATCTTCCGAACTGTAGAATGACTTGCAATATATATGTAAATATGATGCTTGTTTGCTTGTTTACTTTTGTGTATTTTGATGTAAACATGTAGTATGGATGGAGTTGTAAAATACACAGCAACTATTGACGTCAAACGTATGTTTCTATATAGACATCAAACGATTCGAAATCTATGGAGATGTGTACAAAGACAGAGAGCAATGGCCCACAATATGCTACACTATCTAATTTGCACATTTGGTGAAAGTTGAAAATTAAATCAATTAAAAAGCATCCAGTATTTCCCGTTCATTTTATCGTTACGTTTCTTCATAGTCTCACATTTATGTTAGATGAACGAATGGCACAAGTCATTGCTTTCTGGTATCACGGTGATGTTTGTTGTTGGAATACATAGGACAACATAGTTATATATTCGTCTAAGGGTTTACAGAATAAACGCCCCCATAGTTTAGAGATCCGTTAATTTGACAGTTTCTGTTGCTGTTATCTTTGCAAATTGTGGAGACTATGTCCACGAAGACCATCCTTCAAACATAAGACGCTGGACGTGAGGAGAGCAATATGAGCAACTGATTGTGTCGTCAGAGACTTACAATATAACACCTCATAGCTATTTTATAAATATTCTGTACCCCCCTATAAACAAATGCGTTTCATTCATCGGGTCGAATAATGTCCAGTGACCTGGTGTGAGTTCCCAGAGTCAAGGACAGGGTTTTAACATATACACGACCGCACGCACGTACGTACGCACACACGCACGCACGCACGCACCCACACACACGCACACACACACACACAAACACACACTCACATACGCACGCAAACACACACACAAAAGCACGCACACACACACACACATACGCATGCACGAACGCACCCACGCGACAACCCACACACACGCACACACACCCATACGCAAACGCACGCACATACACATACACGCACGCACGCACACATTACATCATATCTAGTTGTCACTTCACATGATCTCAACACGTGCTATCCCCACACATTCCTCTCTCATAAATGGACGAGGCAAATAAAGTGCTCAAACTGTGAATAAACAGGATCATTCTGGGCGTGATTGACCACTCGACAACAGTACCACCCGTGTGTACACGAGACAGGTATTACAACGTATTATGTTATGTTGAACTTGAGATAGCGATTTCTTTTATCAAGTGGTCCACTTCAGAGACGCTAAATTTAGAGCTTTGCTAATATTCCGATACGTTCTTTAAAGTGGTGACTGAAGTTTGTAATTATTAAGTTGATAAGTCAACGAACAAGAATTGACCAAACTTTAACTCATTGATTATCTGGAATGCAATCCAGAAAACGATGAAAAATGATATATTAATAAATACATTTTATGTACGTTCAATAATATAATACAACATGCAAAATACAACACAAATATTGTTCAACAAAAATACATACAACACAGAATATTATAGGTGATATACAAGTTATATTTAGTATTAACTTAAATTCGCAAATTGCATCAATACATGCGTGCTTGCCTCTGTGTAGTATGTGTGCAACAAGCAAGATCACGATGCAAGGATATTCAGGTGCAACAAAATGTCTGAACAAGAGATCTCCCGAGAACGATTTGCAGCTCAATATGACAGGCACATATTTAGATGGTGTTCGTCCGTTTCTGGTCGCTGCGTTGTCTCGTCTCTACCGATGGCTTCGTCCGAATGTTCAACCGTAAATCTAAAATCTTTAAATCTACAACACTAATTCTTCATGGGAAACCTGTCGCTCCTTTTGGACATCTGTTGACACAAAGTTTCAGATACCCTCTGCACATGGCGCCTGCTTCCAACATCATTTTATCGCCTCCTAACTTGTCACATGATGCCATGCAACCATACCATTTGCTCAGGCAACTGTCCCTGCAGGGTGCAAAGACTGGCTTCATTCGATTGTGACAATCCGTTTTACATCTTGCGCCTCTGCCATTACAGTTGGATAAACATATGGCGAGATCTAAGACCGTCAACTCACGACTCCAACATCCCTCGAGGCACAGGAAAAGCACGAGTACTTTGATCACCTGAAAGTGGAACAATTGCTATTTCGAATGTGCATTTGTCTACACAGCATACAAAAGGCAAGACACAGTAGACACTGTCTACTTTATTAAGCAACATACTATTAGGATGGCTTTCATACTGGTTTTGTGTTTATAGTTTTCCCTAAAGGAATTGTTCGCTATGGTTTTGCATAATGACAATTAAATTGCACTTACACTGAGTATGGTCATCTTCTTCACGGCAATATAGTAAATGCTACTGCGAAGGAGCTGAAACGTCAAAATATTCCAATGTACATTAAGGTGACGTTACCCCAATTCCAGTTTATAGATAATATAATATATAATTTATAATAGTATACACACACTGTTTCCCTATAGTACGTGTTTCCTTCCTACTTACCTACTTCCTTCTTTATCCAGCTAACACCCGGCTGTTCACAAAACGACAACTGCAGAAGACGATCACACAAGTTGTTTCCCACCTATATGAAAGTACTGAATGAAACAATTTTCGCTCTTTTCGATTTATATACCGATTGCTTTAACTTGACCTTCACCACATACCAGTGACACTGGTATGTGGTGATCGAGAAAACACCATCGAAAGTATTAAGTAATGACTAAGTAATTTTACTGAGCCCTGGGTAATTCCGCTACGTCGAAAGGCTTGAGCGTATTTGCTGAGCACCACCAAACCAGCATTCTTCTGTAACTTTCGCGAGCGATCAGTTGTCGTAATAGATTATTTAGGAAATACTTAAAGTGAAATGTTAGCACTACAAATGATCAAATGAAATCCTACCGTACCACTGGCGACCATATGAGTTGTAGATAAACATTTTAAATGTGTGTTATTAATTCGTTGAGGTGAGCTCTATTAATTAGTTGAAATATAGTGATATTATAATCAGTGTTTAGCCTTAATGTGTACACATCTGAAGCGTCACACACACACACACACACACACACACACACACACACACACACACACACACACACACACACACACACACACACACACACACACACACACACACACACACACACACACACACACACACACACACACACACACACACACACACACACACACACACACACACACACACACACAAACACACACGCACACACGCACACACGCACACACGCACACACGCACACACGCACACACACATACACACACACACACACACACACACATACACATACATACACACATACACACACACACACACACACACACACACACACACACACACACACACACACACACACACACACACACACACACATACACACACACACACGCACGCACACACACATACACACACACATACACACACACATACACACCCTCATACCCTCCACACACATACGCACACATGCGCACACATGCGCACACATGCGCACACATGCGCACACATGCGCACGCACGCGCAGGCACACGCAGGCACACACACACACACACACACACACACACACACACACACACACACACACACACACACACACACACACTCACTCACTCACTTAAACCAATTCTGCATGTGCATTGACATACACACCCGAAAGCACGCTGGTACCACGCGCACACGCACGCACGCACACACACACGCACACAGACGCCCACACACACAATCACACCCCTCATACACAAACACACATAAACACACGCAAGATCAAGCTCAAATCTGTCTTTGCCACTACTGTCAAGTGTATGCAGAATATACTGTTATTTCATTGTAAAACTGGCTTGCATACTGTAATAACAACCACACAGATTCAAGTAAAATAAATGTCGTCTTTACAGGCATCTTTTCACCCATACGCCCAAGTTAAATGTGCATAATTATACTCTTGCTCATTATATATATATATATATATATATATATATATATATATATATATGAGTCACGTCACTTCTTATTGTACGACGATGTTCTGCAGTTGAATCACTGAGTCAGACTATTTTGTCTCTGCACGGGGCAAACACAGGCTTCATTCGACTATGACATCCGCGCTTGCAAAGGACGTCCTTTGATCAACATCCGTTCAAGCATCTGGCGTGATCAACAACAGTCAAGTCTCTACCACTGCACATGCCAACGCACAGGCAAAACACAAGCAGGATAGTCACCTACAAGAGAACAATGCACGGGGTAGCGATAGTAATGGCAACAAGGTTAACCAATAGTAAGACATATCCAGACCGTTATCTTGATGAAGAGCTTGCTGCTGGCCTTTTGAATCTACAAATCAACTGTTGCGTCAAAGATAATATATATCACACGAATTAGCAGGAAATATGAAACCAAATTTGGACAGAAAGAAGCCTCCAAGATAGTAAGATTTTTGTTATAATAAGGTATGTTTACAATTGTTCAAAATTGTCATATAGCAATGCACCAGGGTTGAGAGGCTAAAGAAAACATTCAGATTGTGATGTAGTGTTTTATCCTAATAACTAATATGCAAAAAGTTTCAAACATTAGAACTTCTAAATGAAGTCACAACTTTGTAAATGTCTAATTAACGTAGGGTTATTAGCCAAAGAACGTTTTAGAATTGATAGGTGACTATATATGATATTGATTTTACAGTTGTTTTCGTCTGGGAACAGTTGTACATATCTTGAGCGTAATAATTTATTTTAATATACAAGATAAATTAATGTTGCATGCATACGTTGCTAAGTATCATTTTGACATATATTGTTCACATTACCGTTTTAACTTTATCTAGTAGGATCCAGGTAGATACAGTTACACAAAGAAGTTATCTGACATTATATTACAACCATTATATTATTGGATTTGGGGATCTTATGGTGAATGTATGTACAATCCAACTGAAAAGTTGCAAATAATAATACATTTATTCTTATTCTTAACGGTGTTAATTTTTTTCGTGATTGCTTTGCTAGCAAAAACATTGCTCATGATACTTACTCCCGTGTAAGATCGATAGTCTTCTTGCCAGTTCTACCTACAAAACATTATGGAAAATGCCTGTATGAATTAAGGTATTTCTTCTTCCATCTTCCAATTGCAGTGTAATGATAACGTTACATCCTCTTTTTTATGTAATGCAATACAGTGTGTGCACACACACACACACACACACACACACACACACACACACACACACACACACACACACACACACACACACACACACACACACACACACACACACACACACACACACACACACACACACACACACACACACACACACACACACACACACACACACACACACACACACACACACACACACACACACACACACACACACACACACACACACACACACACACACATATGTTTATAGTGTATATATATATACACATATATACATATATATATTATATATATACACCTACAATCAAATAATAAATACATACATACATGTATATATGTATGAACATACCTATTTAAATAACGACACACAACACAATTTTGGAATAATAAATATTAATTAGTTGTGTTGCATTTAAACTTAACGTGTAAAAGACACTTTATCTTACTCTTACACAACATTGGTTAAGAGTGAGCAACTGTCACCGTCACCGTCAGCACTTTGACCATCTAGGTAGACTGTGAGAAAGACTAGTGGAGCCAGCATGTGAAGTCATGGCGTTGATATGTGCTAATTGTGGATGGTCACCGTTTCTTCCGCGTTCATGACACACGAATGAAGTGCTCCGTATTTAGACAATAACACACTTCGATTACTTCTATGCCCTGGTAAATTGTTGCAACAAAGAAAGTGGTTTATGTACTACTGGAACCTTATTGACCGAGGCATATGTATAAAGGCAACACATGCTCGTGTGACCCTGTACGATTATATATCAACATTAATTGTTGTCTTATGGTCACTTGACGGGAACGTCTTCAATGTAGTTCAAGTCAGTCAAACGTTAACATAAATGTGTCTTACATAGCTCACAAGACGGAATAGCGTTAACAGGCCCGTAACCGTATTTCACCGAGGGGTCGTTTTTTAAAGACAGTTTTGTCTGATGTCTTACACCCCTCCACCACACACATACACCCACCCACACCACGCGCGCGCACGCACGCACGCACGCACGCACGCACGCACGCACGCAAACACGCACACACGCACACACGCACACACGCACACACGCACACACGCACACACGCACACACGCACACACGCACACACGCACACACGCACACACGCACACACGCACACACGCACACACGCACACACGCACACACGCACACACGCACACACGCACACACGCACACACGCACACACGCACACACGCACACATTCGCTCTCTATTTCTCTGTCAGTCTCTGACTCTGTCTCTCTCTGTCTGTCTGTTTGTCTGTTTGTCTGACTGTTTGTCTGTCTCTCTCTGCCTCTCTGTGTGCACACACACACATACACACACACACACACATACACACACACACACACACACACACACACACACACACACACATATATATTCTCTCTCCCTGATCTCTGACGCAACTTTGTTTCTCCACTTTTCATCATTAACCGTCATTCTTAATTGCACGAACGCTCGCACGCACGCAGTGCGCTCACACACACACGCACACGCACACACATTTAAGATGTTCCCAGTCAAATATATTGATAATGTGTTGTCTTTCGTGACTTCCTCAACCTTTCTCCGCATGCATTCTTGTCAGCTGTTGTTTTCCGTTGCACCTTTATATCAGACAGCCCATCATCCGAAACTGCCACAATCCACAAACTTACCACCTTGCTTGATCTCCTTCCCTCCAATCTGATGTTCAATAACAAAAACTTACACTATTTCATCTTCTCGAGCGATACCTTTTACACCTGCACCGTTTATTGTGAACCTTGTATGTTTCCACTAATTTACTGTCAGATTATCGGCCTACATTATGTTCTTAACAACACATTTCATATAAATCTTCCTGCTAATTAACTCCAACAATTAAGGACTAAGTTGGCTTACTTTCCTCAAACCAATGTTAACATGAAACACAACCCAAACTCCCGTGCCAATAACTACTCTTCATTACGTTCTCTCGCACATTATTTCGATTCATTGATAGGTATGTAATAGGTTTAGCGATACAATTAGCTGAGGCGGGGGTTTATGAGGGGGTGTCTTTTTGGAATGGGGCTGTTGTAAAGAGGGTTTGTCCGAACCTCCCGAACCATCTGGTTACTGGCCCGCACACATCACAGTTACTTTTTTGCCACTGTAACACTGGGAGATGTCAAAGGCGTAGTGCGCCTTGACTTGCTGATGAGCAGTGAAACGACGACACGAGAACAGCCAGGTGTACTGTAGTTTGATATTATCTTTACACAAAACTGGATGTTGTACTTCCTAATTTCGCCTTCCCAGTTTGGTACATAGTTTTTATATGTTACTATGTTACTGTGTAGGGTGCCATTCCCGATATAAGTAAACTCGTTGTTCTACTACACAGTGCTGTGGAGAAGCTCATTAACCTTGAAATAATTGCCGATGTGCTATATTGGTACCGCTTATAAATATGTTAAAGCATGCGAGAATATAGTGGAAGTTGTATTGAAAGCTGATTCATTTTAATGTGTTGTTAGCTCCTATCCAGTTGACGGGAAAACCAATAATTGCGTTGGATAAATGAAGCTTTCAAGTATCATATCCCGTGGACATAGCAATTTGCAGTCATGTGTTATTTACGCTTTGCATTTTTTAAAAGATTAGCGTCAAATCCGAGCAAAATCTTCTTTTATACAATAATTCCAGACCTCTTGAGATGGTGTTTAGCAACTACTGGAAAAACATGCAGTAAGTATTCAATATGTTTTCAGCAGACATATAATCCTCTGAAGCTTGGCAACTCTCAGTATCGGGCCAGATAATAGGAATAGAGGCCAGCAAATGATGAACTAATATTGTCTTCAGACCAGAGACATGACAAAAAAGCCTACGTGGCTCAACAAAACGTTCAAGTACATCGTAGGACAGTGAACTTATCATAGTTGCACGAACAGTCTTTTAAGATTTTTGCACAAAACTGTTATCCACCACACGACAAATGCATTACGGAAGCACGAAGAATACGTGGTTGAGCACAATCCAGGCAACATGGCACACACTGAATATATTTAAGAACATAGCCAGTAAAGAAAATAATCAATAGCTTCAGCCATCTTTAAATCTCAATACTATAACATTTACCGTTCAAACTATGAAAGAGATACTGTCCAGTGTACACACACACACACACACACACACACACACACACACACACACACACACACACACACACACACACACACACACACACACACACACACACACACACACACACACACACACACACACACACACACACACACACACACACACACACACACACACACACACACACACACACACACACGCACGCACGCACACACGCACGCACACACGCACGCACGCACACACACGCACACACGCACGCATTATTTTATTTATTTTGTTTCTGGAAATTCCAGTGTTATATCCTGTTGTACAATCTATTTTAGTAGATATGAAATACCATGGTGGTTGTCACACGTGCCTTGGCTGGGAGAGCCGCTGTGCATCACGTAGGCATGACAACAATAGCATGTTGTGTGATTTGCTGGGACAAGTGTAAACAAAAACATTTTCTAAGAGTTTATTTACATGACATGTTATCTATGGTTGTATTAATTGGGTCATGGAGTCATAGTTTAGAGACAATAAACACTAAAGAAATGCAGATTCTGAAGATTCTGAAAAAACATATTGTCTTGTTTAGCACCAGGGGCATTGTATTACACATAGGAATTGTCAAGCGTTCAACTTATTGGACACACACACGCACACACATTTAAGATATTCCCAGTCAAATATATTGATACTGTGTTGTCTTTCGTGACTTCCTCAACCTTTCTCCGCATGCATTCCTGCCAGCTGTTGTTTTCCGTTGCACCTTTATATCAGACAGCCCATCATCCGAAACTGCCACAATCCACAAACTTACCACCTTGCTTGATCTCCTTCCCTCCAACCTGATGTTCAATAACAAAAACTTACACTATTTCATCTTCTCGAGCGACTCCTTTTACACCTGCACCGTTTATTGTGAACCTTGTATGTTTCCACTAATTTACTGTCAGATTATTATGTCAGGGCATTCATTATGTTCTTAACAACACATTTCATATCAATCTTCCTGCTAATTAACTCCAACAATTAAGGACAAAGTTTGCTTACTTTCCTCAAACCAATGTTAACATGAAACACAACCCAAACTCCCGTGCCAATAACTACTCTTCATTACGTTCTCTCGCACATTATTTCTATTCATTGATAGGTATGTAATAGGTTTAGCGAGAAAATTAGCTGAGGCGGGGGTTTACGAGGGGGTGTCTTTTTGGAATGGGGCTGTTGTAAAGAGGGTTTGTCCGAACCTCCCGAACCATCTGGTTACTGGCCCGCACACATCACAGTTACTTTTTTGCCACTGTAACACTGGGAGATGTCAAAGGCGTAGTGCGCCTTGACTTGTTGATGAGCAGTGAAACGACGACACGAGAACAGCCAGGTGTACTGTAGTTTGATATTATCTTTACACAATGCAATGGTGCAACTCATGCTTTCAGTTGATAAAGTGTCAAACACCAGCAATTAGATAGCGCACAATGAATGGCGACATGCATACGTTAAGAATCGATCAAGGAGAAGTTTAAATAAAGTGAGCAAACCAATGTGTAACCTCGCAACTCTATTGCCACCTTTATAGCATCATATCCACTAAACATCTATAGATTTCTCACCACCATTTTAATGAATCAGGACAGTATTATGTATAATATGTGTGTATAGATGTACATAGTATGTGTGACGTATTAGTTAACCTATACATTCGATCGATCGACACGTTCGATCATAGTTATGGGCATCTCTTCACACATATGCCCAGGTTAACTGTGCATATCCAAAGACACTCGCTCATAAATGAGTCACTTCCTTTTGTGTTGCACGCATGTTTGCAGTTAAACCAATATCTCAAACATTTGTCTCTACACGGAGCGAACACGGGTGTCATTCGGTCGTGACATGCGCGCTTGCAACGGGTTTCTTTTGGCCAACATGCGTTTAAGCATCTGGCGAGATCAACAACCGTCAGGTCTTTGCAACTACACATGCCCACGCACAGGCAAAACACAAGCAGGTTAGTTACCTACAAAAGAACAAATGTGTGATATAATGACAACGAAGGTGACAAACTGTATGGCACATTTAGACAGTTGGGTTTGGTTTTCAAAATCAAACTATCACATTTATGAATTATGATTTAGTAAGTGAATTATTAGCAAGTCCGTAGCTAGCTTTTCATAACGAGGTTCACACGTTCTCAAAACAGACTCCAGTGGCGCCTCATGCACGGGGGATTATATTTTTCACAAAGCAGAGGGCGCCACATGTTCACATAAGGTTCATCTTCATAATCCAGAGGGTTAGATGTCTGGCCGGAAGGACAATAAATTGGGCGTGAGGTTCGTGAACCGTGTGGTTTCGTATTATATTCAAACACCACATTAGCCTCACTGCAGAACATTAGCGGGGTTGCTTTGGGGGTTAGGGTGTACGTTTTCAACCAGAGTGGGACACATATGTGGTCTGTGGAGATTTGTCCAATTTTTATACTGATTAAGCCTATTTTCTACCCAATTTTATTCATAAAAATCAACACGCAATAATACTATATTATTAATACTGAGGTCAGAAAAGAATCAAACGACAATATTGTGAACAGGGATGCGCAGTCGCAAGAGTCATCATTAGAACAGGAACTACTCAATTGTCATATAGCGAAATCACTCATTTGGCACTACGGTTGTGACAGATAACTAAGCATTCGCATCGTGGTTGAGTTTGTCTACCATAGTGACTAGTATGCCGAGATTACAAACAGTGGAACCACTAAATACTATAAAAACTCAAGTTTGCGAATCACAACAATTGTATGAAGATTAGGAACTTCTCAGAATGTATTACATATGAGCAGGCCCGTAGCCAAGGGGGGTTCACGGGGTTCACACGAACCCCTCCTTTCTCCTAAATGTGAACCCCCCTCAAAATTGCATCTTTAAAATGTGAACCACTAATTGTGTTCCATGTTTCTCAAAAGCGTTAACCCCCCTCCTAAAAGCTGCTGGATTGTGTTCAAGCATTACAAGGAATTCCAAGAAAGCCTGATTTGTACATTATTATGTTAAAGGAAGAACCCTCATCTATTAAGTGATCATCAGTGAATGTATGGGAGCCTGGCTGAGGGGTCTGTCTCCAATAACATGTGTGAAAAGGGCAGTCACTAGAGGAATGTGAGTATTAAAGGACCATTGCATCCAATTAGCCATGCAGAAGGACTTCACACCATCCCAGGGTCTTCTGTTATGTAAACGCATAGGGAATACACAAGAAGCCAATTTTATACCAAAACGTAAAATTATGATTAGTAATTGTAATCACTCAGAGGTGACAGATGCAGACAAGAGACTGGTGAATGAACTGGGTGACGATGATTTAACAACTATGAACACAGAAATTAAGCCATGTAAAATAATTAATTAAACATTCATTATTAATGATATTAAACAAGAGGTGCGGCTTTTTATTTTAATATGCTGATTAAGGTAACTGCCGACTGTCAAAGAAGCTATTCTCAACAATCAACAACGTAATACGTGTAGCGAGTGTATTTCTTACAAGCTGCAAACCCGGTAGACAAACTCATCTGGCTTTACACAAAGCATAATTATCAACAACAATAATTGTATTTAATCAATACACAATACAGTTTAGCTTCACCTATTTAAAAATGCGCGTGCTGATGAAAAATCGTATAATTGTGTGGCTGTATGGTTGCCGAAATACTGTGGTTGCTAGTTGCATGTTTGTAGATCTCAGAAAGGGGAGCATTATGAGGAGGCAATAATGTGTGAAGGGCCAGTACTGGATATGGTACTTGACTGTTTGAACCTAGCATTTAATTCAAATTCCACAAGAGGACAATAATTTTGTCTAATCTAGCTTCTATTTACCGGGCATGTTTCATAAAGGTTTGTTAATTTACTAACTTAATTGTGTTTATGATAAATTATGGAACTTTTGCATATCAGGTCATATAAATATAATATATTAATTGAGTGAAAACCAGATTGGAAATGTCACACTTTAAATGTAAAATTACCTGGACACACACTCCTCGGTGCCTCGTTTATTATATTAACATGAACATATTCAAAACAATTGCACACACGGCGAAGGATTTCAAGTAAATAATTCAGTTTTATTAACAATATACTATTACTGCGTGTTGGTTTTTATGAATACAATTGGGTGTAAATTAGGCTTAATCAGGCAACAAAATGGGACCAATCTCCACAGACCTCATATGAGTCCCACTTTGTCTGAAAATGTCCTCCAAACGACCTCGTCTGAATAACAGTTACAATAAAAACAATGCTCTTGTATTACATTAACATGGTTGGTTTATTTTCCCGCTAGCAAAAGCAACATTAGTGATACTCACTGTCATTTTAATATTGAGGATCTGCTTATTCTTGGCTGCTGCTGCACCTGTGGTATAAAAACGATATTATAAGAAACTAGATCTGTGAATTAAAGTATGTCTGCGAACTGGTTTATTGTGGGCCTGTGAGAGCAAAGGCAAAACAGAAATCTTTCAATTTGACTTAATTATAAATTACGAATATCATAATTTCACTAATGACAAAGCATAATGGATGAAACTCAGACATTCTCTCTCTCTGTCTCTGTCTGTCTGTCTGTCTGTCTGTCTGTCTGTCTGTCTGTCTGTCTGTCTGTCTGTCTGTCTCTCTTTCTCCCGGTCTCTCTCTCCCGCTCCCGCTCCCCTTCTCTCTCTCTCTCTCTCTCTCTCTCTCTCTCTCTCTCTCTCTCTCTCTCTCTCTCTCTCTCTCTCTCTCTCTCTCTCTCTCTCTCTCTCTCTCTCTCTCTCTCTCTCTCTCTCTCTCTCTCTCTCTCTCTCTCTCTCTCTCTCTCTCTCTCTCTCTCTCTCTCTCTCTCTCTCTCTCTCTCTCTCTCTCTCTCTCGATGTGCACACGCACGCACGCACGCACGCGCGCACGCATGCACGCACACGCTCACACACACACACACACACACACACACACACACACACACACACACACACACACACACACACACACACACACACACACACACACACACACACACACACACACACACACTCAATGTCGGTGTACCTCCTAATCCATCTACGTATCTTCACTTACCTCCGCCTTCGTGCGTTGTGGTCCATTCGTGTAGCGATATTGTGATCATTGGCTTCCGCATTATGTTGCGTCTCTCCTGGTTATATATACTCAAAGTCATCCTGATCTTGACCCACAATTTGCATATCAATGGGGTAATTTACATATCAACATTGTCGCGTTATCCCGCATAGAAGCTTAAACGATTTGCTTGCGTCAATCCATGCTATGTCAATAAACCGACATTCGCCATGAAAGAGTGCATTGTTGTGTAGTTGCAATAATAAATTAATGTCCAAGGTGGTCACTTTAGTGAACGGTTCGCAGAATGTATCTGCAGATTCGTAGGATGGCTGTTACGACCCAGGAAGCTGTCTTTGCTATTGTCTTTTGGCGTCGTATGTGCCATGTACTATAAAACTCGCTTGCGGAAAATGTCTTCAAATGAGTCACTTCCTTTCCTTTTTCACGATTGTATGTTTTGCTATTAAACCAGTGAATTAAAGATTTGTGTCAGCACGGAACGAAAGTCAGCTATATTTGCAGGAAATATATGAATTGTTTCCTTGACATTTCTCTAAGCTGGATGAGTGGCATCCCATCAAGTTCAGGTGTCTGAGTCTCCTTCATCGCCTTAATTATCTCGGTTACCACTTCAGGAATTACAGAGAACTAGCCTAAATGATGTTTTGCGTCCTTCAAATTTTGAAACTGGCGCTGCTATTTGATATTTAATTAATAATATATTTATATAGTCTCTATGGCAACCACTTAGACTAATTTAGGATGTGTGCAGTTTTAGACATAATTATGTTCTGGATGTTTTCATAATCGTTTTCCATATATCCAATCCTCGATTGACATTTATGTTTACTTGACATCCATGAGCATAGCCATTCTTGCTGTCATGTTTGATATTACGTGTCCATGTTTGCTTAATATGTCTTATAAACCTGGAGCCCAGAGCTTTTATTTATGTAAAAAGGGCCATAGTGTTTGACCCCATGTATTGGAGGAACCATCCCCCGACATCACACAAATTATTTGCTGCCGAGTCTTGGGTGATGGAATGCCCTTTTAAATCACCCCGGCAAAAGTACTTTTATTTATGTGAACGGCGCCAAGGCTAAAAACAGTTTCATAAGTTTCCCTGGTGTTCCCCGAATACGGAATGACTAATGCCAGCAACTTTAAGTGATGTAATCCCTCTGACAGCAACCCCCAAAGAGCGACGAAACTGTAGTAATCACAGGACTATGCGACATGTTAACTGTTCATAATTATATCTTCAGCACGTTTAATTACTACAGACGCGACAGGAGAACTGTTTATATATCTTCAGCACAATCAACCGACGCAACAGGATAACTGTTCACTCTGCTTATCAGTACATACAAACGCGACAGGATAACTGTTAATATTTTGTCTTTACCACACACATCATCAGTATTGACATGACAGGGTAACTGTTCATATATCTTCATCACACTAACGTCAGTACAGACGCGACAGGATAACTGTTAAAATATCTTCATGCAGTAGGAGAGGGGGCCGTTCCCTCTGGTGGGACACTTGCCTGTAGTGCGACGGGGACAGTTACTTTTCGTAGGAGAAGGGGGAGCTACATCTGGTGGTATAGTTAAGTGCGGTGAGACAGGGGGCAGTTTCTTATGGTGGGACAGTTACCTGCAATGGGACTGGGGACAATTACCTGTAGTCGGAGATGGTACAGTTACTTGTGGTGCACAGGGAGAGCTACCCGTGGTGGTATAGGGGAGAGTTACCTGTAGTGGGACAGTTACCTTTGGTAGGACAGTTTCCTGTGGTGGTACACGGGACAGTTACCTGTGGTGAGATATTTACCTTCGTTGGGACAGTTACCAGCGGTGGGACATGGGACAGTTACTTGTTGTGGGGCAGTTACGCACAATTTGTGTTAATGACTACATCATGCAAGATAAATATGAATTGGACGATGTACGAAACCATGTTGCTCGCATACAGTTGCTAGAGACACGAAAAAATATGCTACGTTAGTCTCGTTTTAGATTAAAGTGATGACGCATGAATACATTTTTAAAAGATCTGTCATCAGTACAGACGAAGATATCTAAACACTAGTCCTGTGTATGTCGCGACATACACAGGACTAGTGTTTAGATATCTTCGTCGCTCTCGTCATTGTCATCATCTGTCCAGACGTCTGAATCTTCACCGTCCATCGCTCCGACGACGTCCTCGGCATCAACGGGAGTTGCTGACAAAGATTCCGGCAGTGAACTCCCTTGGAACCACTCCAGCTTCAAATTGCCTGACTTCTCTGTCCATCCACAGTCAGTGGGCCTCGCCTCGCAAGTCGGGTCAGGCTGGTCGGGCCTCTTCCACATCCGTACAACAAAGTGTGCTCTCATGATGTGGTTGGTAAGAGTCTTGCAACAAGGGGGAGGGGAGATGCACGGTTGATTTTCCGGATCTTGGCCAGTGGCTCCTGCTCACTCCCACCACTCATTCTGGTGAAGGCTCTGTATCTCGCTTCGTTGACATCAGTGCACTTAAACCCATACAGGGAGCAAACAAATGACGTGATGACTTGTAGGTCGACTGTTTCTGAGGTCAGGGACCGCAGTGTCACCACGTGTTGATGCACTACATCCGTTTCCAGTAGTTAGAAGGGCTTCACTTTGTCCTTTCCACATATGCAGGATGTGAAGTCACATCCTGTCAAACCATGCAGACCCACGAGTGCATCCGTGAATCCATGGTTTCTCTCGTCAAGGGTGGCAGCTATATTTGTCACATCAATTTATCTGTTGTTTCCAGATCCATAATCCAGGATGATGTTCATCCCTTCTGAACTTCCGACAAGCCCGAGAAGAATGACGGGTACATATGTGTCAGTTGATCTCACCAGAATGATTCCGGTGGAGATGCTGCTTGCATGAAATGCAATGAGATCCCTGGGCATGATCGCATATGTTGATTTGCTGTGCTGAAGCACGGTTTCATATATGAGGATGCCCTCATCAATCACAGTGGCCGCAATTGGGGAAAGTGTGGCATCGGTGAGCACGACATTCTGTGTTTTCTCAAGAACCTTGGTAAGTGCTGCTTTGTCCGTCTTCAATAGAGTCCCGTCGCTGTGGGCGAGAGAAAGGGTAGCTTAGCAGGTGCTGCAGGTTAACGGCATCACTTGTCTTGGCAGCGACAGTCAGAATTCTCCCAAAAGACGTCCCTGACTCCCACTGCTGCATTCACCCTCCGCACCATAGTCTTCGATTCCTTTACGTTCTCTGCAGCGAAGTTCAACGCCATGGTCCTTGCTATTGTCTTTCGAATTTCAGTCGAAGTGTTCTCCCCGCGCCAGTGTTCCAAGGAGAAATGTCTTGGTCTCTTCTTTCGCCGACTTCCCTCTCAGTAAGCATGAAATAAGTGTGTTAACATAATAGCTTAACCTTTCTGGAATTATTGTTAGATTCGTGGAAAATGCATAACATCTCAAACTAATTGATGCGAATAAATGTTGATAGTGTATCAATTTGTGACAGCCTTTATACAAACACGCTAACTAGTTAAATAATGGTCCTAGATAGATAGTATAACGAAACTGTTACCATTAATGCCGACCACTGTAAACTGATTCGCTCATTATTTGAAATAGAGCAGATACAAATAAATCTAACACAAAGTTTCCACACAATAAACAATATAATAAGATTACATTTTGGCAGCCATTCACTTTACGCACTAGGGCCTACAATTTATAAAGTGGAATGGATTTGCTGAACCTCTTAACGAGTGGAAACATGTACGTGTAGCTCGGGCAGTTACCAGTACATTTACCTTGTACCCATTTTGAATTCTGAACTACTCCAATCAATCAATAATGGTGATGTATCAATGTATCGATTAATTAAGCATTTGAAAATAACAGATATATCTGCAACAGTGCCTCTGTAACGCGGTACGCCATCGGCAAAGGTACTTCGGCATTACAAGGAGGGAGGCCTAACTACAGGAGATACACAGTCAGTCTCCCACTTTCACACAGTACATCTTGGAGAATTATATTTATTTATGTGGACTTATGTTTTAATAACAAAACACTTAATGCAGGAGAGGGACCACTCAACAAAGGAACTATTCAGTGATACACACACACGCACGCACGCACGCACGCACGCACGCACACACACACACACACACACACACACACACGCACGCACGCACGCACGCACGCACGCACGCACACACACACACACACGCACGCACACACGCACACACACAATAACACTCAGCGGGACACTAAGTTTGTCCGCGAGCCAATTACCCAATATCTTTGTGTCGTCTGTAGACACGCTGCAGCGATGTTGTTACGTATACTTTTAAGATTTAGCACATTCTACCACCAAATTGTACCAGCGTGAAGTGAATGACACGTTTGACTGTTTCGATGTCCAGACTGAACAGATGGTTAAGCCTAAACAAAACTCGACGATATTACAACCAGTTGTACTCATCTATCATAACCAGCTTACAAAATACGTACACCTATAAACGATATTTGCGTAGCGACTCGACATACATTTTATCGCATATCGATTGGCGCCATCTAGAATACTACGAAATCCGCTAGGTGCTTGCACGAATAAATACAGTTTCGTTAATTTTTGGGATTACTGTCAGGAGGATTCCACCACTTACGGTTGCTGGCATTGGTCATTCCGTATCCGGGGTACACCATGGGAACTTTTGAAACTGATTTTAGCTTTGACGACGGTCACATAAATAAAGGTACTTTTTGGCACACTTCGGGGGCTACTGTCAGGAGGGTTCCACCCCCTAAAGTTGCTGTCATTCGTAATTCCGTACTCGGAGAACACCAGGGAAACTTTTGAAACTGTTTTTAGCCTTGGCGCTGTTCACGTAAATAAAAGTACTTTTTGGAACACTTCGGGGGCTGCTGTCATAAATTTACTGACATTGGTCATTCCGTACTCGGGGAACACCAGGGAAACTTTTGAAACTGTTCACATAAATAAAGGTACTTTTTGGCTTCAGGGGGTGACCTAGGGGGCATTCCACCACCCAAGACCCGGCAGCAACTCATTTTTGTGATGTCGGGGGATGGTTCCTCCAATACATGGGGTCAAACACGTTGGCCCTTTGTACATAAATAAAAGCTCTGGGCTCCCGGTCTATTATGGTAATGTTGTTCTATTTTCAGATGTAAAGCATATGCAAGTTCTTATATAGCGCACACTTTACTCCTTGGCAGACCCGTTCAATCGAACACCATATTGACTTCTCTTGGAAAAATTCAGCCACGCTGCAATTAATGCGCAAAGACTATTCGTACACAAATAACCACTACTGTGAACAAATGCTGTACCTTGTTATCATCAGCATTATCATTATCAAGTTTTACTTTTTGTTAGCATTACGGTCTCTCGGAAAGGACCAAACATTTTACAGTTGAGAATGAAATATCGAAGAGCAATAAGGAGTGGATTGGTCACAACTTCATAAAATCATCATCCAGGCGTCATCTGACAATCACTCACATGGAACTGGCTGGGGAAGACAAAAAGAGAAACAATACAGGTCTTGGCTTGTATGGTCTAAACGTATGTCTCAATCTGTATTGTTTGATAACATTAATATATGTTATAGTAACCTGTTCCATTTTTGTGAATCAATATTTTAGTTGAAGTTACGCCGTAAGCAACTGTGTAACCACTCATTTAAGTAAAATAGCCCGAATTGTTTAATATGTGAGAAACAAGTTATACACGAGTTGTGTGCAGGGGCGAATTTTGTCTAGGGTGGGGCAAGAATATATATATATATATATATAAATTTATATATATACATTACACACGCATACACACACACACACACACACACACACACACACACACACACACACACACACACACACACACACACACACACACACGCACGCACATCTTTTTCTTCCCCTTGCTCCCTTTTCTCGTTATTTCTCTCCATTTGTGTCTGTTGTCCGCAATGACCTTCCATGCTTAGCTGTTCACACCTGCTCTCCTAAGGTCCTTTTTCATGTTGTTGTTCCATCTCAGCTTTGGTCTTCCTCTTCGTCGTTTGCCGCCCTCTTTTGGACTTCGTTCATTCTTTGCATGTGTCCTGCCCAACTCATTCTGCCCTTCCACAGTTTCCCATACTGCCGCTCCTGTTTGCACCCTCCTCTGTATTTCTTTACTACTTCCCCCATCCTCGCACACTGTACCACCCAAATATAAGGAGCTGTTCAATTGTGTAATGATCTTTCTGCAGATCCACCTCCTATTCACCTATCCACATTATTTCAGTCCTCTCCAGATTTATTCGGAGGTCATGTTGTCTAAAGCAATTATTTATTTTTGTAATGGTTCAATAGTTCCTCTTTGCTGTCAGCCACCACTGCTAGGTCATCTGCGTGCAGTATCTTTTTAAGTTCTTCCTGCTCCGATACCTTTCCATTGATCAGATTTAACCCCATAACGAAAAGCAGGTGGACTCAAAGAATTTCCCTACGCCCCCTCCAAACTGTTCCGATGTTTCACCTTCGACTCTCACCACTGTTGTTGTCTACTTGTACGATGCCTCTTCCATTCTGAACTGATGCGTATAGCCGTAGCCGCAGCTGTAGAGAGACCTGCGATTGCCTAAACGACAGTGCCCACAGCTTGTGGGAGGCGACGTTGGCCAGCTGCTTTCGTCGAGCGACGTCTTCGGCTTCACTGTGGAGCGACCCAAGCTTGCGTGTCATACACCACCCTTTCTGTAAGCGGTCAGCGTGTCAGCTGATACTTGTTCGTTCTGTTTTAGCGACCACTCCGCCAAGCAAGCAATAAGCTTTCCAAAGATATAAGTGAACTAGATATTCAACCATTATACTGTTAAGACGTTTGTGGGAGGACATAATTTCGAAAATTTATTATTTGATGGTGACCTTGTTTGACCTTGGATTCACGCTTACTGATCCACTTGGCAGCTCTACGACAGGCTTCTTTGGGATGGGGAAATATAGGGCTTTCAAGTGATATTGGATGTGTTTGGGGGGATATTTAAACTCCTAAAATAAAGCACTTTTGGGGGTTTTAGCGCTGGCTTATTAAATATTGTATCACATGATATTTCAAGTTCATGCATTATTTAGCATAAATGATTCATCTCTCACACATCTGGTATGTGCGAGCTGGACAATAGATGTTGTTGTCCAGCTCACACATACCAGATGCGTGAGAGATGAATCATTTATGCTAAATATTGCATGAAATTTAAATGTCATGTGATATTATATCATAAGGCATTTAAAAATCCCGCGATATTTGTAAATTGTTCACTTCGCACCCATATATTAATCCAGCGGATGTGTGCAGAAAATAACGGAATTGTGCATTTTGTATATATATATATATATATCCAGATTCAAACATGAATTTTCCCCCAAAAAATGCATTAGACACAACATAGTAGAGACAGTTAACAGTACACCAAGTATTATCATTAATACAATTTACATCCACAGTCTACATGGTATTTAAACATAACAATTTAGGTCCAGATCCAGGGAGGGGGCAAGTGCCCCCTTTGCCCCCCTCGGACGCCCATGGTTGTGTGGACTTCATCTTCATACAATTATGCTGTATCATTTCGCGGTTACTATTTCAAAGTGATGAGTCACAAGCGGTCGCACTGACTGAATTAATGAGGTCACGCATAAAGGTGTATGGTGACACTCGTTAAATGCCGGGCTGATACGACCTTAGCTCGGGCGGCGTCCGCTCTTGACTGTTCAAGTGGTCTACTGCTGGAAACATAAATTTAAACACCTCGAAATGGCGAGTACACCTGTAGTAGTGTTTCGTAATGCAGGTGGTTTCACTAACAACTCGACCGACCGACCGACCGACCGACTGTCAGTCACCCACACACCCACCCACTCAGAACTCAGAATCAATTTATTTGACCTATAAATACGATACATAGACAATGAATAACGTAAGTAATAGATAAGGTCGGGAGACTCCCATTATGATATATAGTATCGCTAGCACAGGAGCCACCCCATAAATATAAACAACAACAAAATTTACATGTCACAAATCAGAATAGCATATGCCTTGTTTTACAGTTGATAATTACTCAGTGTATCAACATACATACATAATACAAGGACTGATTATATGTACTCTTGTACAAATTGACGTACATATTGATACTTAGGTATACATTTCAATACGTATTACGAACTACAAATAAGCAATTATGAATACGACAACTGGATTCATAATTTAAAACAAAACAGTTTTTTGTGTATGTTGAAAAACCATGTAGACTGTGGGTGTAAATTTTATTAATGATAACACTTGGCATATTGTTAACTGTCTCTGCTGTGTAGTGTTTAATGCCTTTTTATTGGAAAATTCATGTTTGAATCTGGATATATCCAGATTACTTCTTTCACGTGTGCAGTGCTGATGAATATCATAGATGTGTGTTTGGAAAAACATTTGAAGTAGTAGGGTAAAGTATTGTTAATTAAAATATAGTAAAATTTTTATTGTTGGACTTTGTAAATGTCATCCAACATTAGCAACTGAATTCTTTTAAAATTAGGACACGTGTGAGCATTATATTTACTTAAGGATATTATTCGTATTGTTTTTTTCTTCTGTAATTTGAAAATTCGATGTGCCTGATAACCCTATAAAAGTAAGCCATAATTAATATGAGGGAGAATAAGAGCATTGTACAAAATATATAATGTATTAGGTGAATCTGTACTTAACAATTGCCAGTCTTCTGATATTTGTCTAAGGAATATATCGTATGCTGTTGATGACTGTTTTGAAAGCATCTTTATTGAGATACAAATTAGTAAACACGAAAAAATCAATGTCGGTTGTATGTATAGAGCACCGAATACCAACATCAGCAAATTTAATGACAATCTCTCATTCATACTAGGAAATCTCACCAGCAAAATCGTGTATATATGTGGTGATTACAATATAGACCTATTGCACTGCGAAGAGCAAGCTGAATCAAAATATTTCATTGATCAAATGTTCAGCTCTGGGTTATATCCCTTGATCACCAGGCCCACACGAGTAACATGCACGACTGCTAGTATAATAGATAACAGTTTCTGTTCTGAACTGTGTAGAAACAAAATGTGCGGCATTGTTTTAAGCGATGCTACAGACCATATGCCAATTTTCGTCCTGTGTGACAACAGCACTTATGCGGTTATTAACGATGATCCAACATATAAATATAACAGAACGTTAGATGAGGACTCGTTAAACAAATTTAAGCACGATTTAAATTATGCAAACTGGGACACTGTAATGAACGAGTCAAACCCTGATTTAGCATTCTCGCGCTTTATGCAAATACTAAATAATACTTATAACGATGCCTGTCCTGTAAAAACTACAACGTATTCAGGAGAGACAAAAAAGAATGATAAACCTTGGTTATCAAGCGGGCTAAAAAACGCTTGCGTAAAGAAGAATAACATGTACTTAGCGTTTCTAAAAAAATAGGACAGAATTAACAGAAATCCGCTACAAAAATAAGTTAACAAAATTATTACGTCTAGAAAAGAAAAAATATTACAGAAAAAAACTCGACGATTGTAAGACTAATATAAGAGCAACTTGGAAAACTCTTAACAGCATAATAGGTAAAAGAAAATCTGATACCACATATTTGAACAAGTTTCATGTTGGCGATAACATAGTAGTATTAGAAAATAAAGAAATAGCTAATCATTTTAACAATTTCTTCGTCGATATAGGTACTAATTATCCAACCTCATAGAACCCTGCCCGGGAACAAAGCCAACCGACTATGTAAAACGTACTGTATCACAATCAATGTATATGTCCCCCGTTACTGAGCAAGAAGTACTCGAAATTGTGTCGGGGTGCAAAAGTAAAACTTCATACGGACACGATGAAATCAGCATGAAAACAGTTAAGCATGTAATAAAGCAAATTGTACAACCGTTAACCCACATGTTTAACAGATCTTTGATCAGCGGATCATTTCCAAATGATATGAAATTAGCAAAAATCATTCCTATATTTAAGTCAGGAGATCGTTTTCAATTTTCGAATTATAGACCTATATCTCTCTTATCCCAATTTTCAAAAATACTTGAAAAAATATTCAACAAAAGGCTAAGGTCTTTCATTGAAACACAACACATATTGACAGATGGGCAGTATGGTTTCAGAAGTAATCACTCAACTTCACTAGCTTTAACAGAATTTGTCGAAAAAATTACATCCGCAATGGATAAATGCCAAAGCACGATTGGGGTCTTTATCGACCTAAAAAAAGCCTTTGACACTGTTGACCACAACATACTGCTAAGTAAATTGCAATGCTACGGAATCAGGGGTCTGGCTCTGGCCTGGATAAAAAGCTACTTAACCAACCGTAGATATGTATGCTATAACAACAGTAACTCAGAACAAAAGGAAATCAAGCGTGGAGTCCCGCAAGGTTCAATCCTTGGCCCGTTATTATTTATTCTGCACATAAATGACATGTGTGAAGTCTCAAAATTGCTTGATATTATTTTGTTTGCTGATGATACAAACATTTTTTATTCCGCTAGTAACACAGATGAAGTAAGCACTGTTATTAACAACGAACTAAAAAAACTAGACCTGTGGTTTCGAGCGAACAAATTATCACTTAATATGAACAAAACACATTTTATAATGTTCAACAATAAAAAGCAACCTAGAACAGATGGGCATATAGTTTTTAATGGGAAAAACATTGAGCAGGTATCATATACTAAATTCATTGGAGTAACCATTGACGAAAACATAACATGGAGAGAACACATACAAATTGTTGAATCAAAAGTATCAAAAAACATAGCAGTTTTGTATAAAACTAGGCATGTTCTTGATTGTCAAGCGTTACACACATTATATAATTCACTTGTTGAACCACATATGTCATATTGCTGTGAGATCTGGGGAAATACTTATCAATCTAGACTCAGAAAACTATTTATGTTACAGTAAAAAGCTATACGGATTATTTATAATCTTAATTACCATGATCATACATCTGTATTTTTCCATTTCTCAAACATGCTTAAATTTCATGATTTAGTTAAATACAAGACTATGATCATACTTTATAAAGCAAACAACCATTCTTTAAATGGTCGTGTTCAAGCATTATTTGAACCAACCGCAGCTATACACATACATGATACAAGACAAAGCAAACTGTTCTATGTTAAAAAGACAAACACCACCCTCCGACTGCTGTCAATCACCGTCAAGGGTATAAAAACGTGGAACAATTTACCAAACAAATTGACTCAGCTTCCAAGTTTAACACAATTTAAAAAAGCAATCAAGTTGTCATTACTTTCTACATATTTGTGAATTGTTAATTGAAGGTGATGTTTTGTTAAACCCATGTAATAGTAACACAAGCACTATAGTAAACAGTCTATATATGAGTTGTGAATATTATTTTGTGATTTATTTATAATTCCTGTTGTATTTATTCAGTTTTCATAGTTCGAGTAGGGCATAGCAACACATAAGTCTCTGACTTCAGCTATGTCCTTTCAGCAGCAGCAGCAGCAGCAGCAGCAGCAGCAGCAGCAGCAGCAGCAGCAGCAGCAGCAGCAGCAGCAGCAGCAGCAGCAGCAGCAGCAGCAGCAGCAGCAGCAGCAAACCATACTGTGCATGTATTATGTTGTTGTTGTTGTTGTTGAATAAACGTTCATTCATTCAAAGTGTCTAAGTTTATTTAGTATGCCTATTGTTTTATATATTTTATTTGTAATTTTTTTTGTATGCCAGTTTAAATGGTTATTTATGGTGATGCCTAAAAAAATGAAATAATTTACACATTCAATGTGTGCCTCATCTACTTGTAACACAGGGTATTCTATTTTCTTTTGAAGCATATAAAAAGTCATGAATTTAGTCTTGTTGGCATTTAGTGACAGTTTATTAGCTTTTAACCAATTGCTAATTTTTGTTAGTTCTTTGTTAATATTTTCACTACGCATTTGACTTTCTGAATCATTAAATGTGTTTAATGTACTAGTAAGGGTGGTGTCGTCAGCATACGTTATGAATTTGAAAAAGGTCATTAGAAAGTGCTATATCATTTATATATATAATAAATAAGAGTGGCCCTAAAATTGAACCTTGAGGGACACCAGTGTTGATGACTATTTCCTTAGACTTAACATTTTCAATTTCTACGTACTGCTTACGATTTTGTAAATAACTCTTACAAACGTTCAGAGCCTTGTCATCCATAGTAATTTAATTTCTGTACCAATATATTGTGATCAATTGTGTCAAATGCTTTTGATGAATCAAGGTATATATTTATTAGAGTGGCCGGTTTATTAAGTTCTTACATAATTCTGTCTATGATTTCGAGTGTAGCAAGCTCAGTAGAATGTTTCTTTCTAAACCCATATTGGCTATTGTAGTAAAACGCTTTAGAATGGAAGTAATCGAGGATTTGATCAAACATAACTCTTTCAAAAATGTTTGAAATCACTGGCAGCATAGAAATAGGACGATAATTGTTAAAACCAGAAACATCACCTTTTTTAAAAAGGGGTATGGCTTTTGCAATTTTTTATTTGTCTGGAAATATGCCAGTTATTATTGATTGATGAATAATTAGAGTGACTGCATTGCTGATATAATTTTTTATCAATGCTAGTAATTGTGTTGAAATACCGTCTTTTCCACAACTAGATTTTGGAGGTAAAAGGTCAGTAATTTCCATGTCAATCGGGTTAAAGCTGAAGGTGTGAAATATCGGGTTTTTCAGGTAATCTTTGTATGATTTACCTCCACTAGTAGTTGTTTTAGAGGCTAGAGTAGGACCAGCATTAGTAAAAAAACGTGTTAAATCTGTTTGCAATAATGCATTTTCACTAATCATTTCTCCATCGACTTTGAACAAATCTGGAAATTGTTCTTTCTTTTGACTTTTCTGATTAATTTCTTTAATTAAACACCACGTCTTTTTAACACTATGCTTATGCTTTTCAAAACTGGATTGGTAATGCATTTGCTTAGCTAATCTAATATTACTTTTAAGAATTTTTAAGTAAGTAAGTCAGTTTTAAGTTTATAATAATACTCTGTATTTACGTGAGTCTGTTTCATTCTCGAATAGAATTTGTTTCTAAATTTTATCGACACAATAATGCCCTTGGTAATCCAAGGAGTTTTCTTATGTTTATATTTGTTAAATTTAATTACTTTAATAGTTAGAAATGTATTCATAGCTGCAGTAACAATTTCGTCGAGGATATTGTACCCACCTATCCAACCACCCATTCACTCACTCACTCACTCACTCACTCACTCACTCACTCACTCACTCACTCACTCACTCACTCACTCACTCACTCACTCACTCACTCACTCACTCACTCACTCACTCACTCACTCACTCACTCACTCACTCACTCACTCACTCACTCACTCACTCACTCACTCACTCACTCACTCACTCACTCACTCACTCACTCACTCACTCACTCACTCACTCACTCACTCACTCACTCACTCACTCACTCACTCACTCACTCACTCACTCACTCACTCACTCACTCACTCACTCACTCACTCACTCACTCACTCACTCACTCACTCACTCACTCACTCACTCACTCACTCACTCACTCACTCACTCACTCACTCACTCACTCACTCACTCACTCACTCACTCACTCACTCACTCACTCACTCACTCACTCACTCACTCACTCACTCACTCACTCACTCACTCACTCACTCACTCACTCACTCACTCACTCACTCACTCACTCACTCACTCACTCACTCACTCACTCACTCACTCACTCACTCACTCACTCACTCACTCACTCACTCACTCACTCACTCACTCACTCACTCACTCACTCACTCACTCACTCACTCACTCACTCACTCACTCACTCACTCACTCACTCACTCACTCACTCATTAACATGATCGCCCATATACTCATATCAATCTCTCTCACACTTTCCATTAATCGCTGAACTTGTTAGCTGTCTTAACTGTGTGGCTTTTATTTTGTTATTTATGGAATGCAACATGCCTCTCAATGCAAGCCGCCCAACTAATCTCAAGATATATAGATAGACCATGGGCAAAACTTAATATCGGTAAAACAAAGTCACATTAGACGCAGTTGTGATACATACACAGTAATATCACTGCCAAGACAGAGCGCGATAGTGCAGTAGTTAGTACATCCACCCGTCATGCCAGCGCCTGTGAGTCCAACACCCGGACTGAACAGGCATATTATACTTGGTGTAAAAACAGTGTTCTTAACATTGGAGATGTTAATGTCGGTCCCGTCTAATTTTGGGACGTAAATGAACACTGCACCCTGGCAGTGACGATACCCTGTGCCAGCATAGAAAGATCGGTTAGGCGACAACGTTCTGAAATAGACTAACTAGTAGAATGAGACCTACCAAAACCATAACATTCTAATCAAAATATATACACACTAGTCAGTTAATAGAAAGTTGCCGAGTGCTGGAAAGATCTAGAACTAGCACTCAGGTGCAATCTTTAGAAATCACTGTTAGTCATATACCATAAACAAGGTCAATGTCAACGAGGCATCGAACACTTGATCCGATCGCTCTGTAAGTGGCGCATTGAGAGCCCACGTGTTGCATGCTGATTCGACTGTGCAACCACCACTATCAAATCGATATGTAAAGAAATCGCCTGGTCATGTGACGGAACACTTGCCTACGTGGTACGTATATTGATCTTGGAAACTATAACTGCCTATAATTAAACTCTGGCTAGTTCAAAACAAATCCAATCATATTACGTTTTGTAGCATTACACAAACATGTACACAAACATGTACACAATATACAGCTGATCCAGCACAGTTGGACCGCTGGGAGGTGTCAACGGTCATATACATATATGCCTTTTCCGTGTTGTCAGCGCTGGAGAGAAAAAACATCCTTTTATGTTAAAGAACAGAAATATCATGTCAGGTGGACGAACAAATACGTCCAGTCAGGTGGAAAAACGAAGACATCCAATCGGGTGAAAAAACATAGACATCTTTTCAGGTGGAAGAACAAAGACATCCTGTCATGTGGAAGAACAAAGACATATCCTGTCAGGTAGAAGAACAAAGACATCCTGTCAGGTAGACGAATAGCGGCATCCTATCAGATGGAAGAACAAAGCCATCTTGTCAGGTGGAAGAACAAAGACATCCTGTCAGGTGGAAAAATAAAGACATCCTGTTAGGTGGAAGAACAACGACATCTTGTTAGGTGGAAGAACAAAGACATCCTGTCAGGTGGAAGAAGAAAGACAACCTGTCAGGTGGAAGAAGAAAGACATCCTGTCAGGTGGAAGAAGAAAGACATCCTGTCAGGTGGAAGAACAAAGACATCTCCTGTCAGGTAGAAGAACAAAGAAATTCCTGTCAGGTAGACGAATAGCGACATCCTATCAGATGGAAGAACAAAGCCATCTTGTCAGGTGGAAGAACAAAGACATCCTGTCAGGTAGACGAATAGCGACATCCTATCAGATGGAAGAACAAAGCCATCTTGTCAGGTAGAAGAACAAAGACATCCTGTCAGGTAAAAGAAGAGAGACATCGTGTTAGGTGAGAGAACAGAGACATCCCGTCAGGTGAGAGAACAGAGACATCCTGTCAGGTGGAAGAACAGAGACATCCTCTCAGGTGGAAAAATAGAGACATCCTGTCAGGTAAAAGAAGAGAGACATCGTGTTAGGTGAGAGAACAGAGACATCCCGTCAGGTGAGAGAACAGAGACATCCTGTCAGGTGGAAGAACAAAGACATCCTCTCAGGTGGAAGAACAAAGATATCATGTCAAGTAGAAGAACAAATACATACTACATCATGACCGTGGTCTTATACAAAGAGTGTTAACAAAGCATAGTTCAGTGTCCCTAACAAAATAACATTGAACGCATTGGTTTCAAACTAGGCATATACACAGCTAAACGGATAAAACTACAACATTTTAACATAAACAAGGTCAATGTCAATGAGGCATCGAACACTTGATCCGGACGCTCCTGTAAGTGGCGCATTGAGAGTCCACGTCTTGTATGCTGATTCGACTGTGCAACCACCATTATCTAGTTGATATGTAAGGAATTCGTCTGGTCATGTGAGGGAACACTTGCCTACGTGTAAGTTGATCTTGGAAAATATACCTCCCATAATTGAACTCTGGCCAGTTCAAGACAAGTCCAAACATATTACTTTAGTATCATTACATAAACATGTACACAATGTACAGCTCATCCAGCACAGTTGGACAGCTGAGAAGTGTCAACGGTCATATACATTTATATCTTTACCGTGTTGTCAGCGCTGGAGAAAAACATCATTTTATGTGATAGAACAGAGATATCATGTCAGGTGGAAGAACAAAGACATCTCCTGTCAGGTGGAAGAACAAAGACATATACAGTCAGGTGGAAGAACAAAGACATATCCTGTCAGGTGGAAGAACAAAGACATATCCAGTCAGGTGGAAGAACAAAGACATATCCTGTCAGGTAGAAGAACAAAACATCTAGTTAGGTGGAAGAACAAAGACATATCCTGTCAGGTAGAAGAACAAAACATCTAGTTAGGAGAACAAAGACATATCCTGTCAGGTAGAAGAACAAAACATCTAGCTAGGTGGAAGAACAAAGACATCTCCTGTCAGGTGGAAGAACAAAGACATATACAGTCAGGTGGAAGAACAAAGACATATCCTGTCAGGTGGAAGAACAAAGACATATCCAGTCAGGTGGAAGAACAAAGACATATCCTGTCAGGCAGAAGAACAAAACATCCAGTTAGGTGGAAGAACAAAGACATATCCTGTCAGGTAGAAGAACAAAACATCTAGTTAGGTGGAAGAACAAAGACATTTCCTGTCAGGTGGAAGAACAAATACATCCAGTTAGGTGGAAGAACAAAGACATATCCTGTCAGGTGGAAGAACAAAACATCCATTTAGGTGGAAGAACAAAGACATATCCTGTCAGGTGGAAGAACAAATACATACAGTTAGGTGGAAGAACAAAGACATCTCATGTCTGGTGAAAGAACAAAGACATCCTGTCATGTGGAAGAACAAAGATATATTCTGTCAAATGTAAGAACACAGACATCCTCTCTGGTGGAAGAACAGAGACATTCTGCCAGGTGGAACAACGGAGTCATCTTGTCAGGTGGAAGAACAGAGGCATCATGTCAGATGGAAGAACAGAGACATCCTGTCAGATGGAAGAACAGACATCTCCTGTCTAGTGGAAGAATAGAGACATCCTGTCAAATGGAAGAATAGAGATACCCTGACAGGTGGAAGAACGCAGACATCCTGTCAGGCGAAAAACAGAGATTTCCAGTCAGGTGGAAGAACATACATATTCTGTCAGGTGGAAGAACAGAGACATCCAGTCAAGGAGAAGAACAGAGACATCCTGTCAAGTGAAAGAACAGATACATCCTGTCAGGTAAGAGAACAGAGATATCCCGCCAGGTGGAAGAACAGAGACATCTTCTCAGATGGAAGATTAGAGACATCCTGTCAGGTGGAAGAACAAAGACATCCTCTCAGGTGGAAGAACAGAGATATCATGTCAAGTAGAAGAACAGAGACATACTGTCAGGTGGAAGAACAGAGACATCCTCTCAGGTGGAAGAACAGAGGTATCATGTCAAGTAGAAGAACAGAGACATACTGTCAGGTGGAAGAACAGAGATATAATGTCAAGTAGTGTAATATTAAGACCAAATGCATGCTACATCATGACCGTGGTCTTATACAAAGAGTTTCCTTATATCAATTAAATGACGTAGAACATAGTTTTGACTACAGATGATGCACAGAAAGTAAGACAATTGTTTTTTTTACAAAGCATGGTTCCGTGTCACTAACAAAATAACACGGAACGTATTAGTTTTAAACTAGACATAGACACAGCTAAACAGGTCCAACTACAATTGTCATAGCAATACCTTACGTTCAACCCCTCTGAATGAAGTATACATAAATTACAATACAAGTCAAATAATCACTTAGTTTCCTGGTATGCAGTGTTCAGGCAGGCTATATCAGAGTGCCAATTATTGACAGAGGTCAAGTCATTTTATTGGCCACTTTAATTGTCAGTATTTGATATGTGTTACCTGTGTTCTCATAGATAATAATAATAAAAATACGGTATTTCTTTAGCGCAAATTCCCGCATAGCGGATCGACGCGCTGTACAAGCAATGAAAAAAATGTATATTAATATATTGAAATCTAAACACTGGTTTTAAGACATATAATACTAATTATTAAACTAGAAACACTAATTTTAAGACAAAGAATAATAAAATTATAAAATAATGTCCGTCATGACGAAGCAATTTAAATTAATTAAAATGCAGTCCCTCTTGTCCACTATACAAAGTTATCGCAACCGTTACGTTTTGGTTGTGAATTTATTATATATTTCACATAGTACTTCTGCGCCGATCAAGCGAGTAACACTGAATCAGTGGTCAAGAAATAGTTGAGTTGTAACACGGCGACACTAAACGCCCCATTGTTTTTGAGATTTTGAGAGGTGGCTGGAAGTACAGCTGTACGTCACTTGCACACTGGAGGTAATACACATGTTGCTTAATGTCCTCGAAACTGAAAGATAATCGTAGATAAATGTAACAGGTAGCGAAAGAAATGTGACATATAATATTTTATTACAACGTTTGACCATAGAAAAACTAATTTGGTCTTGCCGCATATTGCAACATTTGTACGGCAACATTATTGCTGGCGTAACTTTTTTATTTGGTCACACAGAGATGTATAGAGTATATTTTTTATATTATAATCAATTGGCGGTATTCCAGATGGAACCGTTTCGTTGCTTGTCCAGAAACGGTCAACCATAGTCTATGTGCCCCATGATGTCAGCTAGGTGCCGCTTTAATGGCATGCGTGTCATTCTCGCTAATTTGCAAATACACTGTATGATAAGTGTATACATATTATATCTGGTCGGTGAAACATATACGAATCCAACCGTTTCGTGATCAAGTGGCTCAATCCACGCTGTGTCAAATGTTGACGCAAATTTACGTCAAATTGACACTCGATACACAAGTAGGATACCTCTTGCGAACAGAAGCCGTGTAGGTCCACGAATAGTTGATAAGTAACACATTATAGTCAACTCGATATCCCGCATGGTAATTTACATATGATGGCACAGGCTGTGTGACAACGCTGATACGTGTACGATTAATCTCGCGGAGATTGTATGACCATAAAACAACGCGGAGTGTCATTAGTAGGGACGTCAACAAAAGGTGGGGGGGGGGGGTTGATTCTAAAAAATTGTGGGATGTTGACCGTAATATACATGGGAAATGTGAGGTACGTCGATACCCCTATCACACACACTGTGTTGGTGGTTAGGCTGACGCGAGAAGAGCAACGGAAGATGGCATGCAGGATCACAGAAGGTTGCCCATCGGGAGAAGTGTAGAACTACGTTGTAAGGGGGTTAACAACCAGGGTTTCTTAAGGCGGTCCATGTCATTTAAGCTAACGTTGAGTTTCCATAGCAATATTACTAGGTGACACGTACATATTACGCACTGGTCATGTCAGCGTATTGTGGAATTGTTGTATGGGACTGGTTGGAGTTCATTCGCTCGTTAATTCTTTATTTCAAGTAATCACCAATCGATCAAACATTCATTCATTCATTCATTCATTCATTCGTTAATTAATTCAATCATTAAATTAAATTAAATTAATTAAAGTTATTCAATTAATTCATTAATACATTCCTTCCTTTCTTCTGTAATTCCTTAATTCATACACGCATGCATACACACACGCACGCACGCACGCACGCACGCACACACACAACACAGACACTCACTCACTCATTCACTTACTCATCCATTCATTCATTCATATGTAAGTTAAATATGTCATATTTGTTTTTCATATGCGATTTTAATTTTATCAAAATGACACAATTAATTTTTGAATATCATACATCACTAATCGTCTGGAGAACACCAATAAATGTGCCCTGTCACCCAGTAAGCATAACTGTTAATCCTCAAAAATGCAACTTTTCCATGTCATCACATTAATTGTCAAGTTGCAGTAATCCTAGCTAGCAGGTGGGTACTACATAGGGCCTATAACATATACTATCACAAAATCATTGGACATTATTTTATTAACTATGGTTATTAATATGCATAATTAGTATTGTCGTCAGTTATAGCTGTGGTTGGTGTCAGTAATAGAACATAGAGTTGGTTATTATTAAGCATAATTAGTATTGGCGTCAGTTATAGCTGTGTCAGTAATACAGTTGGTTATGGTTATGGTTACGTTTCCTACGTAGAGTGCGCTAAAACACAATATTTTCGGAATATAAATATGCCTAGGACTGATGTTGAATGGTAGAACTAAAGTTATAACGGCGAAATCGAGATGGGTCCGGATTCTACACAAGTGCCTATCTAATGTATGCTGGACAAAACATATAGATTCCAGTGTCATGTATGTATATGTAAAACAAATTATGTGTGCATGTTCTGTCGAGTCTGGATTAATGCTATTGAATTGAACCGCCCTCCTACCCCACTCGTTAGTGATTGTGATGTATGATGGCGCCATCTCGCGGTGCTGATGGGGTGGATAAGAAGAAGCTACCCGACAGATGTCGACACTATTCGTCGTTAGAAATGCGTAAACAACAATGGAGGGTATCGGTAGCAACGAATTCGGTGAGTTTAGATCACCTAGGAATGGGATTTGATTATCTTTCTGTTCAAAGAAGTTATGATTTTTCATCCAGTAGATTTATAGAAGTGTTCATCAATCACCAGTATTTTGGTATTGGTTCTTTAATAGAGTTGCGGTACTTATTCTTCTTCAAGCCATCAAGGACATTATTAATTTATGATTGTTATCGTTATCGGTTATGAACTTATTTATGTCATACTCATAACTTTTGTCACTTAGTCTTGTCCAGTTGTGACATTTGACACTTGTATCAGTTAATACTACGCTTTAAAACTATATTAAAATTTTTAACTTATTTATTGAAACAAGTCACACAGTAAATAAAACGAAATAACAGCTTAATTAATATTAATTTGTATCCATTGTAATGTTAATTTCTCTACCATAAATGGCATAATCATATTACTAATTATTACCCAGATAGTCGCTCTTATAGATATTGTTAGTGCACTGCCATTGGTCAGCCTAAGTGGCCACATAATATTGGAAACTTCTTTTCCTTGGTCAAAGATTTGGTATCGGGATTGTCTTGCATGGAAAAATAGACATAATCTATACAAGAAGAACGGGAAGATGGGGTATGTCGATATTCCTAAGATGTAACGCACCCCATTCAGGGTACTATTTATGCCAAAATATATGATTTGGCCCCTGTAATGTGTAGTTGTTGACAACTGCCAATTACCAAATCACAATGGCGATTTAAAAAAAAGTATATTTATCAAAATGTAACTTCAATTATGTCCCATCACCTCCAGGTAGAGGGGCGCGAGTGTACAAATGTGTCCCATCACCTCCAGGTAGAGGGGCACGAGTGTACAAGTGTGTCCCATCACCTCCAGGTAGAGGGGCGCGAGTGTACAAGTGTGTCCCATCACCTCCAGGTAGAGGGGCGCGAGTGCACAAGTGTGTCCCATCACCTCCAGGTAGAGGGGCGCGAGTGTACAAGTGTGTCCCATCACCTCCAGGTAGAGGGGCGCAAGAGTACAAGTGTGTCCCATCACCTCCAGGTAGAGGGGCGCGAGAGTACAAGTGTGTCCCATCACCTCCAGGTAGAGGGGCGTGAGTGTACAAGTGTGTCCCATCACCTCCAGGTAGAGGGCCGCGAGTGTACAAGTGTGTCCCATCACCTCCAGGTAGAGGGGCGCGAGTGTACAAGTGTGTCCCATCACCTCCAGGTAGAGGGGCGCGAGTACACAAGTGTGTCCCATCACCTCCAGGTAGAGGGGCGCGAGTGCACAAGTGTGTGTGGCCATTTATTGCATATTTCAATCTGTCAAAATGAAGTCACTCAATGCAGATTACAAATTAACCTGGTAATTATTCCTGTCCTGGGTAAAAGGATGGATACAAAGGGTGACAATCATATCACAGAAGAGGACAGAACCACGCACCATAACAAAGATAGTCAGTTCAAAACCATTCACACCTGTTATTTATAGCAGAAGTCAGCGCAGTAAAAACTTGGATATCTGATGGATGGTGACAATTGAACATGTGTCAAAGCTCATCATACCATCTTATTACCTAAGCAAAAATTTTACAAATAATTTATCATATAATTCCAACTGGAACCAACCTAGCAGTTGATGAAGATTTGACTTTTGTTTATCCAATTTATAATAGTGATCGAGGTTCATTTATGCTATGACAACAAGAGTGCAACCCTGTCTGCAGTGACGTCAGCACATGTGTGTGTGTGCATGTATTATTGATCATGTTTGCTCATGTTAATTATATTTCATGTTGCATTTAAATATTTTATTTAATAATGTCTTACTTGTGGTTATAATAAGTAAATTGTGAAATAAGAAATGTTGTTGTGTAGGTGTTGTGCAATTGTGTAGCATGTAGACAGCAAGAAATGGAATCTTGGGCCATGAAAAATATATTTCATATTGTGTAGCACGTAGTTTTGAAATAGAGACACATGCTGTAGTCACGCAATAAAGAGTTGTTCAGACATGCCTAATGGTGTGGGCATGCCCCACCTTCCCCTACTTGACAATCACCCCCTACACCAAGAGCAGGTCTTTATCTTGTATTTGCAGTGTTGTTTGAAGTTGACAACATTCATTTGTGTAATCTATTTATGGATGACCCTTGAAATGTTGTTACAAAGGTTGTTTCTAATCACTGATCGTCACTCTCTGCTATCTGACATAACTTTTTTATGCACTACATGGTTATTAATATGCACTTTAGTAGTTTTCTTACATAATTAAATATCGCACTCTCAATCGAGAGAATCTGGGTTTATATAATTTTGTTGCCGTTTCAGATCTTGGGCAATTCCATTCATTCTACCTGTGCCTGAAAGCAAAAAAATTAACTGGCCAGATTTTTTTACCAGGCCCAGATCAGTTTTGAACTGACCTAGCTGAATTTGAACTGGTCCTACTAATCACACACGTAAATGTCTGTCATTTGAATTTTACATCTAAGTACATAATATATTAAACAGTAATAATTTTAACTTTAACTATATGTACACTAACATAATAGAGCTAAATTACATTAACATAATATAACTATGCATTGCATATATATATATATATATATTATATATATATATATATATAAAACTTGAACATTTTGGCAAATTGAATTGGTGGGACAGATTTTAAATCGGCGGCCGATTCAAAGGTCATAATTTTGAACACTGATTTTACATTGATTTAGTTAACTCATATATAAACGAGTACCTGCCTGTAGACAGTGGTGGATAACTTAAGCATTGTAATTTATTAATGATATTATATTGTACTGTGTTTATTTTAAGTTATCATCTTACTACCATATTCCAAATATTTGGTTGCCTTTTACTTAATTTATTTATTAATATTTTTATTACTATTGTATGACACAATTTTTAGTTTAAATGACTGTTAGTACTAATATTTTAGTTTAATGATCATGATGCATGGTGTATTGTAAAGTGCCACGAACAATTGTGGATCTGAAGCTATAACAAATTAAATATATTATTATTATTATATATGAACAAATAGTATTTCTGTAGTGATTGCAGCTGAATGTTTCCAGGGAAGTTGAGATGGTGATTGAATGAACACGTCTGCCATGGGGTGACGTGTTAAGTGTTATGAGCAATCACTGGACACTGTGCTATATACATGTATATGTATATATATATATATATATATGGCACTGTGTCCAGTATATATATATATATATCTTATCTTAGGAATTATGTCCAGACACCAAGATTTTCACTTTCTGGAAAACTAGATTCAACTGTGTATCATTGTTACATTTATCAGTGAACACCACAGAGTGTAATAAAACATTGATTTAAATTAATATTTCACTGTATGACCGCAAAGTGGACTAAATAATAAGGAACACAATTTTGACTTAGTTAAATTATATCTGATAGTCTTTATATCCATGGGTACATATATGGCTGGCTGGAATGGTCATCTCAGAGTGGTTCCTTTTAAACAGATGTTCCAATTTAGTGAGAGTCAACTGTATGTTAAGGCCATCAATAAATAAAATAGCATCATGTATTCAGATAATGAACAGGTAAATGGCATGCAGGTCATTAACTGTCTGGTTATTCTCCAATATAATTAGTGAAAGCCTAATTACCGACCATGCAGTGATTTACACTGTTGCCTTGACGATAGATTAAACCACACATGTATCTGCAAGTTTAGTCTGCATTGATTTTAAGGTAAGCAGGCGCATGACACATGCATGGCATTAGTCTTATCTCATCTGCCTCCTTCTAGCTGTCTTGTCACTGGCAGTTTGACAGTGAGTCTGCATAGGATAGCACATTTTGCTACAGTAATTTTGACATGGAGGCTAACTCAAGGAGTAATACATGTTATAGTCCCGTCATTTCCTGGGCTGCTATATTGGCAGCATTGCCAGATAAGAAGAAGAAACGCAGTGATCTAGAGATAGGTATGTCACACCTGTGTGGTTGGTTGTCTTGTCAGTATTGACATATCTTCTACAGAAATGAGCAGGTCTGTAGAATTTGCAGGATGAGCCCTGAAAACCTGCAGGTCTCTAGGCATACCATATGTAGACAGCCTGGATTATATTTAATACAAGATTTTGAGACTAGTAAGCCGTGTTTTAATGTGTTGAACATAAGCACATTTCATATTAAAATGCAGCATGCTAGTTGTCATGATTTTGTGTTGGTATTCTAGTCTCAGTTACAACATTATATGAAGCACTCAGATTAAATCTTTATTTTGAATATTTTCACTATTTGAATTTGTTGTGTATTGTGATATGGTGTGCTAGTGGAGATTCACAATCGGTGTGATTTGAAAAGAAATTGTGATAAATGCATCTGAATTGCAGCAGTATGTGTGTGTGTGTGCATACATGCATGACATTTAGGATGGGTGAATCTGATGTATAAAATACAGAATTTATAACTTCCTTTTTCTGTAAGGTGGTGTTTGACATTAATAAAGCTAGTTTCAGTGCACAACATCCTTATCTGTGCTGATAAGAGAGTTATGGTCAACAGATAAGATTGTGTGCTGCAGTCAAATACATACACCTACAGAAGGCATGGTTTAACAGGGTTGACAACAGTGATAGGCTGCTGACACACACATGTTGGTGTTACAGCAGGAGACCTAGAAATCCCAACAGAGTTAGTTAGAATGAAAAATAATCTCTGCCCTCTTCTCTCCCACTCTCCTTCACTCCTTACTTCCCTCCCTCCCACCCTCCCTCTTTCTCTCCCTCTTTCCCTTCTCACTCCTCCCTCCCTCTTTCCCTCTCCTACCTCATCCACCCCTCCCTCCATTCCATCCACCCCTCTGTCCCTTTCTCCATCCTTTGCTGCCTTCCTCTCTCACCCCCTCTCTCTGTCCATTCATTCGTCCATAATACATTCTCCTTTATGCATCTCTGCTCTCCTCTCTTCCTTCTTCCCCCTGCCACCCCTTCTCATTCCCTACCTTCTTTCTATGTCTCCCTCCCTCCCCTCCCTCCCCTCCCTCCCTCCCTCCCCCTCCCTCCCGTTTTTTTTAAATATGCTCTTTATCAAACAAAACCACTGTAACTCACATTTCATGATATCTTACCAATTTACACCTTTGCAGACATGGCACTGGTATTGCCATCAAGTCGTATTTTGATGACGGAAGTAAACCATGCAGATGCACCAAATCCTCAGAAAACTACAAAGGTGAAGACAGACTTTCAGGGTCGTAAACCCATCCACCTCTCTGCTGGCTATGGCCACCTGTCAGCCGTCCAAGAACTGCTCGAGGTAATATGTCTGCATATGTATATGTAAATTAAACAAGGTTTTGCTGTAGACTAACTTTATTCATATTATGTAGCAAAATTAATTCACTTGTTACCATCAAAATTATTTTGTGAGTGTGATTTGCTGCCCAAGAGATCAGTAATATGCTGTATTCTTCTGTGAATTGTAACACGTGGCAGGTCTCCAATCCAGCTGATGTAGTATATCTTGTTAATGTGTTATCTTTTCTTCAACCAGTCACCTTTGAAACCCCATGATTTCGTTTTCTTTTGTTTTGTTTCCATCTACCCTGCTAAAAATATACTATAGTTTATTACGGTAAACCATGATACATCCAAAGTAAATCATGGTATATTGCATTTTACCATGCTTTCACCATAGTAAAATATGGTATTCACTGTAATAAACCATGGTAAAACATAATATTAATCACAGTAAAATGAAGTATTTACTATAGTAGACCATAGTATTTACTATGGTAAAACATGGTAAAGTAGTTTTCTATAGTGTTTACTATAGTAAACTGTAGTAAATTTACTTTAGTAAACGTGTTCTAACTTTGTTCTTTTCTTACTAACTGGTCTTGTAACATATTTATACTTGGCAACCCTCCAAGATTTTCTGGGAGTCTCTTGGATTTGTTGTGAAACTCCCTGGAGAGAAAAACATCTCCTGGATTATAGGCTTTTAGGTGCATTTGTAGTTTTTTGGTGAGTCAGGGTGGTGCAGTTGGAAGTGTCTGGTGTTTTCTAGGTAATTGTACTTTTTCTTAGACTATTAATTCCATCCTCAACTAACATTTTAAGTGCATAATGGGAGACATGATAGCCTTGGTTTTGTTTATGTTTACTTTATATGACACAGCATTGTGTCAGATTACAACATTAATAAAATGCTTCTGCTATGATTTACAATCATTACACAACTACTACATCATACAGTGAGTGATTACTCTGCTACTACATGTAGTACATATATTATATCAGAGTTCTGTAGCATGCTTAGAAATCTGAAAAAACTGCAAAATGTAAACTATGTCATAGTGGACACATCCTGTGTCTGAAATTTGTGAATAAACATTTCTTGTAATATTGCAGGCAAATGTAAATCCCAATGAAGTGAATAACTTTGGTCGCACCGCTCTGCATGAGGCTTGCCAGGGAGGACATGACAAGGTCGTTGAGCTACTGTTGGATGCAGCGGTAGACTGTGACCTTGCTGACAATGAAGGTCAAACAGCCGCCCACATGGCCGCCTTCCAAGGAGAACTCGCATGTCTACAGCTCCTCGCAGATAATGGTACTTGTTGCATGGAGACAAACTACAGGATTATGGTCAGGCAAACATGTTCTCTTGAATATGTTTTGTAGATAGCCTAAATACCTGTTTACACCCTCTTCACACGCCAGGGATCACAGCCTCAGTACCCCCTGGTAGATCACCTTGTGAAATGCTGAAGTTAAACTGAGCAAAAAATATAATCACCTACTGAGATTTGGCTGTTTTTGTTTCGGCTAACTGGGGATCATGTTACATGTAATGTTCGGGAAGTAGAAATAATTATTTGAATACATAATACCACTCACCCGGTCATGACGTGAAAATGGTCAAACAGGTCATTATATTGGTTTAAAAGCTTTAAAATGATACCTCATGCATTGAAATATCTTCAGTACTTTTTAATTAATTGCTAAAAATGAAGTAAAATGTTAAAAAGTGATGTTTTGAGAAAAAATATGTTTATAAATTGGGCTATGTGAACAACCAATGCCCATAGTAACCGTACATTTAATATTTTAGTTTTTTGGCTTATTTATCGAGGAAAATGAACCGCACATTGAAAGATGAGATTATAAGATCGGAGTTTCTGCCCAAATCACAACATTTATGGGACATAGGTACCTAAACAGCTATTTTTGGCTTGCATGCTGAATAGGCAACTTAATATCTGGTTGGCTGTGGCAGGTAACATGTCGTACTTGCACATAATTAGATAAGAATCGAAACACAATTACCTATGTGAATGGGCCTTAATCCCAGACTCGTTGCTACTACAAGGACCCGCAGTAGTAGTACCCCCCCCGTAGTAGGTTTTATTTGGAATTGTATAAATCATACATACAAATATAAACAATCCGTAAAACAATTGACAAAACGATATACAATTCCAGGTTGACAGCGGAGCCAATTAAGGCTGTAACCAGTTTGTTTTAATTATTCCAATATAAGATGATAATGATTACGTAAACTAGTCGCCGTCATCCCCAAAATAACTATTATTAACAATGATTTCACATGTAGTGTGTTGGTTACGTTGCTATAATCAATAGAACATATAAGTAAATTTAATAACATTAATATTAGATGATAAATGTTCACATAAATAGTCTTGCGGAGAAAAAAAACATGTGGTTATGCCAAGCTTCAGCAATGGTATAACACCTAAGTAGAATAACATTATATGAAACACATATGTCAGGCGTTTCGTGACAACATGTACATAGGTTCTGTATCTGACATGTATCAGGAGCGTCCATGGACTCGCATGACAGACGAGGTCGTCAACCGACCCATCTCGCTGCGATGAGGAACCACGTGGATGTCCTCAAGTTCCTCTATGATGCTGGAGTCGACATCTGTGAAACTGACAACTCAGGCAAACTACCCCTGCATACGGCTGCCCAGCATGGAGGTAAGACGTCACCTCGTGTACTCACAAACATTCTATCACATGCCCATAGTGTGGCAGTTTTTTTTTTAGGGGGGGTGTTTTTCTGCCTGTCGTTTCACATTTCCCACAAACATCTGTCAAATTTGAGTCAGAGCTTCAGCTTATGTTGGATATGACTTTGCTAGATGGAGGGGGGAGTGTTGGAGATTTGTTGCAATGTCAGGTGGTAGTATAGTGTTGGACATTGTTTGCAGTGTCGAGGGGGACTTGCTGTTGGAATTCTTTCCTGGTGCCATTCAGTTTTATTTCAGTATATACATGGACCTTCCTCAAAGCGGAACTAGTTCCCCCAAAGGGAACCTGGTTCAGCAGGAGGGGATGTATATGCACCCATTGCATGCCCCACCCTATGGGCCTGTATCAACATTTTATGTATTGATGGCATGTACTGAAGTTCTTACCTTCAGATTCAAGACACCCATATATAATATATACACAATACATGCACGCACGCACGCACGCACACACACACATATTAAAAGTATTGCCTTGTACATTTTTCCTCTCTTAAAACAAGGTGGAGGATTTGTTTTTGTTGAGACAATGAAAGAATGGCTTTGCCATGAAAAAGTTCACAGGGTAGTCAGTGTTGTCTTAACCTTACAAAATTTTGGTTTTCTTTCTGCACGTGCATGTATTGGTCCTGTATGCATAACCTCTCCCCTTGTAGCCCTGCACTGTATCCATAACCTCTCCCCTTGTAGCCCTGCGTGGTATCCATAACCTCTCCCCTTGTAGCCTGCGCTGTATCCATAACATCTCCCCTTGTAGCCCTGCGCTGTATCCATAACCTCTCCCCTTGTAGCCCTGCGCTGTATCCATAACCTCTCCCCTTGTAGCCCTGCGTTGTATCCATAACCTCTCCCCTTGTAGCCCTGCATGGTATCCATAACCTCTCCCCTTGTAGCCTGCGCTGTATCCATAACATCTCCCCTTGTAGCCCTGCGTTGTATCCATAACCTCTCCCCTTGTAGCCCTGTGCTGTATCCATAACCTCTCCCCTTGTAGCCCTGTGTTGTATCGTAACCTCTCCCCTTGTAGCCCTGTGTTGTATCCATAACCTCTCCCCTTGTAGCCCTGCATTGTATCATAACCTCTCCCCTTGTAGCCTTGCGCTGTATCCATAACCTCTCCCCTTGTAGCCCTGCATTGTATCATAACCCCTCCCCTTGTAACCCTATGTTGTATCCATAACCTCTTCCCTTGTAGCCCTGCATTGTATCATAACCTCTCCCCTTTTAGCCCTGCACTGTATCCATAACCTCTCCCCTTGTAGCCCTGCGCTGTATCCATAACCTCTCCCCTTGTAGCCCTGCGCCGTATCCATAACCTCTCCCCTTGTAGCCCTGCGTTGTATCCATAACCTCTCCCCTTATAGCCCTGCGTTGTATCATAACCTCTCCCCTTTTAGCCCTGCGCTGTATCCATAACCTCTCCCCTTGTAGCCCTGCGCCGTATCCATAACCTCTCCCCTTGTAGCCCTGCGCCGTATCCATAACCTCTCCCCTTGTAGCCCTGTGCTATATCATAGCCTCTCCCCTTGTAGCCCTGCACTGTATCCATAACCTCTCCCCTTGTAGCCCTGCGCTGTATCCGCTTCCTCGTGGAACGGGACTGTGATCTCTTCCTGGTAGACAAAGCTGGAGCCCTGTCCATCCACCACGCCGCCGCCCACAACCAACTCGACACAGTCCGCTTCTTTGTTCAACACGGCCTGTGTAAGGAGACAGCCCAGACAGATGGCAAGACAACCATGCATGTGGTTAGTTTCTTTGTTCAACACAGCCTGTGTAAGGAAATTGCTCAGACAGATGGTAAGACACCGATGCATGTGGTAAACTTCCACTCAGTAGGCAGTTACCAGTACATGTTATGCTAGGTTCACATTAATCGTATCGTGACAATCACTGCCACTACTACCTCGGCTACTAGCTGCCATCACCATTACAACAACACAACAAGTCACCAACTGATCAATGACTAACTGTGTCGTCTCCTACTGATGGTGTTGTTTTCAGCATAGTCATCTGCTTGCACAGGCAGACACTCATACAATGATACATCCAAGCATGCATGCACACATGCATTCACACACAGTCAGGGAATGTTGATTGGATTTGTCCAAGATATTTGACGAAGCTCCATGTCTAACTGTTTAACTACCACCCTGCTGCTCTTGCTATGTTCAGGCTGCCTCCCACGGCTCCACTGCTGTCCTACACTGGCTACTGGAGAAGGGGGCCAATCCAAATGTAAAAGATGGTATGTACTTTTAGGAAACACCTCTGATTATTCGCCAGAATAATCAATCAAATATTTGTAGGCATGTACGGAAAGAAGTAGAAGTACTTGTTGTGTTACATAACACATGGTCAGTCACCAAAAAGGACGAGTATGTCTGAAATGTAAATGGTCGTTCCACTGCTGTGTTCAAAATCTAGTGGTCTATTTGACATGCAGGAGACTACTCAAAGCAAAGAGGGTTGTTGTTGCAGATAGAGGACATTGAACAGTTGAAGGTGGTTATGTTATGTTTCTGTGTACATTTGGTGCAAGGCAACTCTGGACTATTGCATGTTGAAGTTGGTACATGAGTTATGTCACTAGAGCAAGGCAGCGGTGTGTCCTACTTCTGACACCATTTGTTGCAGGATGTAATACAAGTTATATTATATTGCACTAAGCATGTCTGAACCCTACCACAGACTGCTAAAGGTGGTTCATGTGTAATATATATGTGTATCTATACAGCAGATCAACAGTGGCCCACAGTATCTTGAAGGTGGTTTGTGTTATGTTACCAGAACATGGAAACACTGTGGCCCACAGTGCAGTAGCAGGTGGTAAGGGCGAATGTTTCAATTGCGTCGTCAGACACAATGCTAACCTGACCATTACCAACGCTGTGGAGGAAACACCTCTGGATACAGCCAAGAAGGCTGGGCATCCTTTCCTCATGGACAAGGCAGGTTAGTCCATTTCGGTTATGTTAAATATAGGAAAAGTCCAACATCCCTATAGGGGTTTAGTTCTCATGTATCTTTCATCATCTCGCCATGTGTGCACTTCTGGTTGAGACATTTATCACATAGGATAGTGCACGTGATTAAAATATATATTATTTTCACTTGTTTTTGTGTCATATTAATTTAGTATGAATACAATAGGCGAGACTAAATATAAGTTTTGTGTATCTACTTGTTTAACGTTTATCTACTTTTATTGATCATGTTTTTAATTTATTCTTATTTTATATGTATCTATCTAGTTATGTGATTGTAGTTAATTTATTTATGCATTGATAAATTATTGTAATACTTACATACATTCGCAAATTGTTAATATTATAGCAATTTGAATATTGTTTATTTTATGTATTTTACCAGGTATTATACTGTATTTTGACAGGCTTTGGCACTGTTTGTGTGTTTATGAATTGTCAGTGAAGAATGAAGTCCAGTGTCCAAAGTGCCGGGCTAAAACAAAGAATCTGGATTGGAAGAAAGTGCATGGCCCATCTTCAGTGCTGCAACAAGTGTCAGCTTTGGGCCAGTATGCCTACAAGCCACAGTTCCCTGTAGCAGAGTAAGTTTCTTTCATGTTGTCTTCAGTGCTGCAACAAGTGTCAGCTTTGGGCCAGTATGCCTACAAGCCACAGTTCCCTGTAGCAGAGTAAGTTTCTTTCATGTTGTCTTCAGTGCTGCAACAAGTGTCAGCTTTGGGCCAGTATGCCTACAAGCCACAGTTCCCTGTAGCAGAGTAAGTTTCTTTCATGTTGTCTTCAGTGCTGCAACAAGTCTCAGCTTTGGGCCAGTATGCCTACAAGCCACAGTTCCCTGTAGCAGAGTAAGTTTCTTTCATGTTGTCTTCTGTGTTGCAACAAATCTCATCAGTCTCTTTAGTGTAATTTTCCGTGAATCAATATCATCTTTTTTAATATTCATTTCTACATGAACCAATGTCATGACCTCTATTATATTAATAAAACTCAACAAATTTTGTTACTTATTTACAGGTTTATTTTTAATGTAACAAATTGATAATCAGATTAATATGATTTACAATACAAACAGTTGTTTGTGGTTGAAAGATGAACATATTATGAGTACACATGATTACAGACAGAGGGGGTATGTTCAGATCTCTTATACAGTGTCTGTTTTTTCAGCCAAGTCGCAACAGTCACCGAACTAACAGCGTTGAAACAGACGATCGACAGCAAGACTAAAGCCATCAGACACACGATGACAAAGCAACTTCCAAAACGAGATTTGGCAACGAGATTCTTTGGCGAACATCTGGTTAATGGCTCACACTAAGTTCTGATGTTTGAATTCTGTTCAATGGGTGACATACTTAGTGTACAGTTCATTATAAGCATTTGTGCCAACTGTTAATTTATCCATGAATTGATGGTTTTCTTAAATTTGACATTTTACTGGTGTAAACTTAGTTTTGTACATTTTAGCATGTTCTTTATTATGACATATTATGGGATATGATCTGTGTTTGTCAACTGATATGCAAATAACAGAGTACCAGGTCAAACACAACTAGAGAGAGAGACTCGTAATTATATTAGCTGTGCCAGTCTTACAAAATCTAATCTACATCCCCGTTTGCATGGCGAATTTTGTTTGAGAATATGAGGCCAAATAATCATGGATTTGTCTGTGGGTCTTACATAGTTTTGTTATCAATCTTACATGTGGCACTGCTCAGGTTTGTTGTGTACCTGGAATGTACAAGAGATCTAGCTGTATAATCTGATGAACTTGCCATAACTTTTTGCACTATGTAGTGAAACCATTTTGTTTTGATTTGTATAGGAGTTTTTTTAAAGAAACTTAGTTTAGATATTCTATGTCTGGGTGCTTTATTAACTGTTTTTCATTGCATCAAATTTATGCAAGTGGGTGAATTGCATGTTGTGACTGTGATACCAGTGCACATTAATATATCCATAGATAATAGTTAAATACAAGTAGTTACATGGATCACCATCTTTCAAATCCTCATATCGATGTTGTGTTCGAGTGATTAGGGTAGCTCTACTTGTGATAAGGGCTAGTTGTACACATCATTTGTGTACAACTATTTCAGAAGAAGCACATGTAATGTAGATATAAAAAGAACTTAAAACTGCCATAATGCATTGGTTTCAAAATGAAAGCATAGAGCCAAGAAGAGTTGACTCTCTGCGTAACTAGTACAAATATATGTATCTATGGTATATTGTAGGGGGATCTATGGTAATGTCTGCATGCTTAGATCTAAGGCGGCATATTTGAGCCGTAATTGGAAATATACTGAAAAATAAAATACATTACATGAATGAAGTGTTAGTAAAGAATATAGCACTGAAGCAATTATGCGCATCAATACAAGACTATTGTAGTATTCATAGCAAGTGGTTCAAGCTAGCAAGAAGGTGCGAATGTAGTGGAACTGCAAACATAACATACCACACGCTAAGCAAAGAATTCTTCAATAAACAGATAAAAAATTAAAACATGTTTGTGAAGGATTCACAGAGGATGCAGTCATGCAAATGATGTTTAACTACCAGATGGAATGTAGAGGTGTGATTAATACGTAAAATAATGTGTCATCATGTTGTGATGATTCTCGCCCACGTGTGCAAGGTGATTAGTATGGTGGTTACTCTGAAGCACTGTTATCGTGAACATTCATGGTATTGAAGTAGATACTTCACCACTTAGTCGGTAATGTTACCATGACATAACTGAATCAGGTTAACATTAACCTGGCTGTGATGGAAATGCTCCGACTTGGTTGATCTGTATTTATATACATAATGTGGTTACTTTAATGTTTATAATAAACTTGTCAAATGACATGGAAAGCCTCCGTCATACTATGGGATTATATTTGCAAAGGGACATGTTTAAAGGCTGTGGCCAAATCTTGTAGTTTTAGCTAAAAGTTGTTTCGAAAGGTTGTTCATCATACGATTCTTAGTAAGTAAACTCATTTTAAACTATTGTTTATACGAGTAGATCAACAGCCAGTTGTGTTGTACCACTGTATTTTAGCGTGAAAACTATTGAGACACTAAGCTTGGCCCCATATGAACCAATTCCCAGATCCTAAATAACCCATGGACCCTCACTGACACAACCATACACACACACACACACACACACACACACACACACACACACACACACACACACACACACAGATACACACTGACACACACACACGCCTGGCGTTATAGGTAGATTCTGTGCCGAGACTGCATATGTGACCGAATGACACCATTTGACAGACAATTATGAAATTATGTTGAGACCTTGGGGAAAAAACTAATTTAACAACACTGTGAAACCACTGGGAAAAGACCTGGTACACTGTAACGGTATTCTCGAATTGACGACCAGAGCTTAGCACATGCTGAATGGAGCCAAACAGACGGCCAATATCACAAACAGTGAATATAGGAAGACAAACACAAAGCAACAACTGAGCAAACACATCTGTATTTTCACCACTTCTAGAACAAAGTCCACAACTGTCAATTAAAAAAATAACATGAAGAGGATAATAAATTAATGGTTAAAAAAATTAAAATGTTTATGTCTATCGACTTTAGGTATTTGAAACTCTCGAATATTGCGAGGCATCACTTAATAATGAGAATGGTGGATAGCATGCTCATAACAGATCCCTGCCCCCCAAAATATTAGGGGTTAGAATATAATAAGTTCCCTATTTCCATTGCCTAGAATGAATCATACAACCAAAATGATTAAGTAATTAGTCACGATTGAAAACATATTTTAAATTATTACATTTACACACATAAAATGACGATCGTTGTAGAATGTATTAGTATTTGCAGTGGTAACGCATTGTGCAGCTCTTCAGCAGATGTCCACAGCTGACACGCACAGGTGGCAAGGTGAATCAACAGCAGAACTGGTTCTGCGGATACCACTTCATGCAGTTATTTGGGGTAATTCATACGTTATGGTGTATAGTATATAAGCATGCATTTGTCAGGAGGTTATTTAAATTCTCTCCTTGCCATGGGGAAACTGAGGGAAGCGAAACACAACAGCAAAGTAGGTGACTTATCGTGGATGGAATGGGTAGTTTTAAAAACAAGTGCAGTGTAAGTTTTGACAGATCCTTCAAATTATACATCCAATTTCACAAGCATGCACACATACATGTAAGACGGGAGCCAGCAAGAGAACATTTTGAATACAGCTGCGATGATGTGAAACGAAGGGTCATGACCGCTCATGCTAGCAACACGAATGGCATGTGACGATAATGATCTACATACATAAACGTGCATTTCACACAGCTGTGTGACACGGTTACATGAGATTGATGCAGTGTGGTGTAAAGCCACATAAATTGAATGATGAATTATCCTACGAATGTCACCATCGCTCACATCTCTGGCTGGATGGAGCTGAATGCAGGCTTCACGCATCGAGAACCAAAACCAGTGTTTCAATTACAACCAATCTAGAGGCCTGTGAACATCAACTTTTAGCTCTAGCTGCCAACTCTCTAAAAGTGCCAGGCTGCATGACCTTTTCAGCAAATATCGAAAGTTGTACTTTCAAACCCGACAATGCAAACGATGTTAACATAAAATGATTATGTTAATATGTGGACTGACTTTTAAATGGAGCCACCAAATTTACAAAGTCAAAGGCCCTGCTCACAACCTACGTTTCAGCTCATGTGTAGAACATTGACAAAGCACCAACATGGCTGAACCAACTGCCACTGTTGGACAAACGAAAACAAACCACAGGATTTTAAGCTGTGAAGAATTTTGCAGTAGATAGTTTTCTGTGACCATGATAATTTTAAGTAATATACAACTCTTGAAATTCAATATAATATGATGACTGTGTCTGAATACACTCACCACACCATTACAAAAATACAAGTAACTGCCAGACATGGCCTTTTTCTGAGATTCAATAACGGAGGCACTGCTACAGGGATTGGCTCAATAAGTGTTGCAAATACATACAATACGCTATTGCAAATCACACTGCATATATTTGCAAAACTCAACATTAATTAATCCAAGATGCAGTACTCTGGTTATTCTGTCCATCCCTCCCTGCTATCGCATGGATTCATATCGCCTGTGAGTCACCTTTCACCTCACAATCGGTGCCTATATCAACTGAGTGTGCCACAGAAACCACCATGGGCTGTATCTTGTACGATGTGTCTCCATGGTGTAGCTGGTCTCCAAGGAAGCACATCATCCACTGGTCAAAATTCTTCAGTTTCATTTGATGACGGGCGCTGGGCCGAGGGAAATGATGTTGTCAGTGTAGCGCCTCATTCGGGGCCAAAGGTCATCTGCCCTGGGCCTCCCTTCTTCATATAGCGTCTGTAGCTCTTGTAGCGTGCGTTCTGGGACAGCTCGGCTTTCATTTCCTCATCCTTCCTCTCCTTCCAGTCCTGAAAACACAACTACAGATGTATTCAAATGCAAGTATAATAAAGATCTACTCAGTGTCAAACTTAATGTCATCAACACTATTTATACTTTTCAACTACTATGTTGATCTGGTGATGTAGTTTTATGACATTTTTGTAAATTTTGACTAATAAAAGTATGTTTCCTACTAGAAAATAGGTTCAAATTTGATCATATTTCAGATGTCATATTGACCAATGGAATGTATCCCACTTGATAGTATTACGTTCAAGCATATTCGATTATGTGTAATGATGGATCACACCACATCGATTAAAATGACTGATTACAACTGATCCTTACAAACATTACATAACATTACATTACAGTAAGTTGTTACAGCACATACTAATGTTACTGTACCAAACTAGCATATAACATTATTTATAATATATTACAAGAATGTTTGGAAGCATCTATATTACAACTATTTGTTTTGTTTTGTGGTACAATATCTTTCACCCACCTGAAAATTACTAGTTATCCACAATTCTTGGGCTAAATATTGATCTTTTTCCTGGTCTTCTTGTGCCTGTAAACATAAACAGAGTCCGTAATTAAATATAGAAGTGATCTGGTAAAGCACTAGCTGAGGGAACTATACAAGTGAACACATCTTTCCCGTGGTGTAGTAAAATACTCCTATTAAAAGGAAGCAGTCTGCTCATTGTTTTTCATTTATTAATTTGACTGTATTGGTGTACTGCAAATTGTGTTTAATAGGCCGTAACATTAACAGTAAACTTTTTTCACACTTAAATCTTCGAGCGTAATGTAAAAATAGGTTACAAAATTCATAAAATTAGTGGAGCTTGAAACTTAATTAAATGGTCACCAACAGTTTCTTTGAAAGGTCACTTGAATGTGATGACCGCGTCGCAACATCAATACAATTAGTACCGTTGTAATTGCACATGTTCGATTATGAAAATTAATCATAATGGCATAACTGTAATAGTGTGTGTGAGTGTGTGAGTGTGCATGCATGTGGTGTGTGTGCGTGTGTGAATATGCATGCATGCGGTGTGTGTGTGCGTGTGTGAGTGTGCATGCATGCGGTGTGTGTGCGGTGTGTGTGCGGTGTGTGTGAGTGTTTGTGAATGAATGCGTGTGAGTGTGTGTGTAATAATTATCATGACAGAATCGCCCGGAGTAATATTTCATGATGTCCAAAATGTAACTGCCACAGAGATGATATAACTGTTGTGACACACTCACGTCCCACTGAAGTGCGCTTAGCTTCATCTTTTTGCGGATCAGATACTCCTTTTCTTCATCTCCATACTCTTCTCGACAGATCGTGAACTTCCAGATCCAGCGTGCAAACCACGCAATATAGCAAACAAGGTAATACGGTGACAGGGTGAGCTGAACCCACAGAATATCGTACACTGTTGGTTTCTCATAGCCGCCTCTAGAACAGCAATAATAATAATTAAACATAATAATAATAGATAATAATAATTGTTATTGATAAAATACCATATGTGAGGTGGGGTATCAGGCAATCAGTTGAGAATGAACGACTGAGAGAGGAGGCTGCTGACAGGAAGTTGTGGGAAGAATATGGTGAATGGTTCGACACTGCTATACCTGACCCTCAACCCTGAATTATATTAGGCACTGTCACACAGCTGGGTTAAATGAAGCAATAAGTAGTGAATTAAACTCAACATTCAAACCTTGATTCTCTTGAATGAGAGTCTGATGATCTACCGGTAATCACTCATCACTAATTTCATTGCCAGGATGAATAAAAAAAAAGTATAAGATTACAAAAATATTGTTCCACTCTAATGACAACATTCAGTTTCCAAGCTGCTTGTATGCAGGCACACACGTAGGAATCACTTTTTAAAACAAATACATAATGGGACTTGCTTGATGTCCATTTTATTGATGAGAACTGTCTTCAAAATGTTTTCCTCTTCTTCTCGCAACTCTTCCTGGGAGGAGACAAAGAAAATTAATTACATACCAGGGAAATAATGATATATTATAAAGTTCAAGTGCTACAGAAATATGTTTTCAAACAGCAAACAAACAGGCTAGATTCCATATTTCGATAATAGCGTTTGAGTCAGTTTGTGTAAGAAACTGTTGTATATGTATGTTTTTAAGAAACACATCTTTTGAAAAGAATTTTTTTTCAAAAACTAACTGTTTGTTAATGATGCAAAATAATACAAAATAGCAAATATCTCATCATAATATTAAAGCCAGTTTTTACATGAGGTGACAATATTGTTGCGTTGAAGTGATGGCTGCAACAGTAGAAAAGGCCGTGGTTGTTTGACATCACACGAGATATTGCCTCAACAAATTTTAAATTATGAGACGTCACATGTGACGTCTCGTCAAAACAGGATCTAGGATCATGCGACAATTTCAAGCGACGACACACCGACACAATTAGTGACTTGTGCACAGATGATAACATACTTTTGTCTTGGTTCTGTCACGTTTCTTCTTATCTTGCAGAAGTCCGTCCTTTCTTGCTATGTCCTGGGCCTGCATGCGATACTTTGGAACCGTGATCAGGTATGCTATGGCCGAGTTGTAATTGTTCCAGGCACTCCAGTACTGCAATTACAAGTTATAATTGTACAAAGGACCATAAACTGTTGAACAACAAATAAGTCTTTGCTGGCATGAATATTTCATGTTTTCTTAGTGTTTGTTTTCACGGGTTCCTCCCAAAAATTGTACTTGTGCTGGATTATGTACTTGATGAGGATAGAATAGAATAGTATTCTGGTCACAATATAAATTTCTGAATATATTTACAATGGATTACAATAAACACATACTGCAACCGAGGAGATCCTCTTGAAACCCCAAGAGGCTTATGTCGAGGACCACCTGGACAACCATTGTTATAACAGTTAGGTTCTTTATTCCATAAAATTACAACATAACATTAAAACAGTACATTCATCTGGAACAAGATTAATAAGATATACATGAATAGTTGTTTTTGTTTTATTAATAAAATAGGTTGTCTACTAAAAAAATAAATAAATAAAGTTACACATTAGGACATGGTAAAGTATTTTGACTAGATTAATGGTTAAACATCAGTAATATATTAAATAAAACCAACAAGTTTAATCACTAATAATACCATGAAAAATTGTGGTAGGTTATTAGTAATTAATAAGATAACAGATTTCCAGAGTTCCAAGATACTCAGACAGTAATAGCTCTTTGAGTTTCTTTTAAAACTGATTTATGGATACAAGTTGCTGCAGAACATGAGGTAGGCCATTCCAGAAAATTGGTCCTGAATAATTTATTCAAAATTTCCTAGAGTTTGTTCTTATTTGTTGGATCTAATATGCATTTTTGTTTCTTAGGTTATGGTCATGAATGTTGTCTGTTCGTAAAAACATTGAAGACATGCTATCTGGGAGTTGTTTATTTGTTGCTTTATGCATAAAGATAACTAACTGATGTTTGTACAGATCATCCAATTTTAAAAGTTTTAACTTAGTAGACAGAATAGTGGATCTGAGTGTGCAATATAGTGTGATAGTGAGATTATCTGTAGTTTTCTTTTGTAGATTTTTAATTTGCTTAAGTTTGTGCTATCAGAATTTGCCCATAATAGAGTACAATACTGGAAATGTGATGAGATAAGTGAGGAGTAAATTATTTTCATAACGTAGATAGGAAGAAAGTGTTTTACCTTGTTTAACATTCCTACATTCCAGTTTAGGTGTTAATCTAGTTATTCCTAGAAAATTTGTTTATTTAACATGTTTTATTTTGTTTCCATCTACTTTTATTTCAGCCTTGTCAATCTTGTATTTCTTCCCGTTGGTGTGAATATAATGAAATTTGTTTTTTTGGTGTTTAGTGAAAGCTTATTTGTGTGAAATCACATAGAATTTTTTGTAGTTGTACATTTACTTCTTCATAACAGTGTCAAAGCATGTGTGTGTATGGAAAAGACTTGTGTCATCTGCAAAAAGGATAGGCTTTAAAATATCTCATACATGTTCAATAAAATGTATATATAGGATGAAGAGTAGTGGAGCTAATATTGCTCCTTGCGGAACTCATCAAGAAATTTCCTTATATTCCGATTCAGGTTTGTTGAATGACACATACTGTTTTCTATTCTGAAGGTAGCTTTCGAACGAGTTTCAGGCAGTACCTCTTATACCATAGCATTGGAGTTTGTGTATTAAGATATTATGGTCTATCATGTTGAATGCCTTACAGAGATCCAGGAGTGTTCATTGTCATAATCACCTGTAGTGTATTTTTTGTCGTCAATGTTACATGATATTTTATCAACCAAATCAATTAGGATAGGATAATTTTTCCTGAATCCATATTGCTCTTTAGATATTATACTATGTTTGATTAAAAAGCTGTAAAGCCTATTTTACATTAGGCGATCAAGTATTTTTGAGAAGCTTGGGAGGATTGAAATTGGTCTGTAATTTTTGAACAGTTCGGGGTTTTCATTTTTAAACAGTAGTATGACTTTTGCTATTTTAAGTTTTCTGGAACAATGCCAGTCTGCTATGACTTATTGGAAATGTATGCGAGTTGGTTTACAATGTGTGGTATAACTTGTTGCACAATATATGGATCAATATTATCAACGCAACTTGACTTGGATGAATTTACTGATCTTACGATATTAATTATTTTAACAGGATCAGTGGGTGTACAGAAAAAACTTGCAGTATTATTTTGGATATATTGTGTCATTTCCTGTTTTCAGTAGTTTAGTATTAAGGCAGTGGCCAATGTTGGTAAAGTAATAATTGAACTGTTCAGCAATTTCCTTTTTGTCTGTATAGGGGGTACCATCAGAAGTAATAAATTCATTGTTTACCTTAGGCTTTTTGTCCTTTGATTATAAAACTTAATTTATTTTGACCTTTTTATATAGGTCAAATTTATCTTTAAAATATCTTTTATTTGATTGCCTGATAATATGAGAGTTTATTAAATTTTTTATAGGTAACTTAATTTTGTGTAGTAGGGTTTCTCTTAAATGTTTTGTATAAGTTATTTTTGTGACTGCATGATATCAATATTCCTTTTGAGAGCCACTCATTTTTGTAGGTTTTTACCTTAATTTTTTAGAGGTAAACATTCCTTAATTTTTGTGTCAAGTGTTTCTAGGAAGGCAACATATGCAATGGAAGGATGTGGATCTTGTACACCTCTTCCCAGTTTGCATTTTGTATGGCATATTCAATTTCTTAATATTTTCTGAATTAGCCATATGTTTGTAAATAGTTGGGTATTTTTTGTGTAATCTTGTTCTGATGTTATAACAATTAAATACTAAAAAGTGGCTTGAAATATGTCTTAATAAGTTATTGAAATGTTCATTAAATGTATTTATGTTTGTATTAGGAGGTTTATAGATTGCGCCAATCACAATTTTAGTATTACCAACTTCTACCTCTATAAATAATGATTCATAAGGACACTCCTCTGAGTTATTACATCTCTACTTCTATATCTGAATCTGTCAGAAATATACATTCCTACTCCTCCATGAGATGGTCAAGGTTTCCCTAATGATGCTGAAGTTGTCGCAGGTATTCTTCCGTTGTTAACGTAACCTTCCTCCCGTTGATCAGGAGGCAGACTACACAGCCATCAATTGTCCATGTCGCTTTGACATCCCTCATTTCCCAGCACTTTTTGAGCAACTCCGATTTTTTCTTTGCGAGGTTTTCGGTTATAACAAAACAATCCGGGACCCTTTCAGTCTCCCTTTAGCCATGAAAATGTCATTTTTGAAGTTGTAGTCTTTGCGTTTGACAATGATTGGTCTAGGTTTACGGCTGGTGTCTGCTCTCTACCTCAGTTAGTGGCTGCGGTTTATGACATCACAGTTCATGTCTAGGACGAGTTTGGTACTGAAGACATCTACATCAGCTTTCAACGTGTCTGCATCGTCCTCCGACACTCCGTAGATGAGGAGGCAGTTACGAGATAGAGCATTACTGACTGAAGAAACAATTGATTTCATGAAATCCCTATCCGTATTCAGCAGCTCTGTGATGGCAGTTCTTACGCTGTCTTGGCATCTATTTGGCATCGCGGTGAACACAGACAATAACAATTTCAGTTAATGACCAACAAACAGCAGAGGTTACAGTGGTTGACCTGCGGACAATAGATAGTCCAACAGGCAGAGGCACTAGACAGGCTATTTCACAACAACATGTAGTTGTTTGTAGTTGCTACCTGGTGTGTGTGATCGTTGAAAATATCACAAATTCACAGTTCCAATCGGGATAACGCACAAAAAAGTAGTCCATGGCATCCACGATTCTTCATGATCACGCCGACCAACTTTCACACAAAGTCCACTGCGATTACTCGTGAAATTGAAGGCAATAGTGGGAGCAATGCAAAACAATGAACTAGATCAAATCACGTGATGACACACTACTGCTACACTAACACTAGTCATACATAATCTCTACCTTTCCATCTACAAGGCTCCCGTGAATTAATCCATTCATATGAGATGTGCAGGTGCGGTACACTCAGTTAGTAAGTCAATAAAACAAGTTAATAAACTACTGTCAATTGTTACATGAACTATATATTTATAACTTTATATCACAACAAACATAGTTCCAACCATAAAACATTACTGGGTTGATAATAAACCCTATATTTTAATAAATGTGTATGTAAATAATACTTTATTTCATGTTGATAATCTACATACATTTCAAAATATGTTGTTTCAGTATAAAGAAGACGTCTGTTGTATTTGATTTAGTAGCTGCATACATCTACATTATGCTGTGAATTAACAAGTCTTAAAAGTAGACATCTGCAATACAAAAGCATTATGGATTGTGCTGTTGTCACCCACCTGAATGAGAGAGATGGCAGTGATACACACAGCAACAACAAGTCGGACATCGACTCTGGGTGCAACACGTCGTCGGTAGTAGCGGTAATAATGAGCGTAATATTCCTCTGGAACGATGATATGAGGTAATCCAGTAAACTTACTGTGAATGATTACTACAGTCTTTTTGATATAAATTGATGTATTCATAATATCGTGGGTCTGTGCATGGTAATATTGTACTGCATAGTCGTAATGTACATAACTAGTTAAATAAATAAAAATATAAATAGGTGCACAAAAATAGTTTTAAAATTAAGTAGATAGGTTGAAGGCAGTATCATTACGGTAATGTATTTTGCAGCATAAACATTCAAAATACACCAAATCATAGAATGAAAATTTGTACGACATTGTATAGGTTGTGATTTTCTTATTTATCAACAAAGGCTGACACTATGTTACAAAGTAATATAACAGTAAATCAGACACTGTTATGTGAGAGAAATTGACAGCAGTAATACCTGGATTGTCCAACATGTAGTCATAATCCTTTCTTGATTCTTCGTCTTTCAGAATCTGCAGTTAAATATTATTAGTGCAATTACTGTGTTACACGTTATATAAAAAATGTGTTAATTTATACATGATAATATTTCAATATCAATAAAATATTTATAATATGCATGCACAGATTCAATCTTGCTGTTTTGGTCACAGCTGTAATGTTGTTCAAAGATTGAAAGAAACAATGTTTGTATTGTTGTATCCATTAAAGGTCTCACACAAAATCAATGAGGCAAAACAGTAATTATATTTTGTAATAACAAATTAAACAAATATGTATGTTTGGACTAAACTGCACACCTGGGTATCATACAACACAATGACAAATAATTTTTCTACAGAATGTTTTGTCATACATCCAACACTTACTTCATAAGCATTGGCTATTTTCATAAACATCACATGTGCCATTTCTTTGTCTTTCTGCAAACAAACACAACACATTTCTTTATCAAGCAGGTATATCATTAGTGACTTTTTAAAATCTTTTAAAACAACAATAAAGGAAATGTGAGATAAACTGGCACCAGTCATACTCAACATTATTGTAGAAACTAAATCTAGATGTACAACATTTATATTGTCTTGTGTTTGGTCAACTGCTCGTTTACATCTTCTGCTGCTCGTTTACATCTTCTGTGTAGTGTCTTCATGCTCTTTTAAAATTACTAACACTACTTCATTTAAATTGTTGTGGACTTGTGTTATCAAAAACCGTACACAATATTTAACAAATAAAGATATGTGCATGATATTAACTATAGTGATATTCATTCAGTTTTCTTCATTAAAATACTTCATAAATGTTACAAATGTTGTTGTATGTTACCAAGATATCTCTGATGTATGTAAATTATGGAGTAAAGGTGAAGAGTTTATAGTAATATTTGTTACCACCATAATGGCACCATTACCATACTATCATGGTAAAGTAATGCAACATGTAACAGATACAATTTTTCTACATCTTTCTAGAAGTCAGATACTTGCCTTATTCTTGTGTCTATCTGGATGCCACTTCCGTGCCCGATTTCTGTACGCCCTGTTGATCTCATTCTGTTGAATAAACACATATAATTGAATAATTCTATTCTCCAGCTATTTAGTTCTGATTATAATGTCTACAGTGAGGTCATAATAGCTGTGGTAAATATTGCCACTGTGCCAATGTTATTCTACTTCTGTCCAACTGCACAGACCAGACACATCCTGTAGGTATCTTTGGTACAGCTTCAATTATAGTTTGATCTACAAGTGTCATTTCTATTAGTAGTATTTTTCTCTAGTTTCTAATCTATTTGCAGCTCTCCGAGTTCTTCTTTAAAGAATTGAAGGATAAAATATACCCAGCACAAGTTATGCCACCTAGTGGACAATAATAAAAAAATAAAATTACCTGTTTGCCATATAGGGAACATAACAATAGAACCAGGTCACAGCCTTACAATGACTGCAGTGCCAAGCAGGCCTAGACCAAAACAATACAGCAATGTAGAACTGTGGTCTATGAAACGTGGAACATCTACTATCGAATCTATTGTTTTTACTACTCTTAAAGATTTGGGCATCTTGCATTTGCGCAGTCGTCGGGGTGGTCATCACATCAGACGCACAGGGCAGGACCCCACTCAACGCACTCAAAATTCTGACTTAGCTTCTTGTTTATTAACTTTTCAAGCGGTCACGGGCAATCGTCCCCGTTCAAAGAGACATAAACAGACCGGATCAAACACTGTCAACCTGGTGCCCTGCTGAGTCTATTTCAGCAGTGACACCAGTTGCAGTGACAGCAGTGGCACCAGCGGCGGCTGCAGTGTCAGCAGTGGCCCAAGCGGCGGCAACAGTGGCACCAGCGGCGGCTGCAGTGGCGACAGCACTGGCATCACCAGCGACAGCAGTGGCACCAGCGGCGACAGCAGTTGCACCAGCGGCGGCAGCAGTGGCACCAGTGGTGAAAGCAGGGGCACCAGCGGCGACAGCAGTGGCACCAGCGGCGACAGCAGTGGCACCAGCGGCGACAGCACTGGCACCAGCGGCGACAGCACTGGCATCATCAGCGACAGCGGTGACAGCAGTGGCACCAGCGGCGGCTGCAGTGACAGCAGCAACAGCGGCAACAGCAGTGACAGAATCGGCACCAGCGGTACCAGCGGCACCAGGCACACGTCAACTCAAAAACAAAACTGATGAAAATGTGACTCCTACCCTGCCAACTAAGCATCCACGTATGGTGTTAATGAATGCGCAAAGTGTCAGAAACAAAACACTTTTGATAAACGAATATGTTCTCGACGACGAAATTGATCTTCTGGCGATCACTGAGACGTGGTTGAAGCGAGATGGTGATTCTGCTATAATCACCGAGCTTGCTCCCGATGGCTACAGATTCGTCAGTGTGCCGAGGCAGCACGGCAGAGGTGGGGGCGTCGGTCTACTTCACCGAGATGTCTACTCGTGCAAGCTACTCGCAATACCACGTTTCAAACATATGGAACTGCTGCGTGCTCGCCTCACAGGAAACAGCATGCGGCCTTTCGATGTGTACATTCTGTACCACCCACCGGCAGCAAGCAAGAACTCTGGCACAACCTCAGATTTCATTGATAAACTAGAAATATTGTTCAGTGACATTAACCTCTCCGTTGTGCCAGCACTCATTGTTGGTGACTTCAACATACACTTTGACGATCCATTAAAAGCTATCAAACTGGTAGATCTGTTGGACACATTTGAACTAATTCAACATGTTAGGGATCCGACACACATACACGGTCATATTCTGGACCTAGTGATTAGTCGCGCTGTTGACCAGTCAGTGACGTCAGTGACGGTCAAGCCTATGTCAATAGCCGATCATCACTGTATTGACTGTGTGCTGGCGGTGAGCAGGCCATTCACCCTCCCCACTGCCATCCTTGTACGTGACTTCCGCCACTTCCAAATTGATCTTTTTCGGGAAGATATCGCCTACCAGTGCGAACAAATTCTACATAGACACCCAGAAAGCACGCCAGACATGGTTAACATCTACGATACAGTCTTGCGTAAGGTCTTTGACAAACACGCTCCAAACAAGAACAGAGTGAGGAGAGGGACTAAGCCATGTCCATGGTACAACAGAAAGGTGAAGGAGGCTAGAGAGAAGAAACGCCAGTATGAACATCGTTGGAGGACGACCAAACTCGAAGTTCACCGGCAGCTCTATGTCGAAGCCCGCAATGCCTCAAAAGGTTGCATAGCTAAGGCTAAGAGCAACTACTATCAAGACACTCTGCAGAGAGCTGACAACAAATCGATGTTCCGGCTCGTTAGGTCCCTCGGGGCTGAACAGAAGAACATTTATCCGGACTTTGAATCCACTGATGATGGTTGCAGTAAGTTTGCGCAACACTTCACTAACAAAGTGCAACAGATTCGGACAGAGTTAGAAACGATGTACCGATCAAACTCACCAGTGAGAGAGAAGGCATGTTTCAATGAACCTCTCGTTTTGCTCGTGCCAACATCGGAAGAGGAGACACACAAGATTGTGTCTGGATTAACAAAGAGCTGTCAACTCGATCCTCTGCCAGGCAAACAAATTCAGCAGTGCCTGTCATCATTGGTACCAGTTATTACTGCTATTACGAACAAGTCATTTGAAGAAGGAACAGTGCCAGCGAACTTAAAGGAGGCTCGTGTTCGTCCACTATTGAAGAAGCCATCTCTGGACCGTGACGTGCTACATAACTACAGACCTGTCAGCAGTCTGTCTCATCTGTCCAAGGTTATTGAGAAGATAGTAGCACAGCGATTATCTGACCATCTTGACTCACAAGATATGAATGAACATTTTCAGTCGGCATACAAAAAGCTTCACTCTACAGAAACCGTGCTTCTTGACCTGAGTTCAGCTTTTGACACGATTGACCACACCATTCTACTCAATCGGCTCAGCAAGCGCTATGGTATTCAAGGTTACGCCCTCCAGTGGATGGAATCATATCTGCAAGACCGCAAGCAGCGTGTTGTAATTGGCCAAAGTGAATCTGAACATCACATTCTTAAAACAGGAGTGCCGCAGGGATCCGTCCTTGGGCCTGTACTGTTCTCTCTGTACGTCCAACCAGTCGGCGATGTCATCAGAAGGCACGGCGTAACGTTTCATCACTATGCTGACGACCTGCAGCTGATGCGTGTGTTTGCGCTTAATCCTACGGCATTACTCGAGGCCCTACGGCGTCTCGAAGCTTGCGTCATGGAGGTTCGGGATTGACTGACCTCTAATTACCTCAAACTGAACGACCAGAAAACCGAGTTCCTTCCGATTGTCCCAGTGTGTGCAAAAAAGTTAATAAACGATCTCAGCATCAATGTTGGTGGTTCTCTCATCCGAGCTGTGCATCAGATTAAAGACCTTGGTGCAGTCTTGGACTGTCATATGGACATGTCTGCCAACACATCAGCGATTATCCGGTCCTGCTATTTCCACCTTTATCACATCAGCCAAATCAACTGCCAAGACAGACGAGGGAGAGAGTAGTCAACGCATTAGTGACATCAAGGCTCGACTACTGCAACTCCCTCCTGTACGGCACCATGGACAAGAACTGTGTACGGTTACAGCGTGTCCAAAACTCTGCAGCCAGAATGATCGTGCGAGTGCCCAAATGCGCAAGCATCACGCCAGTGCTCCAGGACCTACATTGGCTGCCGGTACGAGAACGCATTCGTTTCAAGGTCCTGGTATTCGTGCACAGAGCTGTCAACAAGTGTGGGCCCGTGTACCTGAGCGAGCTTGTCTGCCTCTACGTGCCTACCAGGTCCCTTCGGTCAGCGGGAAATCGTCAACTTGCGAGACCGCGAACAAGATGCAAAGTCGGAGACGCGAGTTTTATGGCACCAGCTCCGGACCTCTGGAACGATTTACCCACATCAATGCGTGAACTAACCAGTGAAGCAGCTTTTAAAAGCGCATTAAAAACACTCTATTTTAATCGATATTTTAACTCCAGCAGCCGCAGCAGTCCCGGATTTGCGGAGTAAACTACCCCTGGTACTTGTTTTAAATGCATGTAATGAACACAGACTTTTAAGAGCACTTTTAAACATTCTCTTTTAATCAATATTTTTACTGCTACTATGACTTTTAGACTTGGCATTAAGCTTTTATCAATTACCTTTTGTTTATATGACACGATAATACTAATATTTAAATACATATATATATATTTTTTTTTTATTATTCAATTTTTTTTTTTTTACTTAATTAATTACTGTTTTGATTTATTACTATTTTACATGTAAAGCGCCTTGAATAGTTTCTAACTAGAGTTGGCGCTATATAAGTATATTTATTTATTTATGAGGGCAAGTTGTTTATATTACATATATACCTACTACCTAGTAATAAACCTACCCAGTAATGGTACCAGTACACATGGCCATTACTACTTTTTTATGACCAGGGCTTTATCTAGAGACCTGTCCACCCGACATTTGGACGGAGGATGTTAACAATTGACGGGTGATAATTTCAGAGGACGGGGTATAGCCTGTCTTATTATGGTAAGGCCCCGTCCTGTCAGTTTGTATGACGTGTTGTAAGACGGGTAGAATATACATGTTTTGTATCACGCAGAAACAAACCCTTCCCGTACTTTGAATTCCTACCATTATTTGAGCATTTTCCGGACACACGGCGCTCAATAATCCCCACCACCACATAATTCATGCGTACCATCAGTAGGCATGGCGCAAACTGTCGGCTTGCTGACGTAGCATTTTACACACTGAACTCTGTCAATCAAATCTAACCTACGCTCTTTTATGCATGCATATAGGGCAGCAAATCACTTTGAAGATCGCTCTACACATGGTTTCATTTGCTGCACGAATGCTCCAACAACCAGTCCGTAAACAACAGACGTGATTGGGGGTGTCACACATCAATAATAATATACCAGAATATAAATACTAATTACGCAAAATTTTTTTGTTTATTAAAGGGACAAGAATAAAGATAAATTAGACACATGTCAAGTGTTTATATCACATAATAAAATATCCGAAATTTTTTTCTATGTACCTGTATATTATTAACATTTTGACTCTATCACGGGAGTGACTCCCCCGGATATTCAGATTTAAAACCAAGGCTACATTCACAACGAGGCTGCGTTAATGATGCACATGATTACCAATAAACAATTCCTATTATCATTTACTCTGACGCATCTGTGATGCTGCCACCGAAGGCAAAGGTTTGTAAAGCAAACACGAAAACTAAGTTTTTTTAGAACGGCAACACCGGCAATGACTGTCACTAGTGTTACCATGTTTATGGTAACAGCCGATGAAGTCGTTACAGTTGTTAGCCAGCCACGCGAGCATGTTAGCCCTACGGCTACACCTAGTCACAGGCCGGCTAGACCTAGCCCTCCTCAGCCGAATGATGATGCTATTACTGTCGTTGGCGAAATAGAAAGTGGCATTGTCATTGGAATAGCGCATGACACTGACAGCCCGCCATCACAACAAGCCAGACCCAGAGTCATGTCAGCTGAACCTTCGGCTATACCTATGTAAACTTGTGTAATTTTGTTCTCTATTATTCAACATGTATTATTTTGTTATGATGAGTATGCCAATCAGGTATTTTATTTTAAGAATTTTTTACAATTTGTTTTACATATTGAACATAGGTTGATAGTATTTTTTATTATTAAAGTGAACATAATAAATATTTTATATGCATTAGATCATATATGCATCAGTGCATCATTTACATTTATTGTATACCTGTCTTGCAGGAGCAAGTGTAATGATAATTTTGTTATAAACATTGTTACATTTTTATACATCATTTGTTTTTTAAATGTGTTTATATCTTTTTTGAGTTTTGATTGGTCAGGGCTGTAATTGTAAGTAATGTATAACTATGTGAAAATAAATATGGTTGCTGAAATAAATGTAACTATTATTTATGTCATGATTTTTTACCATGCATGTTACACCTAATATATGTATATATATATATATATATATATACATATATTATATATATACAGATGTATATATACTCCTAACAGCAGCACACGTCGACCAAATATGCATAAGGGACCACCTTAGGCAGACCGCTGTTTTTAAGCAGATCAGAATCGGTCTGCACAAAGTTTTGACCCCTGGTTGCAAATTTGAACTGTTAGTATACATAGTATACCCAGACATTATAATGATATCAACAATTATTGGCACCCAAAAAACAATTTTTTTGTGATTTTGAGACTTTTCTCGGAGGTTGTATATCCTATCTCTCATATTGGAGCGGTCGACCTATGCTGCCGTTAGGCTTATAGATATATATACATATATAACCATTTGCTAATTTGCTTACGTTTTTGGTAAGCCACATATATATTATTATATATATATAATATATTTATATGTCTATAATAAAATTATTTATTATATATAACATGTATATTTTATATATGGTGAGCCTCGAGGGGGGGTGCAGTTGGAGGTTTTCGTGAGCCTTGAGGGGAGGTACAATTGGTTTTTTTGTTAGCCTCAAAGGGGTGTTGTTGGAGGGTTTTTCTGGACTGGTAAAATGTTGATCCTGCATAAAGGCCTGTTTATGACCATGTATTTAATAACACTATAATAAATTCTGCCTAATAGAAAAACAACTACCCTTAACAAAATGTTTCTACTGTACCATACTTCACTTGCAATACTTATGTTAATGTTCTGGTACATTTGCTTGAGCTTACCCTTGGCTGATCTCTTGTGACGCCCAACACTACAAAAAACAAACACAACATTAATAAGTACTATCTCATGTGAATGATGATTACACATGGAAAATATAATGATTACACATAATAAAAGTTACAAATGAAACTAGTGTTGGTCAAAAACACATTTTAAGAATTAGGGTCTCAGAGCCTCAAACTTCAAATGTACATAGTATCAAGTTCAAAACTGGCAAATTGCAAAAAAGCTAGTATCAAGAATGTCTGTTTCATATAAATTAGTGTTTTTTAAAACAAATTTTGAATAATTTATGGGACAACATGTGTATCTACCATCACTCAATTCTATAGGTTGACTGATCCATTTTACGTTACGTTACATATGAGAATAATAAAACACTTTTTATGGACATCATTTATTTGTTAAACATTCATGATGTATGACAACCATGGTTTGTGTCTAGTGTGGCTAACTGTAGTGTGGGTAGGGTCGAGTTAAAATTTAATTTATAATCAACTACCTTTAGTGTATTTGAATGTCATTATAATTAAGTTATAATTACAAGTATTTAGAATGCAGATGACTAGTGTAAATGAACCAAATCGTGACAGCAAGAATAGTTTTTTATACAATTGCAAAAAACTTTAAAAAAGATCAGTAATGGGACATGTCATCTATTTCATTTTCTATAAAACAAAACCTGGGAACTAATGTAATTTAGCCTACATGAAACAATCCCATTATAATTTAAAGTGATATAATTGTAGTGATTTAACTGCTGATATTATATTAGTATACCACATTACAATTACTCTTAACACATTTATAAGTATGATAACTATGATTACTGAGAAAAATGAAATTGGCTGTGATTTGTGAATACTTTAGCATGGCTTAACCATTGTGACTTGTAATTATAATTGCTTACAGCTTCCCGATTTAAAACACATTAACAGCTGGAACAAATCTGATTTTCTATGGTCTTGACATATGTCAGACTACATGCTGTGTAGTTGGGCTCTGCTTCTGGGTAACATCTTATATATGTACACACAGACACACACACATAAGAAAATTGTAAGTCTCAACAATTAACAATACACGTCTCTTCTCAATTCTAAGACATTCCACAGACCAGGAGGGCCAACAGTTTTTGGCAGCCATAAAAAACTAAAAAGTATACCGACACGTTGGTAAACATATGGTCTGGATAGTATTAAAGTCCCAAAACTGTGCTTTCCAAAATATAAACTGACACAAACACTGCATCTGCATTCACATTCCTATAGTGGTTTGTTAACGTTCACAAAAGTACCTTAATTGTAATGCCAAACGTCAACGCATATTTATTCTATTATCGCCCACAACCGTACACGTCACATGCCGGAACTCTGTCAAATGCAACCTTTGAAATGCAAACTACTGACAACTTACGTTCATAGCAGTTTTCGACTCCACAATATAGGCCTTCAATGTAGCCGTTGACTACAGTTGGGAATATAGTGATAACTAAACAGACCAACAACACCTGCATCCCAACCATCTTGATCAACTTCTCGCTGGACTTGCCGGGATGAGAGTCTGGCTGCTGCTAGAACACGGTTTGACTGTTATCGTCAGGCGGCACCACTGTTCTGAATGGTGGCGTCGAAAGAATTGCGAATATACGGATACTTGGCGATAGCTACACAGCAAAACAAATGGACTGAAAGTGATACAACATCACAAACTATAATAATATAATATATGCAATCAAATATACCGACTCTAAAGATAATGATATGTTTGAAGAATTTACAATTTTTTGAACTGCAATTATTAAAAAAGAAAACCAGTTGTAATAAAAGTTTTAACAAGATCATGATCATTTTTAATATCATTGGATAATTCTTGTACAGGTTAAATTTTACTCTCAATGCGTCATTAGCACGCCATGTGTAAACAAAGCCAATATAACAATGGTGCTTCCATTTGTTTACATCACAATCCCACCCCACAAAGACTTGTCTTTTAAAGGCTTTTTCAGACCCTGGATGTTTCTGACTTCTAGCCAACTGTGCAAACTTTGGTAGTTAACTGCTTGTTCTAACATTCTTAAATCATAACACTGCTGTAGTGTAATGCCTCTTTGCGAATCTGCTGTTTCCCCGCCAAGTCACTGAGTACATTTCGTTGTCCGTGTTCTTAGTGTAGTACCAACATGACACGGGGTCAAGGGTTATTCTACTTTGCTGGAAATGACAATAGGACTAATAATATGCCCAGATGTCCCCAAGAAATTGAAACTTTTTAAGGATTGGGGGTTCACATATGATAATTTCAAAGTGTCTGTTCAAGTCTCTACATACAATGATAAAACAGTGTATAAAATGTCTAAAAATATGATCCTTTCAATCAAATGATTAAGAAATATTATGTTTTCCTTGATGAACATTTTATGTTAGTGATCCAGCTTTGGGTAGATATTTTAAAATCGTTGCAGATCAACTAATAGCCGTTTTGGGGCAGGAGGCCTCCAGATCGAGAGTTCAGACTGAGAATATTATCAATGGTATTATTATCTACCCAGACTTTGGGGCAGATGTTATCTACCCTAACCCTACACATGCACCAGTTTATTAATCAGGAAAAATTGGCTATGGTCTGAATAATTCATTTTGGCAACCAATGAGTAGGCCTAATACTATACGAATGATATGGTACATTTGCGCAGGTTCACTTGAACATAAATGTGACGCAAAACATGAACATTATTCCCCATTTATAAAAAGTGAAACCGTCCCCGGTTCTCCAGTAATTGCATTTTATTCAACTATATTCATGGAATTCGTGAACCCCCTTCCCATAGGCGTATCCGGGCACGTGCCCCCTAGATCTTTGGAATTAGGCCTTGGTATGCCTGCGGGGGACTGGCGTGTCCTCTAGATCGGTTGAATGTGCTCCCGAAATGATGAACGTCACCGCTCGCGAACATTTTTCAACAGTACCTCCCCTCGTCTTCCGATGACAGGATCCGACGACGGGGCGTCGTGCTGAAGCTCCGGCTCAGCTCTCCCAATATTAATTGGGTTCGGCCACCAGTGTTTTGGCGAGCCTCAACCGGGGTGCAATTGGAGGTTTGCCCCGGTATGACTAAAAAGCGCACGACCACAAACGAGCACGCATGACCAAAATGTATGTAGTGTTGGTAACCAAGCGGGCTGTTTGTGGCACGTAGGAGGTATGTGTGTGCAGCTCGCCAAATTTCACATATGTTCTTCGCATTGGAGTAACAAAATTCGCAACTTTTATCAACGCTTGTGGTAACTCGTCGGTTCCATTCGCCAGGTGGCGCTACTGTGCCAAGACTAAATGCTCGTCCGGAAGATCGGATAAAATGTCTAAATTGTGTAACTCCTGGGTGAAATATAGACTCAACATTTTAAATAATACACACGCAAACCATATATGTATACCATCAACGGCCAAACTATCTACCAACACATTATATTACATGGTCGTGCGTGGTCGTGCGTGTTGTGTGTTTAGGGTCTCGGACAAAATTGAGACAATAAAGTCGTTCACTGTAGTTCGCTCATTATCTTGGAAAGTGTAGTAATCTCCCACCTTGGTGTGGTGGCAGCGTCGGGAAACAACCTCAACGCATCTGCGCTCTCAACCGAAGCACACACACACACACACACACACACACACACACACACACACACACACACACACACACACACACACACACACACACACACACACACACACACACACACACACACACACACACACACACACACACACACACACTAAAGTGTACAGGGCGCCCAAGCAATGGTGCTTGGGAAAAGACGAAACTCTTAAACAATTTTGAAAATTGGAAGCAAACTATCATGTATACCCTTTCACTTGACCCGAATTACTCCCCCTTCCTCGTTGAAGGAGTGATCTGGGGCAAAAAGACCAAGTCTGCTCTCTTCGTGGCTCCAAGGATGACGGCGCAGCCATTCCTGCGGACAATCGTCGCACCGCAGCTCAAAAGTTGAGTTGATGTTAGGCCAGATTGCCAACTATTGCCCGGTATTGTCCCGCAGCACTATTGTTCGGAATACTATATCCGTCAAGAACATATGGCAGATCGTCTGGCTTCATTACGGTTTTCAATCAACTGGAGGTCATTTCTTAGTTTTTGCGTCCATCCGGCTAGAGCCAGACGAGAAACTGAAAGACCTGTATCAACGCCTAGGTGCGTTCGTTGAAGACAACCTGCTCAAACTTGACGGTAACATACTTATCTCATCACGGAGAGCTACCCACGGAAAACGAAGAATTATCTGCAACAATGGAGACTTTCATTGTTCTGACGTGGTTACGCCTAGTCGACCCAGAACTACCACAACTTATCAAGCAGCGATATGGCACGGAATTACGGTCACGCACCCTCGCCTCCATCAAACCAGAAATACCGCCAGCTCTACCATCCTTGATTGACGAAGCGCGCGCAGCTAGATATGCCAGAGTGATGCGAGCAGCAGCGTCTCACTGTCGACGATTCTCCAGACAGCCGGGAACCAGATCCGGTCCGAGTTCGACAATCAAACGAGGCAATAGATCATGTCCTCTCTCCGAAAAGGCAGGCTAATCTGATCAGCAGTTTTTGCGTGCATATATCTACCCGAACAGGACCGCAAGTACCTGACTAGGGCGTGTCTCATCGGAAAAATCACGAACAATTTGAAACATGAGAAATCATCACGGATTTCGCCAACCCCTGGTATCATCTCGAGTCTAGCTGGGTAGATCCGCATCCCAAAGCTGACCAGTGAACCGAGGGTTCTGAAGAAGAATGAGCAGTTCTGTCAGATACGCCCTGTTACCGTTGCTTCCTTCACGGGAAACGAGTCGGAGAACAGCAGTCACAACGTTGATTCTCAGAGCGCACCACCAACGACATCCTTCCACTCTGCGAGTGTTCGCGTTGATCCTGACAGTACATGTTTTGGATGACACTGTTAGGGAAAAGTTCCGGTCCCTACTGGAGGAATATGACAACGTCTTCAATCCATCTTTCAAAGGCTACACTGGTGGCGCAGGCCCATTCCAAGCTGTTGTCAATATGGGCCCTGTCCAACCTCCTCAACGCAAAGGTCGTGTTCCACAATATTCACGGGACAAACTAGACGAGTTTCAACATAAATTCAATGATTAAATATTTGAATCCTTCCTTCCTGGTCAAGAACAGCGCTGGATGTTTCAGATTGGTCACTGCATTCGCTAACGTGGTTAATAAAACAAGCCACAACCATCTCTTATTCCTGACGTAGATTTTACGTTTTGCAACATGGAAGTACATTGTTGTCATGGATCTTACAAACGTCTTTTACCAGGTCCCTTTGTCCCGTCAATCCATGAAATAATGTAGTGTTGCGACGCCGTTTTGTGGAGCCCATGTATATGCACGATCTACCATGGTCAGAAACTGCCCTTGAAGAACTCATGTGCCGCGTGCTGATGCAAAAAACGCGTTGATGCAAAAATTGCAGATGATTTATACTGCGGCGGTGACACACCTCCTGTCTTCACAACTGGAAAAGGATCCTTCAGGCGCAAGATAAGTGTGCCTGGAGCTTATCAGCATCCAAGACAGTCATCTGCCCAATAACTGCCCCCATACTGCGATGGACCTGGTGCCTCGGCACGATTACAGCTAGCCCTCACAGCATCTCTACATTCTCAACATATTCCCCTCCGACCAAGGTACGGGGAATGAGGTCCTTTCTTGGCGCACACAAGGTCTTGTCAAGAATAATTCCTGAATGCAACCACATTCTGTCATCGCCGGACGCGAATCCCAAGATCATATTGAATGGTCAGTCGAACTACACGAAACATTCAAGCAAGCCCAAACCAAGTTGTCGTCTAATCGCACAGTGGTCCTTCAACGACCTGATGACCAACTATGGATTGTCACTGGTGGTGCGGTGAAGTCTCGTGGCATCATAGCTACCCTGCACGTGACGCTGGGAGGAAAACCACTCCTCGCGGGTTTTTTAGTGCGAAATTCTGTGGACGTCAAGCCACATGGCTACAGTGCGAGGCAGAGGCTCTTTCCATTGCTGTCGCAACGAAGCATTTCAGTCCTTACGTCATTCAGTCCAAACATAAGGTGTCACCAATGCGCTTCTCTACGGAATGCCCCACACGTTGTCGTTGAACAGTCAACACGTGATCCTCCCGATGCTGTTGGTGTGACATTTTCAGCAAATATACTAAAGTGAGCACGGCAGTTAATCCACGTCGTCAGGGAATGTGCAACGTCATACACAACTACATGTTTGGTCGAGGACTAACGCCGCGATACCATACGAAGCGCTTTGATACGCAAGTGTGTAGAATTGCTACCCCTCGACGGCCCACTCGCTGTCATACGCACAGACCCTGCGCCTGGCTTTAGAGCTCTGGTCGATGATGAGCGTCTCCGTCATCATAGAATAGGCATCGATATAGGCCGTGTGAAGAATAAGAACAAACATCCTGTGGCGGAAAAGGCATTTCGTTAGCTTGGGGATGAGTTGTACCGTAAAGACCCTATGGGTGGCACAGTGACAATGCTAACCATTGCTGTTGCAACTACCCGATTGAATTCTCGCATTCGCAGCCGAGGTCTATCAGCGAGAGAGCTGCTGATACAAAGGGATCAGTTCAGCAGTCAACACATACCACTGTCAGATCGGACGATGATCTTGGACCAACACAAACATCGCATTCATAACCACCCACATAGCGAACGCTCGAAAGCTCCTCGGATGTATTTCTTCCACAAGACTGACATTGCAGTTGGTGACTTAGTGCACATAATTTTATGGAGATCACAGCAAGTCGCGAGCTCGAGATAGGTATTTGGTGGTATCTGTGGACGGTATGTGGTGTAGCATCCGCAAATTTGTCGGATCGCAACATATCCTATCGCATTGAACGATCCGAATGTTACACTGTACCCAATGACTGTTCAAATACTACTGCCTATCCACGTAGATCGTTGGACACAGAGTCTGCGAGTGATTAAGACGATACAATCAAACAAGATCACGTTGTGGGATACCCATAACCACCTCATGTACCAGTTGAGCTGTCATCTCCCGCTGAACACCTCGACGAGCTTCCCAGTGCCCCTGTAGAAGATGCCAACCCTGTGTCATGCAGTCACCAAGACGCATACTATGCTGACGATGTGCCGGAGGTCCCGCGTCGTTCACACCGGTAGGTGCATAAACCCAAGTGGTTTGCTGACTAGGAGACCAACTAGTTACCTGAACGTTCGTGTTATTGTTCTTTGGGGACAAAACATGCCTCTGTGCTGAAGAGCAGGTCATCCGTGGTTGCAGACACTGAGACTAATGAATGATCTGTTGTATTTGTCCTAATGATTTTGGGGCAGAATAATCCCCAATTTAGTTTGCTTGAGGGCAGTCTACCCGATGACGGCTGTATTTTATAAAATCAAACTACTATGTTTTTATTTTATCGTAGTTCTGTAGTATGTGTACGCCACTACATATTTAGCTACGTTGGTTATTGTACTCTAGTGGTTTCTTTGCGGACGGTAGTTAGTATTTAAACACATTGAGGGAGAAAATCGGTCACGCCAGCAAGTGTGCTGTCACCTAGCAGCTTATAAGTGACTACCGCCCCCTAGCAATAGTGAACTGGATGCACTCGATTGTGGTTAGACCGCTGTAGCACGCAGCGCACACGGTCTGCTTATTTAGTATTTGTTTGACCCGGCGGCGGTACTGCGCAGACATCAATCCGGTGTGGCACGGATTGCTCGTCCAGTTTGGGAGGGTGTCATGCGGTTCAAGATGGCGACGTTAGTTGACTATAGAATAGAACACAAGTTTGCATTTATTCTAGTGAATTTATTTTCGTGATAAAAACAAGTTGACATAATAAAAGTATAACAATATAAAGCTTTGTTACAGTCTTTTTGTTTTTGTACATCACTCCTTTTAAAACACTTGCACATTTAGGGTTTGCAAGATGAACAGTTCTAGGTTACCATATAAATAGCCACAATAATCTATTTTCAGTTGCTTTTAGGAAGCCAACCATCAAAACATTAAAGCAACAACGGTTATTTACATCACCGTGTTGAGAAAAGTGGACTTTGCTACTTGGATTTTAGTGTTTGTACACCTGGGCAATTGAATAAAAATAAAATAAAATTGTCTGCCATTGAAGAATATAAATAATAAAACACAGTTCATACAAACTGTCTATAAATTTGCATCATCAAACCAACATATATAATGTAGAGGGGGGTGATCAGTACTAATGATAACACTTAAACCTCTGATTACAGATTGTTTGTGATGTTAATCCTCTTGATTCTTCCATCAAGTCCACAATTGTTTGGGATCACGACATTTGCTACAGGCTGCTTCACAACCTGAATGACATTGTCATTCTCAACATCATCATGGTCATAGTCCACAAAGTCTTTCTTTTTCTGACCATCTACCAAACACACCTATACCGCGATCCGATCTCTCCTCGATTGACAAGTAGACCGATCACGTAGTAGGATGAAGTCGGAATATCTCGCAGGCCAACTCAGGCCTGACCAATCGAGTGCAGCCACTGTCTTCTAGCCGTTTGTATGAGCCTCGCTCTGGTGTGTCTCTCGAGCATCGCCCACCTCGTGGTGTTGTGTGTTTAAGGTCTCGGACAAAGTTGAGACAATAAAGTCGTTTTAAGTTTCACTGTAGTGCGCTCGTTATCTTGGATTGTGAAGGCGTAATCTCCTTTCTTGGCGATTTTCTCAAAAATTTCAACCACCGCGATCTACAATGTTTCATTGTAGACTTTGCATATTATTCCTAATTTTAAAAGATGACCCTCGAGTTACCCCCATATTCACATTACTTCCCCTTTCTCCAAAATGCATATTAATCTATTCCCATGCATTAAAAAAATGACCCTCCCAGTTATACATTTATTTTATATTTATATTTCCCAGTTTTAATTTATCCGCCCCTTTCTAAAATATTAGAATCCACCATGTGCAGCCTAAAGAGTAACAGGAAAATAATATATATTATTGGTTCGTTTGTATCTTCGCTTCGAGATCGCTTGATGGTTTGCGCCTATGTGGCCGCACCTATATATACTATCTGGATATATTGCGGATTTTACAAGTTTTAGCCAATCTACAGCACTCAAGTTTGTATATAGATTTTATGAATACACCAAGAGGACCCTGGATTAAGTGATTTGATCAAGTGTTTGTGACTTTTTACTATTTTAACCGACTTACATTTTACATTTGCGATTGCATCTGTGTGATACTGACAAGCTGGTGATCAGTCATGTGTGACCCGGACAAAGTGAACATTGTTTACACGCCCAGCATGACTCAAGACTGCCACATTCACATTCGGCTCAACAATGCTGTCTGGAGAGTTGCTTGTGAAGCGGGGTGGCACTCCATCGGCCCACCCATCGAGGTTGTCGTGGGGGTGCACGCAAACAACGATCGATACGTGTACTTGTGTCAGCGCGACCAACAGCATCCGCTAAGCCTGTACCTCGAGCACGCTACCTAAAGTGTATCATCAAAGACCTATTACCATTAAGACCTGTCACTTGCTATCGTCTCCTATTGAATGACATTGTCCCACTTCAGAGCGGTGTCGCTCCGTAGTAGTTGGATTGCAAATGCGCCTAATGTTGTATGTGCGCCGTGTTAATTTGATGGTTTTCACATTATAATTACAGGATTACATATTAACTTTTATGCGCTGGGACGCAGACTGAAGTTAACGTGTTCAAGAGTAACTACATAAATGTCATTAAAATTATTACATATATATATTAGATTAGGGATGTTAACTATATGCTTAATTGATATCTACGAGTTAGTTAAACCAGCTTTGTAGACACTATATAACGACTGAAAAGCTTGAAGGGAGGAGCTCAGCCATCAAATTTAATGGGTCTACCATTTCTGTTACCGGGACATGACATTAATTAACTATTAAACTGATATAACATTAAACTGACATAATTAATTAATATAACAATTTATTAAATAGTTTACAACACTTGATCATAAATGAAAACTGATCACATCAGCAAAAACACATGGTGTGTGTGTGTGTGTGTGTGTGTGTGTGTGTGTGTGTGTGTGTGTGTGTGTGTGTGTGTGTGTGTGTGTGAGCTTGCATAATCTTCATTTTGTACTCACGTTGAGCGTTCATAAACATCTTGTCTTCGAAATGCTCCCCGCGTAAACATAGTCGCCTTGACTTTAGCTCATCTGGAGTTACCCCTTCCAGGTTTTTTTGTCGGGAATTTATCACCCAGCGCTTGCATCTTCAAGTGTTTAAATATTAAATTATTAATGGTACTGTTATCTGCATTTGATAGTCTTCAATGCAAAGCTTTATAGTTACCATTAACACGTGTACACTTGGCGACGATGGGACTTTTGACTCAATGTTTTGTTCTGGTTCTAAAATTTTGAAAATTGATGTCAAAGCAACTTTCAAGACATATATGCAATCATCCTATGAACTGATAGTAACGTATGTGCACTGTGGATTCCAAGCGCAAAGTTACTTCAAATTTATTTTGATACATGTTTTATATAATTTACTTCCGACATTATGTAAATGTCTTAAGACATACAAACAATATACCTGTCACGGTCTTTTGTTGGGAAACGAAAGAAATGGTCACCTGGATTGTCCCTATAGAGTATAGTTGGTACTACAACCTGCCGCTGCACAAAACGACCTAGTGCCTTTAAATATTTTAGGTTTTGCTCTGACCTCCATCATTGTGAATTGGTCGTTCTCTTCCGTCTGCAATCCAAACGCTAGAGGGCACGCTCGGTTGCCGGGACAGAAAAGCAGCGAGTGAAATGTCTTATTTAAGTTATTGGTAATAGGGGACGCAAGTGATTCTCGTTTCCGGTCCGTTTTGATGCGATAGTTAACGAGATCATACACTTCCGGGGCCCATTTCGGAATTATCGCTCATTCGATTACAGGCATGGCGTTTTCATTACAATTTTGGGTAAACTACACCACACGGAATATTAAATTTCAAGGAAAATCAACACGTTCAGTAGACTGCAGCCGGGTGCCGAGTTTCTCATACAATAACGCGTAAAAGCGTCGATGAAAGACAAAAGTTACAAGTTAATGGTGTGTCGCCTGTGAAATTGTATCCGCTCACGGCCGGCCTTCGCTCACTCGATTGGTTGTCACGCAGCACTCGTCAGTAAACAGGGAAGATCGCATGTTGTAAATTGTAATCGTCATTGTTAATTATTTTAAACTTCTTTATTACAGAAGTCCAATTATTAAGGTTTTTTTGGTTATTTAAACTTTTTTTTACTTCCACAGCTGCATTTAATGTTAATGCAACGTTTCTGTATTTATTATACATTTTTCTTCTGTCTGAGTGAGACAAATAATAATTTTATTACTGCTCTAGAATGTTCCCTTAAACCCCATTTTTAAAGATGCATTGTATCCCTAAATCACGAACATTGGACAAATACGTAGTTAAATTATGTTCATGATTGTTCACATACAACTGTGCCTTTGGTCATTGTAGACTTTATGATGGCAAACATTTCACATGCCACGACTGACAATGACACGGTTTCGTCGTTCCAGTATAACCATTAGTCAAAGTCAGAATCACTGCGATATGCAAACAATTTGAAAATCATAACTTGGATGCATAATAGTTCCCACCTTCTAGATGAGCTTTCGTTGGGTGGAAACCTATAACACTTATAACGGATGTTTCTGCTGTGGCAGTTACACCCATATGCGAAACAATACATAGTCATAGTTCGTTCGCGTCGTTGGGTACCGGGTTATGAATGAAAAGGGCAACATAGCATAAAACCAGTATAAAGGCAGACGAGACTTGCGTGCCCTATAGGTCTTTTGTTTCAGCACAAGGACACCGTCGCCATCACTGAAACTTGTTTTTACTGAAAACTAGATCTACCTGCAACAAAGTATATATTGTGAGCGTGACGTCACTAGACGCTGATGCCGACATCTCCTGCTTCACGGAGATCTGGCGGCGAGACGAGCATCAAGACATCGTCAACGATTTAACACTGCCGGAGTTCGAGTTTAAGAAACACAGCCGATCGCTGAAACGGGACCGTGGTCTGGGTGTTCTGCACATAAATTCGCTGAAATTGGTTGTGCATAGATCTGCCGTGACACCGATCCACTTCGAGCTTTTACAACTGTCATGTGACAAGTCATCGTATTACTGTAGGCCACCATCTTCCAATATATCCGGCTTTCTGGACGAATTCGAAGATCTCGTAACATCGCTTGCTATCCAGGACGACTATTGATATTGGGCGATTTTAATCTTCACTTCGACATCGCATTATCGCCGGGAGTAGGTCGAATACCGTACATTCTGGCATCGACAGGACTCGTCCTGCATGTGACTGCTCCTACGCACCGTTCCGGTATCACGCTGGATGCCGTTACCTCTCGGAAAGAAGACACCATCCTCACATCTCCCGCTGCTGTCCTACCTAACACGTTTTCGGATCACCACACAATAATATTTTCTATTGAAGGAAAAGCGCCACGCCTACCAACCAACAAGTGACGAGGGCGTGACTACCGTCATGTAAACTTGGATACCTTCAAAGCTGACCGTCTCGTTGCATTAACCTCACACGATGACAATAACAGCGATAGCGTCGACGATCTCCTACGTATTGAAATGTATACCTAAGTGTCCATATGTACGTCAATTTGTACAAGAGTACATTTAATCTCCTTGTATTATGTATGTATGTTGATACACTGAGTAATTATCAACTGTAAAACAAGGCATATGCTGTTCTGATTTGTGACATGTAAATTTTGATGTTGATTATATTTATGGGGTGGCTCCTGTGCTAGCGATATTGTATATCTTAATGGGAGTCTCCCGACCTTATCTAGTAGTCATGTTATTCATTGTGTATATATCGTATATATAGGTCAAATAAACTTATTTTGAGTTCTGAGAGTTCTGAGTTCTACAACAGTATCAACATTCCGTCTCTGTCACACTCGACATTCATGCTCCAGTTGTGTCGCGAACTCGAAGATCAAAGAAAAGCCAGCCATGGTTTGATGACGAAACCTTGGGTTTAAGGCGTAACCGACGAGCACTTGATAGAAAATGGCGCCTAACCGGACTCGAAATCGACAAGCAGATCTACTTGTCGCAAATAAACAACGTTAGACACCATGTCCGAAACGCAAAAATCACTGAACAACGCTGTTGCAAAAACAACATTCTAACCAACCAACCAAATCCAGTGACCGGACATTGCCTGATCGCGAGACCGACGAATCAATGTGCCGCGCCTTTGCCGAGTCTGATCGCGAGACCGACGAATCAATGTGCCGCGCCTTTGCCGAGTCTGATCGCGAGACCGACGAATCAATGTGCCGCGCCTTTGCCGAGTCTGATCGCGAGACCGATGAATCAATGTGCCGCGCCTTTGCCGAGTTCTTTGAAGAAAAGATAAAAAAATCGTCGATGCTACGCCTGCGAAAGTGACAACTCCACCTGTATTGCAAGGTCTAAACAATCTCTTTTCAACTGATGCTGAAGAGCTGCAGACGATCATCATGTCTAGACCAACGAAATGCTGTCCACTTGATGTGCTACCTACATGGCTACTTAAAACTACTTAACCGTTACACTACCCACACTCGTCAACATTGTAAATGCGTCATTAAACACATGAGTGTTTCCTAGTCAACTGAAAACTGCCATAATGACACCGCTACTGCAGAAAGCCTCACTTGACCAGAACGAACTGGAGAACTATCGTCCCATCTCCAACCTCGCTTTCATAGGAAAGTTGATCGAGCAAGTCGTCCTCAAACGCCTGAATCTGCACATGGCAACGAATAAGCTGCATGATTATAGACAACACCATTCTACAGAAACAGCTTTAACGAAAGTACAACTCGACTTCGGACGCAACCTTGATTCGGGACGAAGTGTCATGCTGGTTCTTTTTGACACGATAACATTGACGAATTATTGAACACTCTGGTTTCACGATTAAACATCGGTGGCATGGCACTTGACTGGTTTAGATCATACTTGACCGCAAATCTCAGTGTGTTACGATTGTTTCTTATTCTTCGAACACAATCCCCATCTACCACGGTGTACCTCAGGGTTCAGTACTTGGATCAGTGATGTTCAACGCATATACGGCACCCATTGGTGACATCTGCAGGATCATCATGTGCTTTACCACCGATTCGCTGATGACATCTAGCTATATGTCAGCTATAACCCTATGGTGTCTGACGAACTGGAAAACGCTAAAAAAGGCTGCTCATCCAGTGCATCGCCGAGATTAGAGACTGGATGCTGAGGCATCAACTTAAACTCAACAATGACAAAACTGAGTTTATCATGCTGCAATCACCGCACAATCTACGTGTTTATGACAGCCCCAGCTTGGAACAACCTGGACTTACCTTGCAATCGACATATGCAGCGAAAAAAATTAGGCTGCTACTTCGACCGACACATGCAGTTACTGTTCTACGGCCTACTACTATCTGCACCTGATCGGCAGAATTCGTCATCTGCTGATGCGAGACGCCTCATCGACCGCGTCAGACGGCGATATCATATCACGCCGATTCTGCAATCACTGCATTGGCTGCCGATCAGAATGAGAATCACTTTCAAAATATGTACTTACACATTTAAGATCCTGCACTACAATTAATTCCTCGTGCAAATTTAATAACATTAAATTGCAAAACTACGCAAATTTTAAGACTTTATTATTAAATGGTCGTCTGCTCTTTTTTTGAATAGAAAGGTCAGTTGGGTGCAATGAAAGCGCGTAATGCTTTTAAGAAAATAAGTTTCGCAGGTTCTATGTAATATTTTCGCACGAGTCCTATTACAAGATCATAACTGAACATCAATAACTGGTAATAGCGTGCTGCACGCGCGTGTTATTAAGCTTATTAAAGTTACTCTTTGCTTTTGAAATACAGTAAACCTCGCCTAAGTCGGATTCGCGTAAGTCGGATCTTCGTTCAACTCGGACAGAATTCCGAGGAACGGTTGATTTGTAATGTATTTCCCATAAAAATCTTCGTATAAGTCGGATTATGTATGTCGGATCTTCGCCCAACTCGAAATAACTGAGTCTGTCCATTTGATCGGAGATAATAGATTTTTCCTCGCCTAAGTCGGATCGCACTATTCAACCAAATCACTTGGTTGCTTGGAATATATGAACCATATGAACTAAAAGTGAAACGGCTATTCCAAAAAATAATCCAGACAGCCACAGAAACGTACGTAGGCGCCACGTCTTCACCCATCTAATATAACTGGCATCATCAAGCCAATGGATGCTGGTATGACCAAGAACATGACATTCCATTACCGGTACATCCTAGCCACCAGAGGCATCAGAAGGAGACGCACCATTTTCTCAAGAAGTTGAACTACGTTGGACGTCGTCATTGTCCTGAAACCAGCGTGGAACAAACTGAAACTGGAAACATTTCTAAACTCCTACAAAAACGGGATTCGTCTAAGGTGTTGAGCGTCAAGACGATGATGAAGACGAAGCAGCTCCTTCGTTCAGAAACGTCCGGAATAAGCTTCACAAGATGTATGGAGATGTTGTACGCACTATGGACGACTGTGTTGGCGTGGACGAGACAGCAGAAACATTGGCTACTCCAAATAACGTGCAGATCATTGAATATAATCCGCTTGATGATTTTTTTAAAGCAATTTCGAAGTTGTGGACTATGATCTGTATACCACTAACGCAACAGATCTGATGCCATTTGTTGATTATGTCTATGCATGTGCGCTTGTGTGTGTAATATTCGCTTGTGTATATATTGTACACATTTGACCAACCAGAAGACCTGCTGCCTGGTGTCTTTCTCTCTTTCGGTACCTGGATCCATAGGCGGATCCAGGAGGGCCAGGCGGGCACGTGCCCCCCCTAGACAATAGGAATTTGGTGTGCCCGCAGACTTTTTATAATGCGCTCATGCGACCGTGCCTCTCTAGACCCTTTGAAATGTGCCCCCGTTCAGGTTATAATAAGGTGAAATTACGGCGACGTGGCGTCAACAAAAATGTCAACAACACCCTCTCTTGTCTTCCGACGTCACCAGTCCAACCGAGACAGCGACTCAAGCGTGGGCGTGAGTGTGTGATTGAGTACGTGCGTGTACGTGCGTGCTTGTGTGTATGTATGCATTTGCGTGTGTGTCTGTCAATTATGTGTGTGTGTGTGTGTGTGACTGAATGAGTGCGTGCGTGCGTGCGTGCGTGCGTGTGTATGCATGCATTTGCGTGCGTGCACGTGTATATCAATTGTGTGTGTGTGCGTGTGTATATATATATATATATATGTGTGTGTGTGTGTGTGTGTGTGTGTGTGTGTGTGTGTGTGTGTGTGTGTGTGTGTGTGTGTGTGTGTGTGTGTGTGTGTGTGTGTGTGTGTGTGTGTGTGTGTGTGTGTGTGTGTGTGAATGAGTGCGTGCGTGTATGTATGCATTTCCGTGCGTCTATATGTATGTCAAGTGTGGGTGTGGGTGTCTGTGCGTGCGCACGTGCGTGTGTGTTGAGGCGTGCTTGCGTGATTGAGTGCTTGCATGTGAATTTAATAAATGTGAGTTCGTCCAACCAAGTTTCAAAGCGCATTACTTGTTGTAACCTATAACGAACCTAATTCAAATCTGAATTACAATCAGTCCAAACACGTTAGTAGTAATCGTGTATGGTTCCATCCCTTAGATCAGCCAAATTGTGTAAATTTGTATATTTTCTCCTATCAGTTTGGCTGATTTGCCAGACTTGTGACGAGCTACACAGTAGAGATCGCCAATATTGTTGCGGGTTTTTTCGGAGACGATGACGTCATGACCGTGAGAAAATCGCTTAGTCGGTGTGAGGGGACCCCATAGTTGTTGGAGCTACCAGTAGATCGCGGTGGCTGTGATGGTGTGTTGTCGCCACTATCGTTACGGTTTTGTCGGAGATAATGACGTCACCACCGTGGGAAAATGCGCTTTCTCGATGTGACGGGGGCCCCCATAGTTATTGGCGGTAGACCGCGGTGGCTGTTATGGTGATGCCACCAAGCGGTCCCCCATCATCACACGCCACTCTAGAGAAGCTGGAGTGTGGGAAGATAGGGGGTGGCGCCGCCTACCGGTGGTGGTGGGCTGGAGCGTGGAAAGATGTGTTATAAATGATTTATGACTTATGACGGGGGACGGTGCCTTTAATTTGTCGATATCCCAAGGGACTCCCGTAGTCGTTAGTTAGCGAAGGGACCAAGCCGTTTGATGGGTGAATCCGAGTTTAGAATAAGGTGTTATAATAAGGCGCTATTAAAAAGTTGATGAAATCGACAAAGCGGTATCTATCCGACGTTGTGTATACGGGAGGTGGAATACGTACAGGGCGATATTATAGTGGAAGCCGTATGTATTTTTGATAGCCGTGGGAAGGTCAGTACTGGGTCGGTCATTTGGAGTAGGGAGTTAAATATAGCGCGATGGGCTATTAAATCATTATTTAGAAGTGCGTAGACGTTCGGAGCGTTTTAAAATTAATATAGGGTGTTGTTTTTGTTGAGAGATCTATAATTATTAAGTCGGGACGTTCTGTGGAAATTCCCCCGCTAACTTAAAATCGACGCCTTGTTATTTTTTCGATCGAACAGTGCGCCGGCCAACGACGCGGTGGTATTAAAAATTTATTTGCCGCCGACATCAACCGCGAAGGCCACACATGCGCGCCAGCCGACGTTCGCTTATAATTATCGTTTTTTGTTATTATGACATTTAAGAATTAATACTTATTATTTTAACTTAGGTCGTTGATCGTTCTTAATGGAATAGTGCTTTAAGCATTATTTTGGTATGTATTATAAACACCTCGTTCTTGAACGTTGTATGCTTTGTAATCGTGAATAAAACGTTGAAAACTCTATTCCTACTTTTTTTAGATTCTTACTATACGGTCGAAGCGAATGTGTCTTGGTAGCTGCGGAGTTCGGCTGCAACGACTTGCTCGGTACCTGTCTGAGGTAGAGGTCCGTATCGTTCACCTTCACCACGTGCGCTCTCACGTACAGTCGAACGATCGCAGACCTGCCTACCCCAAAAACTTCCTATAAGTAATCCGTCTTCCCATTTACACTGATTTTTTAAAATCTAGGCCTGCTGTCAGTAATAGTTCAGAACCGTGTCAGATATTGTCAGGAAAAGAACACCGCTGTCATGATGATCGTTGTACCCAAAACTTAATTGTCTCTAACAGACTGCGAAGTCACCCAGGATCAAATTTTTGCCAGTCCTATTTTTTTTGGACATGCTACGAAGTGCGGTCGGGCACGCGATCGAACGCGCGATCGGTGCGCGATAGGGCACGCATCTATGAGTAGTCATATATATATATATATATATATATATGTGTGTGTGTGTGTGTGTGTGTGTGTGTGTGTGTGTGTGTGTGTGTGTGTGTGTGTGTGTGTGTGGTGTGTGGTGTGGTGTGGTGTGTGGTGTGTGGTGTGGTGTGTGTGAGGTGTGTGTGAGGTGTGTGTGAGGTGTGTGTGAGTGTGTGTGTGTGTGTGTGTGTGTGTGTGTGTGTGTGTGTGTGTGTGTGTGTGTGTGTGTGTGTGTGTGTGTGTGTGTGTGTGTGTGTGTGTCAAGAACCGCCTTGCAAATAAATATCCGGGTTCTGAGATATATCGGAAGGGAAGTATTTATATACAATTAAAGAATTTCCAAATTTATTGGCCCATCTTCCAAACAACAAAACAAAATACTGCTATTCTTCATGGAAGACTCTTATCATACAAAGTCTTACATACATACATACATCTCTATCATAACATTTCATAGGTACACAAGGATTGACCAGTTCTTCAATCCTATACTATTTCATCAAAAGATTCTATAACATATTCGCCATATAGGCACAAAAGTTGTCTGCGTGGCACTCGCAATGTAGAGATGCGAGAACATAATGTTTATAATAAACGATAACACATTTCGTCATCACCGTCAACTTGAGGATAACTTGTCCCTCAGTAGTCGAGCGAAGTAAAACTCGGTTCATCGGGAAGTCCCTCTTCGGGTGTAAATTCTCCTTAGTCGCATAAGCGGTCTACTCTCGCACTGTTGTTACACGAGGTGTTATTCGGCGTCTACCGCTCTCGGGTGTACTTTGTCAGACTTCACCCCGCTCCGACACTACAATAAATGATAACTATAATAATAAAAATATTCTTATTCCTTGGTGTGTAAGCTTCACCCTTCATTATCATATGTTTTTACATCGACACCACATACAATCATAGTACCTACACACAAACATGTGTAGCTAATGTTCGCCATAGATATATACATATCCGGACCGAATATCCCATTAGTAATAACCCCACCACCTAACATATTCTAAATCCCAACAAACTATACACCAATGACTATTATCTGTGACACCGTAATACAACCTATGTTCGCTTCTTGTTGTGCTTCATAACAGAGCGGTGATTCGCCACCCAGCATAAATCTCGAGATACCAGTATCATTACGCTGCCCATATTTATTTATTATTGACCACACCCTTTGGCACAATTATAACAATGTAAAAACCAGATGTTTAAGCCAATACTTCTAATCTAACATTCACTCATAATATTTATATTCCACATACCTCCGGTATTTCTTCTACTCTATATATGCATTATATTATACCACTGACTTCGTGTTTGTCAACCGCACCGTAATGGTTTCTCTCCACAGAAGAGACCAGATTACATGTCTTTCCTCTGTCGGGTTCTGGACTCGTCTGTTCTATCCTACCTTCAAACCTCAGTACCTCCACCCTATACCTAGCATCAGTCATGTGATCCCTGCTAACGCTGACGCCATTGTAATAATTTCAACACCATCCAATAGGTGATACTCTAAATTGACAAGTCTACAATCTTCATTATAACGACATCATTATACACCGTAATATTATCCCATTTAAACTTATGTCTGTATCACCATAATCTATTCATATGGAACGGCCAATTACGTTATAAATATTACACGTTGTATTCGACAATCCTCCATGTCTACCCTAACTATAATGATATTTGCCCGGTTCTTTAAAATTTTGACCTTAGGCCACCACTCCAGTTCCTTCACAGTATTGCATAACCACTGGACAGCCACCAATGGCCTACAGGGCAACCATAACACGAGTCAGCCAACCATAGCTTTACATTGTAACCCTAAATGCAGTCTTTCACAGACGCTACCAACCTATGTTAAGTCCTAAAAACCACAAATCTTGACAATATATATATACCTGTATATATATGTTATACCAGCATGGTAAATTTTGGTAATCATACTTAGTGTGTCCAATCATAAAATATAAAAATAAACTAAAAGTACCATTTTCTGTTTAAAAGTAAAAAAGAAGCCAATTTCTGTTCAGAAAAATAATATTTTAATTCAAAGTTAACTTTGAAAAATAATACATTCTCTCAAATATTTAAAATATCACAATGTTATGATCTCTGCATTGTGGATTGATGGAAATTCCGTTGCTATTTCACGATTTATCGTGACAATTAATTTAAAAACACGCCGAACATCTATGCACTTCTAAATAACGATTTAATAGCCGATTTCGCTATTTTGCACTCCCTACCCCAAACGACCGACACAGTACTGACGTTAGTAGTAAGAGAGACCATCTGGATAGGCATCCAGGGGTGTTTCGGAGGAGTTTTTGGTTGATATTAGGGAGGTTTCGAAAGCCGCCCCCCTGAGCAAAGTGCGTAGTCACGTGACCGTATGTATAACGAGAGGCGCCCCCTGTCTGGTACGTTAGAGGTGACGCCTCCTAACGGGGAGTGGTGTTATTAGTTGTGTACGGGAAGGAAGGTGAATGCGCGTGTATGAAAGAACTAACGAAACACAAGAGTATACGAGTGCACACGTGTTTTATTGATGAAAAATACAAGCGTATAATATGAAACCGTGTTTTATTAAACGAAGTACATCAAGACTTGCGGGTGAATGAACACCGCGACAGAGGTCGTGAGCTTAGGGGTCAATACGACCACGCCAGCGGCTCGCGGGATGATGATGATGGTATACGACTTACGGGTGAGTGAACACCACGGCAGAGGGCGTGAGCTTACGGGTGTGTGACCACCGCGCCATAGGCTCGAATCGTTAATGACAATGATGATGATAACACCTGTTCGTTAATGAAACACGGTTATTGCAGTTGTTTAAGCCAATCGAATACACGGCAATCGTTTGCTATCAGATCAGTGCCGAAACCTTTTACGAAATCCTTCATGACAACTCCACGACATCGAAACATGAGATAAGCAACACAGTATTGTCCACAAACGTTAGACACGGGACTCTGTAGTCTCTTAGAATTATGAGTCCACGTTACACAATGTTTATTCAAGAAGCGACAAAACTCGACGTGCTGCGGCGGCAGACCGTACGAGCAGAAGTATTCGCCGCAACCGTCGGCGTCTACGTAGATCGCTATCCAATGTTCACCAGGTTTGTCCGCGTCGTGTGTGTTGCACACGAAGGCGACGGGGTAAGCGTCTATCCGGAGTTCGAGGAGTACGTCTTTGGGTACGATTCCACACATGACGACACGGGCGTGCGTATCGCGGGTGAGTAGGCGGACGAGCTGTAGGGTTTCCATCAGTTGTCGTAGATGACGTTACGACTCCTGTCAATCTCCAGCACCTTCTCGAATTCGGCATAGGCGACGACGTTCACAGTGGTTGTCAGCGCGTTGAGGAAATGAATCTCGATGCGCACGTTGCCCTTATGTACCAGATGGAAGCAGCAGTCGTCGCACGCATCGGGGGTGAGGTCCACGGCGAAGAAGGTGTAGCCGTGTCGGAAGTCGTAGCGAGTCAAACCGTTCCCTTCGTCCTGCCACGCCTTACCCGTCGAGGTGAACAGGTTATGGTAGCACCTGACAAAGAGATCGTTCTCGAAGTCGGGCTGGAAAGGTTTGGCGGGTATCTGTCGTCCGTCGACGTACACGGCGAGGAAGTTGATGTTGTTGTTTTTAGCGTTAAAGGGATTTCTGTCGTAGCGTCCGTTATAGGCGTCGTTATCGATGCAGGACAGCACGAGACGTTGCGGAAGAACACCGAGAAAGAGGTTCTCGTGCGTGTGTGATCGGGCACCTGTGGGAATGGAGTAGACCTTGCATTCGACTGGTCGCACCGGATACTTGGCGGTGGTCTTTTCGAGGGCGTTGATGTGCGCCACCTGTACGCCTGGGTTCAGGGTGACCTTTCTGACGAACAGTGTAGCGTTGACGATCTGTATCTTGTAGCCGGGGTTACCTCCACCGGCTATGAGGGCGAACGCATCCTTACTGCGCACCGCACGTACCTTGGCCTCGACTCCGTTGATGAGGAGTTTATCCTGATGGGAGAGATCGAGGTGGAGACGACCCGTCATGTCGACCACGCGACTCTGGGCGATCATGGCGCGTCTGGCGACGAACCCCGCGTTGGCTGTCGGATCGTCACCGTCAATGACGACGGCATCCATACGATTAGCCGTGTCCTTGTACCACATCTGACTCGTCAGATACGTCTCCTTGGCATCGTTCCCGTAACTGAGCAGCGTCTCTATGTAGGCGCGGTACGGGTACGTGTTGGTCGAGGAAGTAACGAGCGTTCCGTTCAGGTAGAGGTCGACCTGACTGAACAGCGAATGGAGCCAGTTATTCACGGGAGCAACGGGATCGGCGGCATCGAGATCGCTTCCGTCGGCACGCGTCACCTTCGCCTGAATGTGTAGCGTCATGCTAGAGAGATCCTGGTAATCGTCTCCCGAACCAGGTACGACGAATTCGATCGGACCGCCCGAGTCGAGCGAGGACATCGGTTGGTAGTGGACCGTGCGACTGTCGACGATGCTGGTCTGAGTCGGAGGCACGGTGAAGATATCGAGTTCGCTCTTGAGTCCCTCGCATGATAGTTTATGAACGAACGCCATCGTCGAATATATCCGGTTCACGACGTACCTTCGGTCTCTGCTTCCTTCGACGTCTCGCGGCTGTACTGACTCGTCTCGCGGCGGGTGTGCGTCTTATACGCTTATGCACACCGGGGGTCAAGAGGTCGCTTATCATTTCTCTACCTGCAGCGGTGGCGCGACGTTTGGCGGCCGTTCTGATGTTCTGTCCCGCCAGGACGTCGTCGGCTATACGTGCGCCGGTCGACAGAGCTCTCTTTCCCAACGCCACGGCGCCTCTCTTGACGAGTGGCATGACGCTACGCAGTAGACCTCCGAATAGACTTCCCAGTCCGTGTCCTCGTTGGTATCGGGCACCCGCGAAATAAGGAAGCGCACCACCCGCTTGACGAGCGTAGTAATCGTTGTAATTCATCTCTCTCTCTCTCTAGAACAGTGGCGTCCGTTGTCGTTGGAAATGAAGTGTCACTGTCACCTTGCCGACTTCGAATGGCACGCGTTGTCCCGTGTCGTCTCTTATATCTATCTCGATCGTACCAAACTCTTTGCAGAGCACGGGTACGTAGTGAGTCTTATCGAAGGTCTTCGACACGGCGTCACCATGGCGACCGCTCACCGAAACGATGCGCAGCAGCGGTACGAGACTGTCACCGACAACTCGTGGTTCCACGACGTCCGTGTAGATGTAGAGCGATTCCCGTTCCATGGTGACCACGGTGTCACCTTCCACGATACGTACCTTGAACTCGGGTGCCGAGGGGTCCTTTGGGAGAGCCTCCAGCGTGGCGGTACGAAAGCCGAGAACGGTGGTCAGCATAGCGGCGCGGAAGACGGTATTCGGTGCCATGTGCACCGAAACCTTACGTGTGATGACGCTGTAGCTCAGTTTCACTCGGCCCTCTCCCACCACGCGACGTAGAGCAGCGTTAATGACGAGTATCAGTGACCACGGGTCTTTATAGTGTCCGGTTCCGATTCGGATAATCTCCGTGTGCAGGGATCGCGGGTCTCGATCTTCATCTATCGGTAGTGACACGGCGAACCCCGCTTCGTTGCCTACGATGTTGTACCAACTGTGTGGGTACTGTACCTCCACCAGTCCGCACTCCCATTGTCCCCGTAGTAGGATACGTTTCGGTAGCGTCGTGACGTAGTGGGTCAGCGTGTTGTCGGGGTGCGTATCCATGGAAGCATTGCTGGGCAACGTGAGATAGAAATCACTCGTCGCCATGTTGTTTCAACGTCGGACTGGGTAGCAGGTAACCCAACGAACTACTCAACAGGGCCGTCCAAAGAGTCGGATTGACGTGGTGACCGAACGTCAGGTTGTAGATGCTGACCAAGATGACCGTGTACAAGACGACGACTTGACACAGAAAGACTATCTCCTCTTTGGGACACGCGGTACCAAATATATGCCACGGAGTCCTCTCTTTCTTTATCGGTGGAGTAGCGTCGACGTCGTCTTCTTCTTCTTCGTCGTCACTAACGGTAATCCGTGATGTCGTCTCGTCTGCCATGCGTGGACGACTGATATCGCGACGGGCGCGTGACCAGTCTTTATAAGCCGACGAGAGCCTTGGCGTCGATCCAGCTGTTGAATTTCGAAGGGTATCCGAACCATTTCACCAACACCTCCCGTCGCCTGCCTACCTTGCGGCGCTGTACTATCGATTCCACGCGGTACAGTTTATCGACCGGAACCGTCACCTTCTGCAACTCCGGTTCGTAGAAGGTACCGTCCAGTATCTCTCCGAGATCGTCCGTTAGTCGATAGACGGGCGGATCGGACGGATGCACCTCACGTATCGTGAATAGTACCTCTGTCCAATTCACCGTGTAGCCTTTGGCGAATCGTCTCTTGACCTTGCTGATACGCACGCGATCCCCCACGTGGTACTTGGGTACGCCCTTGCCGTGATGACCACCGTACAGACGCTGCCATACCTCTTCCTGATTAGTCGCATCCACCTGCGACGGTGGCATCCCGACACTACGATGGGGCGTGTCGTTGTACGTGCGCACTAGATCCGGAAGGATATCGATGTATCGCCACGATTCTTTGTGTGTCAGGTATCGCCACAGCCGCGTCATCAGCGTGCGATTGAAGCGTTCCACGATGCTCGCCTTGATCTCCTCGTTAGAGGTGGAGAAGTGATGGATGCCGTACCTGTCCAATACACCTCGAACGCTACGGTTATAGAATTCCAGACCTCTATCGGTCTGCAAAAACAACGGTTGTACGTCGGTGAGGAGTCCGTTCAGCGCCTTCGACACAGACGTCGCCGACTTGTTCTTTAGCGGAACGCATCGGGCGACTTTCGAGAAGACGTCGATCACCGTGAGCAGGAACGACGTACCGTCGTTTTCTTTTTTCAGACTGGACACGTCGATGAGATCGGCTTGCCACTGTTGATCCCGCCCTCCGACGACCGTGCGTCGTCGCTTGAAACGAACTCTGACCGGTTTGTGTAGGGTATAGGCGTTCTGTTCCGATAGCCATTGTTCGACCATCTTTCGTGGTACGCGTGGTACGTTGTATCGCAAAGACATGATTCCTCCGTAACTTCCCACCTTGGCAGGATCGAAGTAGACGTCCTCCAGCTGTTTCCGTCGTCGCACCATCGTATGATATAATCGCCGATAATACCGCACGCGATGGGAAGTACGGCGTAAGCGACACCGGTATACAGACGATGTAGACTATCCTGTGAATCGCACATTATGTCGGCGAATCGAGACGGTGCGCCTCTTTTTGCCAAAGCGCGTAGGTTTGTTTTGTACACGCGTCTCTGCGCTTCGGTCAAGGGCACGTTCTTCTTCAATATGTTGTAGGCACACTCGGCTAGTGCACACAACAGATCGGCGTCGGCGTTTCTGATGATAGCCCGTCTCAATTTCGTGCTCTTGTACCTGTTCAGCGTCTGTATGCAGAGGAGGTGTTTCTTCACGAGTTCGGACATGCTGTTGTCTTCACGATCATACTGCGACTGAAGGGACGAGGCGTGCGCGCGGATGTCTTATACTTTGGGTTGGTACACGTACTGGACACCGTCGTCCGGAAGGACGCCCGTGCGCAGACGCATGTCGTCGGGCGTGTCCTGTTTCAGATCGACGAGGAGATAACCGTACGGAGGCGTCGTGGCGTCTCGGAACGATTCCTGTACATACTTCAGGCGTCCCGGATACATCTGTCGCGCCAAGTGTCCGATCTGTGACGCGTCGCGAGGATTCTTGAAGATTACCATGTAGTGTGTGTTCAGACTGATCGTGCGACTCTCCTTGTTCTTCGGAAACAGGTTCTGCACGAGATACAGTACGGACGTGTTCTGGTGATGACTCTTTTTCGTGAACAAGGTCGTGACCCGTTCGTCCGTTTCCGCCATCAGATCATCGATGACCACGAGGTTACGAGTCGACGCATCGAACGCACCGCTCGGCAAGCCTTCCTCGAAGCGTACCAGGTCGTTGTCGACGTAGGCACTCTGCCATACGCCGTAACACCACGTGATCTTCTCTGGAGGCGGATCGATAATCGTCGCGGCGTGACGTAGCAGACGCATCACGAACGTGCTCTTACCGCATCCCGTCGGACCCGCGACGATACAGGTGAAGGGGTGTTTCCATCGCGTGTCCATCTAGTAGTAGTCGCTGTTCGACACGTTGTCCGCTGTGCTGTTAGATACTACGACACCTCCGTCACACCAATGAAGGAAGGGATCGCGGAACAAGACGTACAAGACGTACAGACCGAGTATTCCCACTAGTACTACAGCTACGACCGTTCCCGTCCGTGACATGCTGCGCTATGACTATCGATTGCGTGGTATCTGACTAAATAGTGTTATTTTTTTCGTGTGTCTCCCACCTACTAACCGCGTGACAGCTAGAGGCGCCTATAACCCCCACTGACGTAGGGGCGCATTTCCTCATCGTGTCAGCAGTGGTTCGGTGTTACACGTCCACCGGACCCGTGGTGATTCCGTCCTCGTTGACCACGCGCTTGGCATAGAAGTAGGTCAACGCTGCGCGTTCCTGGGTGTACGTCGGCACGGACGAGTGATTGACCCGGAACCCACGGTTCACTCCACTTCCACTACGACGACTGGTCAGCACGTCCAGGAACGCCTGCTTGTCGATGGCGTTGAGTCGTTTGTTCAGTCCTTTGGTGGTGTATTTATCGACCGTACCCGAACAATAGTAGGTCTTGCTGCACAGTCCCAGGAAACAGTCGCCGGACCATTCGACCTTGAAGAGTCCAGGTGTTCTCTTGTCGTACGCCTTGCGCGCCTTGCAGCACGCCTCGGTGCCGTTCCACGGACGTCCGGCCAGGCGACAGCGTATGTAGTCGTTCCGATGATCGTCGCAACATTCGGACGGTAGCCATTCGGAGCGGTGACGATAGTAGTGGTCGCGCAGTGCCGGGGTCACGAGGTCGTCGACGGACTCTCCGGCCAGAGCCAAATAGGCGCTATCCGTATCGGTTTCGCAGTACTCGAACAGCGGACGATCCACGTACCTGATCATGAAGTCGTAGTAGAACTCCAACATGCGCAGTTTGGCCCACTGCAACACGAAGAATCCCACGTGCGTAGGCAGAGCGTATTTGACGGTGCGCTTGTGCATTTCGATCTCGTACGCATCGGCGGTGACGACGTCGAGTTGACGGAAGCGACGATTGTTGATCGCGGACGATGCGCTCTTCTCCGTGCAGTAGGTGACTTCGCGGTGCTTATCGACATTGGTGATAAATTTCCCATAGGAAGAATTGCCCATAAGTTTGTTGGTATCCGCGATCATGGCCTTGTCGGGATGGGCGTCTCCTTCGCGACGTGCGGTGGACACCGCCTCGCCGAATCGTCGGAAGCAGGCGACCGGTGTGTACTCGATGACCTGGTAGACGTGCGTCACCTCGAGTCCGTGCGCGAGGTACCTTCGCAAGAGAGGTGTGGCGAGCAAGATCTTATCTCCACGATAACTCCCGACGAGCATGCGACGTGGAGTCGCCATGATGTCGTGTTCTTCAGCGTAGCGACGCATGAACGGTCCGAGGTCGTCGCGGGTCAGGTGAATGTTCTTGAAGATGGGCTGCATCTCGGCAAAGTGCGCGCGCAGTACCTCCGGTACACGTATGTCGCACTGAATCATACCGAACACGCTACCGTTGCGCACCCCTGTCAGGATCTGTTGTGTCGTCATTTTCCAGCGCACGTGTCGACGACGTTGTCGAACGTCCAGAAACTGTTTCACGCACGGATCGCGTCTCGCGACCTTCCACTCGCATTCCCACATCTCGACGACATTCACAAAGTGTCGAAGATAGGCCGTGTTCTTTTGCGTTTCGGCGAGCAGTTGCGTCATGGGTTTCCCGTTGACCTCGTTGACCTCACGACCGGTACACGGACAACCGTGATAGTAGCACCCGTGAAATTGATAGGCCGTCTTCGTTTCGCTACACCAACCGTCCACCGATAGTTTACCGATGCGCTTCTCTCGACCGTTGGTCTGGTGTCGTATGGTGAGTCCCGTGCTTTCGGACTCCCACGTCAGCCATTCGGCAGCCATCTGACCTGTGGGTTGTGCCGCTTCGGGTCGGAACTCCTTCTCTTCCCGTCGTCGCGTGTACCATCCCGTTGGCATCTCTTGCGATATCGACCACAGATACAATGCATTCGCATCATAGCCTACGATGGACTGACACGTTCGAGCCGCATCACCGTAGTCGTTACGACGTATTTTCGTGACCCCCTTCTCGTGGTGTCTGGTGAAGATGAGTGACGGTCCTCCGACGATGTTCTCTCTGACGAGCTGGTGGACGTCCTTGTTCGTCTCGTTGAAGAGCGTAAAGAACGTTCTCTTCGGTACGTAGGTGAACAGATAGGACAAGGTCAAACCAGGTATACTGATCCCTTGTTTGAACATGTCGATACCACGGTGTCGGTAGAAGTCGAACTGTTTGTCGATGGCTTCCAAGAACGGCACGATGTCCCTGTTGTTATACCAGACGAGAAAGTCTCGTAGAGTCTCCATGTCGTTGTCTCGCCACACCTTCCGACATCGCGTGTAGTCGTCGTCGGATATACCTTCGTTCTTCAGTCGACTGAAGAAGGCCTCTTTGGGAGGTAGAACGGTATCGTCGAGTCTCTCCAAGCTGTCCATGTATTCGTACGGGAAGTGACCTTTCGTGACCTCGCAACCGTACGCTTTCAGGTACTTGTCGTACGAGAATCCAGGGGCGATATAATGAGTCATATCGAGGAATTTGAGGTCGTCCGTCGATAGACACATAAACGTGTTGCCGCGTTTGATCACGTGAAACGTCCCTCCATCCTTCCTCTCTTCTTCCTCCTCCTCCTCCTCCTCCCCGTCCTCTGTTGGTGTCTTTTCGGACAGGAAGTAGGGTACCAGGAACTGTTTGACGACGTTCAGATCGTACCTGCTCGAGTTGAAGCCGATGACGGGCAACTGATGAAGCCAACCGTACAATTGACCCATGAGAGTTTTGTAGGGATTGGTCGGTTTTCGTCGTGACTCGTTGTCGTCTCCTTCTGCAGCGGATGCCTCCTGTTCGTCCCACGTCGTGATAGCCTCCCCGATTTCGAGTAGTGTACCCTCGTAACTGTCTACGATGGCGTCGTAGGCTGCTTCGCTCATCGTCTGAAGGATACCCATCATGTTGGCTACCAACTTGTTGCTGTCACCATCCGTGATCAGACATTGTACCTGTTCGAATCCGGGTACGTTACTCGCCAGGGACACGCTCAACGGTACGTGACGAGCCACCCAGTGGACTTTGGCGCTGTCCGACGGAAGCTGTGACGTATCGAACCAGGACTCGAAGTCGAAGGTGGCGCGATACGGATAGTAGCGCAAACATTCGCTAACGTGAATGTTTTCGTCGTCCAAGCACTGGAAGACTGTCGGCGACGGATGATAGACACCACCGGGATAGATCTTTCGCACGCCTCCCGTACACCCGCGCTCGTGTCGTTCTAGTTTGTGGGCGTAGTGCCATAGCGAGTCGCCACACTTCCTACATCGATAAGAGTGACAGTACATGTTCACGTCTTGTATGTAGGAACAGTGTGTCTCGTGAAGATTGACGTACATCGTTTCGGGATAGTGACACAAGGACCGGCGTACGAGTTCGGCAGTCACCTTTCCGTCTTCTTCTTCCGATTCGACGAGTTTGTAGACGCACACGTTGGTCTCAAAGGTGGTCTCGACGCGATAGAGATCGTCCATTGTCACCCCGTCAAAGTCCTTCATTACCACCCCGTCAAAGTCTTTCATTGCCACTCCGTCACGGTTGTACTTCGCGTAGAGTAGCTTCACGGCGGGTTCAAGGTGGTATCGATCGCATCCACGATGCAGAGCCAGACACCGGAAGAGACACAGATTATCGGTGTACTTCCTGTTGTAACCGTCTCTTTCCAATCCGATGACGGCTTTGTTTCGTTTGATGTAGCTCGGTAGTGTGATGTCCACACATCCTATCGGATGATCTACGATGTGATTGACGAAGAAGGTGACATTCGTGACCACCTCGCACACCCATTGACTGTCCGGACGCTGATTGATGACCCACTGCAGCACGTCTGTTTCTCGGATGCGTTCCAGAAACGCATCAAAGTCTGCAGTGTTTGTGATCAGACACGGCTGGTCGAGGTAACGCCCGCAATAGTTACAAGACGAATGATAATACCTGTACCTGTCCGTGGTCTTGTTCCTTAGAACAAAACCATAACTAAGATTAATCTTAAAGGCGTGCGTCTGTTCGCGGAACATGATCTTCAGTGACGGTTCTAGGGCGCTCGTGTCCAGTGTCGATACTCTGTAATTGTACCTGGATTGCACGGGTCCTCTAGCCACGTGGGTTCGGATGGTCATCCAGTGCTCTCGGACGACGTCTCGTAGTTCCCTCGATAGAGTATCGGCGAAAGGGAGTTGGGGCGGTGGATGTATCGGATCGTCACCGGTGGCCCTCACACGTGGTCGCTCTGCGCATCTCGCTCGTTTGCGTAGGGGTGGCTCGCTCGCTTCCGTATGGCGGCTGCATACCGACTTGATATGACGTAGCAGGGCGTCACGTCTCGTGAACTCACGTGCACATCTCTCGCATCGGTGTAGTGTTTTTTGTGAGGTGTCACAACCCTTCCTGTTGTGACGTAGCAGGTTGTCACGTCTCGTGAAGTCTCTTCCACATCTCGAACAGTGGAGTCTAGTACTCTTTGGTGGTTCGCCAGATGGCACCACTCGTGGCGCTGGTTTACTGTAAGCATGATCGTCGTCGTGTGTTGATGTATGCGTTTGGTCTATGTGGCGTTGTATGTCTGCGTGTGTATCGAGCACGAGACCACAGTGACGACACGTGTGCTGCTTCATCGTCTACCTACAACTGAAGGATAGGAGATCCTTGTACGCGTCTATATAGTCTAGTGTGACGTCATAGGAGCTTGTATGAGTGTGCGTGTATATAGACGGAGGGGTATGTATTCATCGAACGTAACGAGTTATGACAAGAACAACAGACACCGAATTCCTGGATTACATACATACATCTTTATTCATCGAATTACAAAATAAAATAAAAAACGAGTATAAGAAAGGTAAGCTAAGCTAAGCGCCTACAGTGACAGACAAGTGGCGCCTATAACCCCAGCTATAGCGTAGGGGCGCATTTCCTCCTGTCGTCACTGCAGACGCTTCTGGAGTGAGTCCGTGATATACGCAACGTGTTCAGCGGACTCAATGTTTCGTGCCAGTTCGCGGCAAATCGTCTGCACTGCCGTATCGAGGTTACATCGTTTGGTGACGAACAGGACCGCCGCTAAACTCTGGATATTTAGTTCCAGGTCCTGTACGCCACCAAACAGAACCGGATGTGTCCACGGCATCGTCGTGTCCGTTTTGGACCACACGATATGTCCGTCGGTGGCTATATCGAGGGTCGAATCATCCGTTCGGAGTGTCTCGTATTCGGATGTATCGTCATCACAAATCATGTCCAATGATTCGTCGGACGGTGGCGGTGGTGTTGCAGCCTCACACGACATTTGCAGAGTCGTCACGTGACGCTGGGCGTTTAGATGCGTCAGGAGAGTCTGTCGCAGTGGGGTGTGGTGACGGTGTCTTTTTCTAGGTGCCCACTCTAGCGGCTTCTCATCATACGATCTTTGAATGAGAGCTAGTCCGCTAGAGGGGGCAGCACTGACCTGACAACACAATAACAAAAACATTAGTAGGGTGTTTCCTCATCCAACAGAGGTATACCGCGCACACGTAGGATGGCTTGCACACGTGTTATGATGTCACGTGCCCGGTTCGGTGTGTCCACCATAAAGCTGTAATGGTGTACTGCACATTTCACGGTGTCTCGAATCAGATGACTACGTACCAGGTAGATGGTGTTTGTCTCACTTTCGAAAGTGCGCCACAATTCGTTGCTCACGAACCGAACGATAGCATCGCACGCTATCACCATCAGCTCGGAGCACCAGACTTGCCTTCCCGTCGTGTCGTCTTGTAGGTACCAGGGCTGCGGCGCCTTCGGTGATCCGTCTTCCGACTCATCCGACACGGTTATACCACGACTACGGAGACTCGTTTTCACTCGTGACACGACATTACGAGCAAACCACGGCACGCGCGATTCGCACACCAAATCGGATACTACCATATCAAACGCATGAAATATACGCGAACGATTCACTTTATACACGTCTTCGTGAACGTTCGCGTAGCGAAGGTACAGTCCTTCGGCTACCTGACGAATGCATGCAGTGGTTATAGTGGCTATAAATAACTCGTCATCTATCATGTACTCCGTTCGTTTCTGAATTGCATTCACTCTCTCTACTGCCTCCTGTAATTTACTAGGTCTCCGACTCTCGTCGTAGTCAGACCAATCACTATCAAAATCACCATCGTTGGCAACATCATCATCATTATCCTGATCACTAGACCATGTACATGACCCCACGTGAATGACACTTGCCTCGTCATTGAACGACAGTCGACGTTTCACGCCACGCACGGGGGTTGACAGAACTACCTCGGATGACCGAGGAGACGTCTACAACATACGGCAGAACATCATAGTATGAACTAGGTAGACAACCTCTAGGAACAGGGTCTCTCTCTCTCTCTCTCTCTCTCTCTCTCTCTCTCTCTCTCTCTCTCTCTCTCTCTCTCTCTCTCTCTCTCTCTCTCTCTCTCTCTCTCTCTCTCTCTCTCTCTCTCTCTCTCTCTCTCTCTCTCTCTCTCTCTCTCTCTCTCTCTCTCTCTCTCTCTCTCTCTCTCTCTCTCTCTCTCTCTCTCTCTCTCTCTCTCTCTCTCTCTCTCTCTCTCTCTCTCTCTCTCTCTCTCTCTCTATATATATATTCCGTGTGGGGGCGTCACCTACTCTTTCGTTACTGTCAGGTGGCGCCTCTTACAGGAGTTAGGAACAGCCTCTCTCTATACTCCGTCAGACGGCGCCACCTAACAGTGAGTCACTGTCAGTTGGCGCCTCTTACGGGAGTTAGGACCAGAACCTCTCTATACCCCGTCACCACCTGAGTTGCTGTCAGTTGGCAGTTCTTACGAGTGGATTATTTCCAGTGCTATGACGGTATAATTTCGATAGTCTCCCTTCGTCGTCTTTCTAATTGTCACCCTAGTCTGTTTGCCACGTAAGACATTCAGTGACTGGTAACGTTCTTCACCCGGTTTAAGCGACATATAGTTGCTTGCTGTCATTCCCCCCACGACCCCCTGGACTAGCTGATCAAATCCTGTTGCCCACACTTCGTGGCCCTTGTGATCAGCGAAAAGCATACCCATAGCATACTTGTAAACGGGATTTCCCTTCTGGCGCCCGTGGGTCAGGCATATACTGACGCTATGGTGCCCTCCTTTCGTCATTTCAAGACGAACTTTCCGACTACATATTTGACACGCCGGATAACATACGTATTCGGGGGACAGAGCACATGTCACTAGTGTCAGTGGACGAGTAAATGCGTACGTTCCGTCACTTACTTGTTCGAGTTCCGACAGGAGCATTTCCTCGTTGTTGCATGTCGCCATCTTGTCGTGTAGGTATCGGTGAAGAGCTTTGAACGGCAGCGAGACTGAGAGAGAGAGAGTGTTTGTCTTGTTGGATTTACCGTGGGTTTATATACAATTCAATCCCTCCAGGGATCGAGCGCGTGACACCCCTAGATGACGGTATCGCGCCCCTGGCTGTTCACATCTTATCGCGCGCGTGACCTTATCTCTCACTCTCCCGTACTTTGTCACCGCGTGGCTGCCTGTCTGTTTTTAATGAGCGCCTTATGTAAGCCGTATAGAGCGCTGTCTAACGAAGTCTCTCACTTGCATAAGTATCACACCGAGTATATTTTCACCTGGTTTGTTACGGTTTGAGCTCTTACCCCAAAACCCCTCTGCACTAGGTACATTCTCAATAAGTCGTGCGTCACCTGTAGCCAACAAGCGTTGACGTAGTTCAGAGACACGAAACTTGACGGCTAGTATAGCATGCATCACACTCCGACGTTGTGTCAGCCATGAAACGACTCGATCGGGTATCCAACGGATCCTTTTACTCCAGTATTTCGCTTGTATTCCAGTGCGCGCGGTCTGAATCTTTCTCGCTGTGTTCTCGTCGTGAAAATATCTAGCTTTTTTAAACTGATAAGCTGCTTCTGTGCAAGTAAAGACTTCGCCCCATATATGTATTTCACATGGATAGAAATTCGATAGGAAGTGACCAGCACCCCTGAATTGTATATCCAAGCTCTTGACCACCATATGTTTCATCGCTGAGCACTCACAGAGTTCTTTTCTTCTGACTGTATTGTTAGCGTTCTGATAAGGTGCATTGTCGTCTAATTGGCATCACGCGCTTATCACCAGCAGCTGGTTCCCTCCGTCATATGACTGATATCGGTTTGTACTTTACCACTTCGACATAACCACGTTGTTACCCAGGCTTCGTCCAGGTGACATCCCTAGATACGTCCCTGGGTGCTTTTCATACCCCGGTATATTTCCACTCTACCGTGTGTTCCACAAGTTGTCTTCATAGTGTGTCTGCATACGTATGCTCTATCTATATATACCGGTTCGTTTGTTACATTCTTCATCTCATTCACAATGTCGTTGATACCCTGGATTCAACTCCTTGCTGAATGGCGTCTTCGCGACGATGGATTCGAAGTTGTGTAAGTACTTTTATTATTATTATTATAATACAAAAAAAAATATATATATATATATATATATATATATATATATATATATATATATATATATATATATATTCTTTGCTTCGTTTCATACGATAGATATCCTATACGTATCATACATAATCACAGTGTTCTTCACATAAACTACCTGTGACGTCTCACCTCTATCATATCATGCTCTTACGTTCGTTATGTGTCACTCACGGTTGTCTATGTTTACGTTCGTTATATTACCTTTCAGGTCTCCCGATGACACCGATGACACCTGGAGTAGTGATGACTCCGATATCGATGATGATTACACGTGAGTGTTCAACGATTATTTTACTATTTTCTTCAATGTTTGTCGTTTCGACTAGCTACGCGGTGTTTGGTTACCGATTGCGTCAGGAGACGTCTCCATTACGTATTGTATCATAGTCCGTTGATCTAGCTTGCCCTTTTATCGTGTGTCGGTTCCCTATGCGGTGTCTGGTTACATCGTTGCCTTATTCCACTCGCTTGATTATTTTCAACTGTTTCATATATGTTTCAGAGAAGTATTTTCAAAGTTTTCCTATATTTAACGTCTCGTTCATACGCTTTGAGAGTTTTAATGTATGTTCCAGAGACGAAGAGCTCCGCGAATACCATAGGTATACATTCTACAGAGTCATGGCGGAGCTGGTCCAGACACGGGACCTTTACGATCCCCCCAATCCTTGGGTTGACTCCGACCCTGTTGCCCCCCTGGACACGGGGGATGTCGAAAATTGGTGTCCGGAGACAGATGATGATGATGATGGTTTCGTTGATGTAATCGATTCCTGATGTTAATAAAACTATTCAACTTTCAAACTGTGGTGTTTGTTGGCTATTATATTATATTATATATATATATATATATATATATATATATATATATATATATGAAACTTTAAAATGTGTATAGGTATGCTTGTATGTATGTATGTGTATATGAAAGAGAGAATATATATATATATATATATATATATATATGAAACTTTAAAATGTGTATAGGTATGCTTGTATGTATGTATGTGTATATGAAAGAGAGAATATATATATATATATATATATATATATATATATATATATATATATATATATATTATAACGTTTTCTCTTTGTTCTTTCGTTATTACATCATTCCGTTTACTTCTTTATCTCTCATTATACACCTTTCATCACCTTTTAAAACTTTTCTCTTTGATCTTTCGTTATGAGTCTTTGATCTTTCGTTTCTTTCACTACCTTTCCTCTTTGAACTTTTGTTATTCCCTCTTCACTCTCTTATATATACACAATAACCCTTCCATGGCTGCTCATTCCACCGCCAGGAGGCGCTACACACACTCCTACATACGGTCACGTGACTACGCACTTTGCTCAGGGGGGCGGCTTTCGAAACCTCCCTAATATCAACCAAAAACTCCTCCGAAACACCCCTGGATGCCTATCCAGATGGTCTCTCTTACTACTGACGTTCCCACGGCTATCAAAAACACATCCGACTTCCACCATAAGATCGCCCTATACGCATTCCACCTCCGGTATACACCACGTCGGATAGATAACGCTTCGTCGATTTCGTAAACCTTTTATTAATTTACACAATTCGGCTGATTTAAGGGATGAAACCATACACTATTAGGGGAGACCGGGGCTGGTTGTCGCGATTTACACAAAAAGTCATATTTAGCAAATACTGTATTATTTTGGTAAATCATAATAGTGTGGCTACATTCCAAATCATATCACATATTAATATACGCATTCATGCATTTCACAAGTGGAATGCTATTTGTCGTATTGCTTGCTATTTAACACCGTGTCACCTGCGCCAACCGGCCCCGTATACGGGGCAGGATGACGCACACACCTGGGTAGGTTGACGCACACACCTGGGTAGGATGTCGCACACACCTGGGTAGGTTGACGCACACACCTGGGTAGGATGACGCACACCCCTGGGTAGGTTGACGCACACACCTGGGTAGGATGACGCACACACATGGGTAGGTTGACGCACACACCTGGGTAGGATGACGCACACACCTGGGTAGGTTGACGCACACACCTGGGTAGGTTGACGCACACACCAGGGTAGGTTGACGCACACACCAGGGTAGATTGACGCACACACCTGGGTAGGTTGACGCACACACCAGGGTAGGTTGACGCACACACCTGGGTAGGTTGACGCACACACCTGTGTAGGTTGACGCACACACCAGGGTAGGTTGACGCACACACCTGGATAGGTTGACGCACACACCAGGGTAGGTTGACGCACACACCAGGGTAGGTTGACGCACACACCTGGGTAGGTTGACGCACACACCAACACACCAGGGTAGGTTGACGCACACACCTGGGTAGGTTGACGCACACACCAGGGTAGGTTGACGCACACACCAGGGTAGGTTGACGTACACACCTGGGTAGGTTGACGCACCATATTTAAGACGCCAATGTGAAATTTAAAGCAACCATTTATTATTGTTAAGTGTAAGTGTGTTTGTCAAAGAAGTGATCGAAATCAAATGCATCAATCGGAGTCACAACCTCCGGGATCTAGTTATCGTTCGAAACAATAGTGCAATAGTTACTACACGACCGAGTGTGTATGACTCGTGCTTATGTGACACACATGGAAATCCATCCGGTGATCACATGGCCATAATGGTCTGTGTAAATGCCACAAAGCCTGCTCGAATGCGTAAAGAGATAGTTTTTCGACGATTGCGTCATATACGTCTTCCTGATTTCAAACGAGACATTACCTCTTTGCTACAAGACATAAACAGTGAGGCATCCGTTAGTGACATGGTTGCCGCATACAACAATGGCTTACGTCGGCTTGTTGACAAACATGCCCCACTGCGGAAGACGACCATAACATTGCGACCGGACTGTCCGTGGTACACTGACGAGCTTCGTGACGAGAAACAGCGTCGACGGCGAGCTAAGCGCAAATGGCTGCAAACTCGTCTTGAGGTACATCGACAGGCGTATCGCGCTCAATGTGTGGTCTACAACAACATGCTGGTTACCACAAAGAAAAACTACTACACAGCTAAGATCGCCAACTGCAAAAATGACCAAAAAAAACTATTTTGCATCACAAGAAACCTCATGGGCAATAGTGGCATAACGACTATGCCATCGTATGTGTGTCCGGTGGACATGGCACAACGCTTTGGTGATCACTTTATTGAGAAAGTTTCTAACATAAGAAAATACATCGTCGACTGCGGTGAGGATCGTTCGGACATTCCGTTGGCTGCTATGAGCAACGACGCGGCATTCAGTGGTGTCCTACTAGTCTGCTTTGAGACAGTCACTGAATCGGACGTTGAACAATTAGTTGCATCCGTTCCGGTTAAGTCGTGTGAATTAGATCCAGTACCGACGTGGCTGTTAAAACATTGTACGCATGAGTTAGTTCCACTAATCACCGCTACGATAAATGCGTCTCTCACCTCAACGAATGTACCTGCTGACTTCAAGCATGCAATCGTTAAACCACTCCTGAAAAAAACCTACGCTGGATAAAGACATTTTGAGCAAAGTCGTTGCAAAACAAATTGGCACGCACGTTGATGAACATGCTCTGCACGACCCTTTTCAGTCTGCGTTTCGTCGTGAACACTCCACAGAAACAGCTCTACTCCGTGTCAAGAATGACATTGCCGCGACACTGGATAGGAAATGTACAACAATTCTCGTGATGCTTGATTTGTCGTCCGCGTTTGATACAGTCGATCATGAGTTGTTGATGAGTCGACTTGAACACTCATTCGGTATCACCGATAAGGCGCTTGCGTGGCTGAAATCATACATTAGCGAACGGTATCAGAAAGTGGCAGTAGGAAGTGCCGAGTCGGTTGAGTCAATCTTGGCGTGTGGCGTCCCCCAAGGGTCGGTGTTGGGCCCTACTTTGTATTGCATGTACACCAAACCTATCGGAGATATTGTTGCTAAACACGGAATGGAGCATCACTGTTATGCTGATGACATTCAAATCTACCTCACGGTTGAACGAGATGAATCATTTGTGGCGGCACTGGCTAAGGTGGAATTGTGTGTTGCGGAAATGGCTACATGGTTGACTAGAAACCAGTTAAAACTGAACACAGAGAAATCCGGCGATCGTTTTTTCTCTAGCGAAGAAACGCGGCAGTCTGCCTGCCAATGTATAAATCACAGTAGCTGGCCATCGAATTCAACCATCATCGTGCGTGCGCAGTTTGGGTGTGGTATTTGATAGCAACCTGAAAATGGAACAGCAGATTGCCAACACTGTGAAAAGCTGCTTCTATCATATTAGAAACATTGGGCGAATTCGGCCACATCTGACGGAAGAATCATGCAAGACACTTGCTCACGCACTAGTGACATCCCGTTTAGATTATGGGAATGCACTTCTTTAAGGTCTCCCACACACGGTGATGCAACGTCTACAAAGGGTGCAGAACTGTGCCGCTCGCCTAATTACTCGCACGAGGAAATACGAATACATCACGCCCGTGTTGCAGCGTTTACACTGGCTACCCGTTCATTTGAGATCGTCCTACAAAATGCTGGTGTTTACGTATTGTGCCTTGAATGGTCTAGCGCCGGACTACATAAGTGAGTTAATTGGCTACCGTACCATCAACAGAACTCTACGATCTACCTCGCAGCCTCGCCTTTTGTTCGTACCGGCCTCACAAACTGTTACTCATGGTGATCACCGTTTCGCGATTTGCTCGGTGGTTCTATGGAACAATTTGCCTCCTACACTCTGGACAGCAACACCATTACAATTTTTTTTAAACACTTTTGAAGACTCACCTTTTTAAACAAGCGTTTTTATAATTCACCGACGAGGACATTTCATGTGCTTTCTATTGATAAATATATTTTTTGTTTTATTAGTTTCTTAACATATTTATGGTTATTCTTCTTGTATAAATGAATGTATTTATAGTAGTTTTTAAGAATGTCTTAATTTATTTAAACGTTTTTTTTATGATCTCTCTTTTTTAGTAACTATATTTAAGGTAATGTTATATTTTTTACATATTTATTTCTTAGTTAGCATTTCTTTTTATGTAAAATACTATTATATACATGTGCATGAATGTAAAGCGCCCGAGGGCAATTTTAATTGATTGGGCGCTATATAAGTACTTTTATTTATTTAAGTACTTTTATTTTATAATTGTGACACACATAACACCGATCACCGCCCGTGCAATCCACATGAGCCCATTTCCCGCATTCAGTGCAGCTGACCCACTTCTCGCCGGGTCTGCTATTGCTGCATGGGCACGATTCCTCTTCCGTATTTTTCTGTCGCTTGGCAAATCTCGCGTCTTTCTTCTGAACGAGTGATCGCGCCACTTTACGGCTGGCCGTTCCTTTCACTTTAGCCTCCTGCTTGGCGGCTTCCGCCTCAATCGCGTTCTTCACGAGGGTGTCAGTTAAGATCGTGCACCGTCCTCGCTTTTTGCAGCGATGGGTTGTTTTCCGCGGGGACGCCTTCGTGAATGGACACACGTCTTCCGGTGTGAGAGGTTGTTCGCGGCGCGAAGATGCACACGTTGGCGTCGACGGCGTCGATTGATGACCTATGCCCGCTGTGCCTGCTGCCATTGACGCAGACGCTTCGTCGAGGATTGGCGCGTCTCTGACGCCTGCTGCGTCGCCGGGTAGAGGCGCATCTCTGACGCCCGTCTCTGACGCCTGCTGCAAAGGCACTTCTCTGACGCCTGCTGCGTTGCCGGGTAGAGGCGCGTCTTTGACACCTGCTGCTTCTTGCTCCGGGGGAGGTGGCCTATCAGTGACGTCAGCCGGTAGGAACTCATCGTCAGTGAATATATCTCGATCGAACGGGAATATGCCGGAGACTTTGAATCCTGCCTGGATGTTCCCTGGAGTCATGGCCCCCAGAATCGCCAGTCCCACCATCGCCAGCACGTCATAGATCGTCATGGTGCGACCCTTGTGTGAGACGATCCAACCATCACATGCCACGTTGTAGTACCTTTCAAGTGGTCCATACACTGACCGGTCCAGTGGCTGCAGCTTATGCGAGCAATGCGGGGGAAATGACACCATCACCACACCGTTGTCTTTGGCATACTGGAGTACATCGATTGACAAGTGTGAAATGTGATGTCCAGCAACAAGAGCACTTTATCCGTGGGGGACGATCGAACATGAGCCACGAAGTGCTTCATGAAGGTCAGAAAACCAGACGCGGTCATCCACCCGGAAGGGTGCGCTGTGCCCACACACCCTACCGGGCCACCATTGACGAAGTTGTCTCGATAGTTCACTCTCGGAAAGATGAACATCGGGGGTATGCTATTCCCCACAGCGTTTACCGCACAACAGAGTGTCACGAGTTGTCCTCGTTCCGCTGACATTATGGCGCCAACCTGTTTGCTACCAGTCGCTGGTTTCTGGACCGTGGTGCATCCCGTCTCATCGACATTCGATATCCATTCGGACGCATAGTTGTCGCGCGCATATACTTCCATCAAGGTGTCGAACAAATTAGATACGTTCGTCCGGTTGAAACTCGTCGCTCGGCTCAGTGAGGTTGGTTCTGGTGACCTAAGCGATATCGTGTCATTTCTGTTCAGGAACCCGCTTAGCCAATCGACGCCTGTACGCTCGTTCTGTGTCCACGTAGCAGGGATGTCCTTCTTCAGTGTATGGGCGTAATCGTATGCCAGCTTCCGCGCCTGCATTGTGCTGAGGCCGTAAAACAAACTTGCTGCCTTCTTTGCATAATCAACAAGGCTGGCCTCCTCTGCCTTGTTGAAGACGCATCTGTTTCCATAGTACCCGACGATCTCAACTGCTCCATCTGCTCGAACTTTCGAGCAGTACCTCGCAAAATAGCCTCGCTGATGTTGCTGGCTTTCGCCACGGCACGACACTTCTTTCCTTCCTCCAAAACTTCTTTGATTGCCGCATTCATGCTATCCGACGACGTTCGACATCTGTTCGATTTTCTTTTATAGGTTCGCATGGCTGACCATAGACCTGCAACATGAGTTTTCACTTGTATATGTATTTACACAAAAATTACGCAGGTTTAAATCGATATCCCCCTATGCTCTAGGTTTAACTAAAGCAAACCCTTTCCAGTAGCCTATTACCCCCTCCCCGTCCCCTTCCCCGGTAATAGGCCTAGCCTACTAGAAAACGCTAGTTTATGCATGGTTCAAACAAAGTCACACAGCGCATAGCCTAGGCATTGTAGGCCGACTATAACAGCCCCCCCCGCGGTCCTTAGCTGCACACAAGCTAAGGAGTATTACAGCATTTATATCCAACGAAAACGCATAAAGTAATAAGACACACTTGCGGGGCAGGTTGACGCATGCGCCAACCTGCCCCATAGAAAACGCGTCAACCTGCTCCGAGCTGGTCGGCCGCCATTTGCAATACGCAACACACTACATAATTGTGTTTATTTCCACGTGTGCATATATAACTTAGCTTCAGCATTGGCCACTGTACGCATTTTGGTCACTAATAAACGACCTTGTACACGACAGAGAGTATATTGACATTTTATTACTCAAAGTTGATAAAATGCAACAAACCGTGATAACTCGCTCGCGTGTTTTTCTTTTGACGCCGAACTTTCTGGAGTTGTGCGTAATCATCCCGTTGATCAGTAGATGGAGCCACCGTGCAATAATATTATTCCGATAAATCAAATAAATCAACCAGCCCCGAGCGTCAACCAGCCCCGGTCTCCCCTACTACTTACGTTTAATAAATTTGGCTGCGTTTTTTTTTCTGTCGCTCACAATTTTGCGGTTGAATCTTTCAGAAACAGGAGAACGCGTACTATAAGATGTGCACAATAAGTAAACGGATGTATATAACTGGTTCATATGCACGTATCGAATTCAGTCTTCCAATATATACGATTATGTACGTATTCAAACTGCAACAGAATGAATGCCCACCTTTGCTTTGGGCTGCTACCTTTTACAATTTCCAAATACCAACACGCACTCCTTTGAAAGTAGTCTCATTTATCAAGCTAACAGCACGAGCGCCTGTCAACTAGTTCGCGTGACCCATTGTGCTGGTGTTTTGTTTGACACCAAGCTACATTTACTGCCAAACTGATATATTGGATTGTGCGTGTTACGCTTTATAGAACAACTTCTTTTGTAAAAGATACGTTCTTATGCTTAGCGCGGTTTCCCGTCCTTATGACTACTCAGGGAGCTCCAATTTACACATAGTTTCGTGGCTCACACGTACAATCGAACACGATATTTACTTCCCTGGGAAGAATTTAGTCACGCTGCAAATACTACACAAAACTACTCGTACGCACATATCCACAACTCTCCATAACCACCTATTCGTTTATACAACTGAGTGAACCGGAGCGACGTAAATGAACTTGTCCAAGGAGGTTCAAAACGACGGCAAACTTTATATAGCATCTTATTTTGTAACAATCTCCTATGTAACAGTTAATGTAATGTTTCTTTCTTTGTGAGGGCAAAATGGTTTAATCTGTAAAATTTATATAAGTTATGAAAACCCAAATTGTCATTGTCTTTTTAAATTTATTTGACGTCCGTTAATTGTATATTCAGACTGTTATTTTGTATAATGTGATCAGTATTTGGCTTTTGTAAAGTTGCCTTCACCGCAATTTGCACCAAACTGCATTCTCAGGCCGCGCTGCTCGTTTAAGTGCACAAGAAACTTTAGAAGGACAATCTAGAACCGACTGGCCTGTAGGTGTGGCCTTAGTAAATACGCCGGCACTGACTGGTCGCGCTTGACACCCCGTTCATCATAAGGCCACCAGTGTAGGTCAGGACCCTTAAATCAAACATAATGTAGCCTAATGTACAAAGAAAGCTACCGACACTATTCCCGTTATACTCTTGACCTATCCACCACGTGATCTGTTGTCTAGCAAAAGCTCCTTCAAAGCCATCAACCATTTAAAAATATTCTGGCCACAAAAAGTTTTTCTTTATGATAAAATACATCAACTGTTTAGGATGCTTTGTGTGTGTGTGTGTGTGTGTGTGTATGTGTGTGTGTGTGTGTGTGTGTGTGTATGTGTGTGTATGTGTGTGTGTGTGTGTGTGTGTGTGTATGTGCGAGTGTGTGCAAATGCGTGTGCGTGTGTGAACCCGTGTTTGTGTGTGTGCATGCACGCGCATATGTGTGAGTGTATGCAAATTAACGCACCGTACACGCACTCAAACACTCACATATGCACTCGCGCGTGCACACACACACACACACACACATACACACATACACATGTCCATACGCATGCACATAAAGCACACACACACACACACACACACACACACACACACACACACACACACACACACACACACACACACACACACACACACACACACACACACACACACACACATACACACACGAACGAGCGCGCGCGCGCGTGCACGCACACACATACAAACAAATGCACACGCACACACCCACGTTCACACACACACCCGCGCGCGCACGCACGCACGCGCGCACACACACACGCTCACACACACACACAACAAATACAGGGGTGTATATTATGTCCCTGAAGTAGGTCAGTGGTAGTCTCTCCGCCTCTCTTCTAAGAATGCACTTGCGTGTAGGTTCTCGCGTGACGCCAGCTGTCATGCGGAACAGAGCATATTTGACACCGTTCGTTTTCTGGCGTCTGGCAGACAATAAAAACGAGCAATATATTACAATGGCTTATGAAGTAAAATGAGCAATAAAATGAGCAGTAAAACTACCCGCTATTAAAGACCCGATGTGCTTCGGGCCGGCTTGAGATATTCACACATGTCAACCTGTGAAGATCCAAATGACACACTTTTTCCGCTCGACGACGCACGCGCGCGCACGGGGCACCGACGTCGTGCGCGAGTCGCGCGCGTCCAATTGCTCTCGCACAATTCAAGTAGAATACTCAAGTAACTAATTTTGTCACACAACATGACAAACAAGAAGCATCTAATGAACTTATGTACATTTATATACATAAAATGTGTGTCAACAGTGATTGGGCAATTAGGGTGTGTTCCTGTGAAGCAGGTTGTAGTTCGTTGTGGCTTTCTTGGACATATGTAGCACAGTTGCGGGTGGCTCATAGGAGTGAGTGTCTGCCGTACCGTTCACCTCCACTGACAGAACGGCAGCGATGCTCCGTGTCGATCTTGTTGACCATGGAGAAGGCCCGCTCTGAGTCGACGTTGCTGTGGGGCATGAGTAGATAAACCTTCATGACGGCTGAGAGGGTGGCGATGGGATGATCTCCCCCTGCACTGGTGCGTGTCGTCATGGCGGCCCAGAACGCATCCAAGCCCCATCCATCGGTGTCAGCTCTTCGTCCGTAGCCATGGCGAACTCCATGAATTCCGCCCGCAGGGTATCTGAGTAGTCCTCTGGGAGCTGGTGTTCTGACAAACGCTTGGCCAGATCGAGCACTGAAACACACAAAGCAAAGCATTCAAAACAAATAAAGCAGAACTTTTCATACAGTCTCCCTGAACACCAGATCCAGCACTGAAACACACCAAACATTACAAGAAAGAACATACATACCTTATTATGTAATGTCCTTAGTTTAGTACTGTATAGTTTGTTAACTTGCCTATTTTATATCAATAAATTTAATATTGTTGATATAATTGACGGTGCATATCTATATGTACCTGTGTTTAGGGTGAGTTACTCCCTCAGATCTGGCCGAAGGACCTCCAACTCAATCAGCAGCTGATTGTTGTAGGGCAGTTTCTTTCCCATCTTGGTCACCAGGGCAGCGTTGAAAAGACGAACGCTCCTGTGTGACAAACAAGATAATGTTTATTTCAGTCAAACGTTAAGTAACAAATCCGGTAGGTCAGTTATGGGACAAAAATCATAGTTTTAAAATGTAGGTAAGAACCAAAAAATGGCAAAATGGAATGAAAATCGTACCTGAACCAATACCGAAATCGGTTCGGAAAAGCCGATACAGGGCGTAAGCGTTGCCCTTGTGACTCATCACTATCTTGCTTGGCCATTCTTTAACCTAACTGTGTTATGTATCTCTTTTTCTTTGGTGGTGATGCATTCCGCTCGGGTGACATGTTGGTACGCTTCTTCATCGTGCGGAAATCAGATCGCGAATGAACGCGCACTTTGCCGCGAGACCAGAATGTACGTTACGCGTTCGCGAGAGAAATAAAATGTCGAAACGGAACGAATATTTCGTTCGGTTTTTTATATTTAAAATAAAAAATTATACGTAAATTTGTTTGGCGGTGACTGTCAAATGGCAGAGATTATCGTCTCCGTGACGGAGGTTTTCAGCGATGTCGAAATAGCCGAGTCTCCGTACGAATGACGGAGGATTGACATGTCTGGATATTGCCATGTATGATGCAATTGTGCCTAACTATAAATACGTTCTCGTAATAGCATCACTTGATTGCTTGTGTTAACGTTAGACCTACATACGCATATGAGAACATAAACTGAGGCTAGTCTTACCCGGGACATACAGAGAAAGAAGAGGAGAATAACAAAGCTAGTGACGTATAACAACATCTGGCCATGAAGAGGTCACCGAACTGCCAAATAGTTGCTTACTTAGTCGTATTTAACGCAGTGACGTCATTGGACGCCGATACAAGGACTATCCAACAAGAAAATTGTAATAAGTTGAAAAATGTATGACTTGATTTAACTTGAAACCAGAAACTTGTGCAGAAATTTCAGATTCTTCTTACTTTGCATACTTTGTTTGTATCTATCGTCCTGCAGAACACCCAGTAAATTTCTTTGAAGACTTTCAGGATCTGTTGGACAATCTAGCAACCATTCATTCAGAATTTTACATTCTTGGTGATTTTAATCTTCATTTGGGTATACCTTCTAGAACTACAACTACGCTTGATATTCTGGCGTCCTTTGATTTGAAACAACATGTCACCTTTACCGCACATATACATGGCCATTGGCTTGACGTCTTGATAACGCGTTCAACTTATAATAAAGTAATATCCAATCGCCTACTGTTTCAGATGGGTTATCAGACCACCACACTGTCATTGCTAATGTTAATGTTTCTATAACTCCATTAGAGTCGAAACACAGTGTGTCTTACAGAGCCATTCACAGGATTGACATTACAGTTTTCATGGCTGATATCTTTTAATCTGACCTTATCACAGATCCAAAAGAACATTTATATGTCTTATATAAACAGTCAAGTACTCAATGCATTACTTAACAAACATGTGTGTCAGAAAGGCTACCGGTTCCATGGATGACTCCCGAAATTCTAAAAGGCGTCAACGTTATTTAGAGCGTGTATGGCGCAAATACACTCGCCTTCAGACAGGTCGCGCTATTCTAAGCAATGTCACCTCTGTAAGAGATAAATGGCCAAAGCTAAATCAAATCAGATTATTATACAAATATGCTCATAAATAAGTCTGATAATCCGCGTCAGTTATGGATCTGCGTCAACAACATTCTACATAGACGGCCTGTTCCATCGCTACCTGATCATGTATCAATTAAGTCTCTGTTTGACTCGTTCTCTATTTACTTTAAGTATAAAATCAGTATTATTCGTTCTACTTTCCCAGGTCGTACTTTAAGTAATGTCTATGTTGACTTTCCACAAGTAAATACTCTACTTGTATCATTTGAACCATCAAGAGTTGATGAAATTAAGAAAATAATTATGTCCTCTCCAAATAAGTCATGTGAACTTGATCCATTTCCAACAATACTGCTAAACGCATGGCTCGATACATTAATTGGACCTATAACAAATATTATAAATGCATCACTTTGCTCTGGCTGTTTTCCTGATGATTTCAAATACGCCCTTGTCACTCCAGAAGTCATATCTGCCTAAAGAAGACCTAAACAGTTATAGACCTATTTCTAACCTCAGCTTTATTTCCAAAATACTAGAAAAGGTTGTAGCAAGTCGTTTAAAGTCACACATAAGTACAAATATCTTAACTAATGTGTCACAATCAGCATATAGACAGTCCTATTAAAGGTTCACAATGTAATCAACTTGAACATTTATAATGGGAAAGTGACAGCACTTACCTTACTAGATCTCTCTGCCGCTTTTGATACGATTGATCACAACATTCTCATTGAACGCTTACTAAAGTGGTACGGCATATCTGGGACAGCTCTAAGCTGGTTTTCTTCAAACCTAACTGATAGATACCAAAACATAAAGATTGGGAACTGCATTTAGACTGCACTGCCACCTTTATTTGATCTTCCCCAGGGTTCTGTTCTTGGGCCTTTGATTTTTATTCTTTTACGCCACTAAGCTCTGTTATACAAATATATAACTTGGATCATCATCTTTATGCTGATGATATTCAGATCTACATTTCGTTGGCTACCCCGGATATATATCGCTCCCTTAACCAACTTGGTGTTTGTTAATGCAACAGCGCTTATTAGCAGCATACTTTACTATTGAAATTCCTTCCTTTATAATATCGCTAGCAAGGATATTACAAAACTTCAACGTGTCCAAAATTGTCTGGCAAGGGTAATTACAAGATCTCGTTTTTCTCGCTCTGTACCACTTTTGAAGTTTTTACATTGACTATCTGTACAATATCTTATACTATTTAAGATCTGTAACATTACTTACCAGGCACTGTCCAGTATGCAACCATCTTATTTGCATCCACTGCATATTTCTGTAAGGAAACAATAGCGATTATAATCTTATTATTATTGTTATTATTATTATTACAATAATGCATCACAGTGACGTCACTCAGCTGTCTCTTGTCTTGCCATGGTGATCTATGAACGGATATTGTCGCTAGGTGTTTTCAAAACTCCTGTTTTGAAAACACCCAGGACAAAAGAGATTAAACTTGATGCGGCAGCCTGTCGGTTGTTTACAAGTCCTAACAACACATAAGAGCACATCATTATCACGTCTTTTCAAAACCACGCATACTCGATTCCTATGTCGAGAACCTCGACGAGATCTATCCGGAAGCACAGTCCACCCAGAAGGCAACAACTTATCACATACTTCTTGGTTTGTACCTCTCTGCAATCGCATGCTTCACGGATGTTATTGTCTCTTCATGTTCGTGCGTTTACGCGGGACATGCCCATCCCTGTTGTGGTTCTTTAAGGGATGGTCTAGCTAATCCTAGTTCGGTGATGACTAAGATGTAGTGATACCGAGTTTGGTGAGATCATCAGCTAACGAAACCAGGCGTGTGTGCAGTTCGATTATTCGTGAGACAGCCACTCATAAGTCCATAATTTAGTTTGTTGACATGGAAGTTGTTCGTGATATCAGTCGGTCGTTGTTCTATAATGACTAACAACACGACTATCTGCGTACTTTCATAATACTCGACACCTGTAGTGAATGTCATTGGTGAATTATCTACTGAAATATCATCTGTTAAATATTCACGTCACCGCAGGTGGTATCTGAATGGAATGTGGAGCGCTTTTAGCCGATGGCGGATGTAAATTGCTGTAGAAGGAGGAAAAACAAATGAAAATTGCATTTCAAACAGGAAGTACATCAGCGAGGTTTCGACTGAAATGGGAATCCAATACCACATTGAGTGCAATTATCTTTGCAATTTAGCACTCGGTATAGAGGTTGTCATTTGTGAATATGAAGTGTTATCTGTTGAGTGTGTATGTCTCCGCATGCATATATCCTTATTGAGACTGTCTTTGCATCTAAATGATTACTAGTAATTATTGTATTTATTGTTTCTGACAAGCATAACAGGTTTCAGGTAAGTGTTGCGAAATATCTCAGCGGAGATCATACTGAAATTGAATACAACACTGCATGGAAACAACAACAATATCCCGTTCACAGTTTGCGTCATCAATCAGTATTGTGTATCCATTGCCGTCTGGATCTATTACAACGTGATGTGAGGTAACACACTAACAGCTAAGGTCACACAAACATAAACATGGAACGAACTGTGGATTCTAAACTTTCTGCGAAACCTCCACGTTTCATTGGCCAAACACTGGGAACCTAGAAACACTTATATTTTAGATACGCTACTGTTAGAAATATGAACGAATGTTCCGGTGTAATGCATGCGTTTGTTCAATGGAAAACATGCCTATATACAGAAGAGGGTATGACAGTTGTAACTATAAAACCTGAGGGAAACCTCGGGGCCACAGCTTGGTTTGATACGCCGGCGTGATGGTTCGTGTCTTGTGAAAGAAAGTAAAGGTAAGTTCATGTATAATGCAGTGTACATTTAATTCTCTGGCATACCTTTTTAACGAAAACCACCTCAATTTCTCTGACAAACATTCAATCACGCTGCAGTTACTGCGCTAAGACTATTCTTACACAAATATCCACCACTGTCTATAGCCAGGTACTCATTCATACAGTTGGGTTAACTGGAGCTACGTGTTGTGATCGAAAGTGTCAAAGGTTCGAAATAGTAGCGAGTTAATTCGAACCAGGAATCTCTCAATCGATAGTCAGTTGCTCTAGATACCAAGATACAGCGTCCCAATGTCATGTCCTTTATCGTTCTGCAGCTGCTGCCAGAGAAGTGGGCAATATATACAGAAGGACACACTCAAATATGAAGGGGCCAGTAAACCGAGATGGTATATGAATATTGTATACAGGAACTATAAGGTCATTAAGCAACAAAGACGGAGCGCGGAGGTAAATAATGAGAACTGCGACGGCAAATAAGGTGCAAATGGGTCACTGTCCTATAGTTTTGGTGCACAGCCTTGTGTAAAGATGCCCTACTGCGCATGATAATGGTAGTAACGCCGGTATAAATGTGTCGCTCAAACATGTTACTTTTAGTTGATACACAGGTGCACGTGTGAAGATAAATGACACTATGGTGTTGTGGGGTCTACTCGGGGCTTTGTATCTGCTCCGTTGCATGCCAGAGTGCCTAACAACTTTAGTGTATGTGGCGGCTATTTTAAAGTGTGAGTTTTCATAGACATTGTGTAACATTCTTTGCTGTTAAAATCAGGTTACAATAACGTGGATCTTAAAGTGTTGTGCCTTAACATCAGAAGAAAAACAATAGTTTTGATTGACGTCAGAATGTCTAGTTAGTTAGTATTTACGTGAACAATGATCCAACAGTTTCATTTGTGTCTGAACAATTTCAATTAAACAGTTGATTTTTTTCTAAGACCACGTCGTCAATATGCCAACAATGAAGTGTTATCGTGTCGCGGCATATATGTCTCAAATTTGTACATTATACTTTTAATTAAAACTGTAGTTAAGTCAGACCACCAGTGCACCTTGAGATCGCGGGCCTGTTACGCGGATGTGCATTAGCACACGGTTATGTGAAGTCATGTCCTTGTGGGTCTGGCTTTGGACTCGACATTACCTTGTCACACTCCGCGGAGTACCCTCCGATCGTGCCTATTGGAAATTTTTCGCCGCTGCGCCGCTCTAACTTCAGCTTCTCCGCTGTCTCGGCTGTGAACTCGTGACATCCGAACACGGGAGGGGGGACCACATGTCTGCGCCGCCTATTACTGGGAGGAGGTGCAGAAAACCACGTGTGTGCCCTCCAATTACACACACCTTTCACAGTCGACAAAATACACATTAATCGTCTCATCAAATTTACATTTTCACCCGCCATTGACGCTCGTCATAAAAACAAACATTAACGCTCACATTCATTTAATGGGGGGGGGGGGGGTGCAGAACAATATGTTTATTGTCTGAGAAATTCCAGCGGGGGGCAGCTGCCCACCTGCCATCCTGTACTCGCGCCTATGCCTGCATAGTCAGCATAGCATTGCATTATTTTGGAATAGAATAATGTAGTTATATTTGGAGGTACGACATTCAAATCCTAATTATGCCAGTCAAATTAATATTATCACAGCAAGATATATCCTACCTCTAATCTACACGTTTATGGCTGTAACGTTAACACACCACAATGGTAACTGCCAAGTGTTGTTATCAGTACTTATTATTCAAATTCTAATAGTCTTCAACTTTTATTAAACTTTCATAAACGTACGTGTCTAGTAAGTTTTGATACAAGGCTAAATAATTTTGTTTACCAATGTACTGTATGGCTCATATGATAATTCATGTATTTACACAAAACACCTTTCTCGTGCAATGACTTCTATTTTTATTTCCCCTCCTTCCTAACAAAAATGTCTCAAATCCGTACTCCTAACAATAACATTGGTGTGGCCTAACCAACAAACAGGCTATAAAACCGGGGAGCGAACCGTGAACGTGACATTTGGCTGAGTACGCCGACGTGATGGCTCGTGCTGTGTCGCTCGTCGTCTTGCTGTCGCTGCTTTCGGTGGCCACCGCAGTGAACGACTCCTTCTTTGCCGAACAGTTGATTGAGAAGTACGGCCAGAATGAGGGGTTGGAGGTGGCCGGACTAAAGGACTTGATCGCCGCCATCGGTAACGAGGGAGATGCCACCGAACGCGGACATCACAGCATGGTGTGCGCGGGGAACACATGGATCAGCAATACGACATGCCTGAAAGATATGGTAAGATTGCGTCAAATATAATTGATTGTTGTCTATTCTCGTATATTCACCGCGGGTGCTACTGGTACAATATACATGTATATATATATATATATATATATATATATATATATATATATAATTTATACACATATATACATAACATATATATATATATAATTAAATATATCTATATTAAATATATCAATTTTTTCAACAAATAAAAACCTAGCATCAAGTGAACACCTAAGCCACCTCATTATACATGCGCAGTTCACTCAAACTTCCCAGCCGAATAACATCG